>CM069453.1:37247272-37428637 GCA_035610835.1 Ophiura sarsii | reverse complement strand
TATCATGCCTATAAAAAGTTTATATTTTCTGAACGGTAATCACACAAAGGAATCCAAATATGCTATTGGAATTTGGTAGGACCTATGGTAACATGTTGGGATAAAGAATCAAAGTGTTTCCTTATATATTATTCAGTCATTTAATCCATAAGTACCAATACCGATTATGCCATAATGTAAAAAACAGTAAATGTAATTAAATAGCAATGTTGAGGAGGATTTTTCATTGTATCCGTGATAATAATCAGGAAAAAACCCCGTTTGGTTCAGTTTAGGTCTAAAATTGCTGTCATATAAATTGTATAATGTCTTCAATTGTTAAAATAAAAATGAATTTGTATGCGCACAGAGTGTCACGCTGGGCATTTTAATAGCACACCGAATGTGCTCTTGCCTAATATTTTAAAAACACCTTAATTATCATTGAAATACACTTTAAACCATACACAATACACTCAATTATATATCATTTAGAAACCATTGTAAATTTACCGCCCGTGCTTATGACAGATGTTCAGGGATATCAATTATTTAGGCCTAAAATTGCTTTCATACAAATTTCATTTTGCAATGCACCGTCATGGCTTCTATTGTTAAAATAAAAATGAATTTGTATGCGCACTGGGTGTCACGCTGGGCATTTTTATAGCACACCGAATGTGCTCTAATATTTAAAAAAAACACCTTAATCATCATTAAAATACACTTTAAACCATACACAATACACTCAATTATATATCATTTAGAAACCATTGTAAATTCAACAGCCATGCTTATGACAGATGCCTAGGGATATCAATTATTTTAACATGGTTCCTTTTAATCTAAGTGTAAAAACTGATTGAAACATTGTATTACTTCTACTTCTACCCTTGCTTGTGCTTTGACCAAGGGAATGCGATGCAACCTCAATGAACATCTATATTGATGGACTTTAGAAATTCTCTGCGTGTCATTAAAAAGAGGATCAACGAAGGTCTCATTTGTTATCCCAAGCAGTGAATAATTTATAACATATCATGAATTTCTATCAAATTTTGTTTTCGCACAGACTACAGTCTAATAGGTTGGGTTTTTTTTTGCACAGTAAGGAGCCTGTTTTCACAGACTAGGCCTACACTATTACTGATTGTGATAATTTACATTCTTGTTCCAACATTATAATGGGTCTCGAAACACACCAATTATTCTAAATATTATGTGGAGGACGTTTAAAACGTCATACTGTACCTTTTTAGTGTTGAAAATCAATTTGTATACAGGTTTCAACATTATAAATAATTCGAACCACCCTAATTCTTCTTGCTTCAGAAAACTAATCTTTGCCTTAAAATGCCTTAAACCCAGGAGCTTCCAGAGGCCGAACGCGGGCCCTGGACCACACCCACTGGATGTGGATGATGTTTAAGTTTGAATTTGAATGTGCACATTTTGTGTTTCGCTCCGCGACGCATCAATTTTGATCTAACCTATTAATAACGATTAAACACATGTTAACAAGTTTACTAATACCCGTAGTGAAAATCGGCGAACCCACGATGCCTGAACAACGAATCAAAACAAAGCGTGTGACACGCGCATTGAATGGCGCACACGCGGAGTGCATTAGACACAGTCAATGCACTCCGCATATTTTAGTTTCTTGCTTTCTGATTGGTTTGACACGACGAATTATAGGTCAATAAATGCGTATGTGTTGTTTCGAGAGAAATTAGACAAATCAATGCACGCGCTGATGTTGATGTGTAAATAATTTCACGACCCCGCAGGGGGGGGGGGGGGGGGTTGCTATTGTGAGCATATCAACATTTCCGCAAGTGCTCGAGCAACAAAACATACGCATGTATCGACCTAATTCATACACGACACTATACAAATCAAAATTCACAATTTAAGAATAATTTTGATCACATGTATGTAAAAACGAATAAAAATATGTTAACAAGTTTGCTAACAACCGCAGTGAAAATCGGCGAACCCACGATTCCTGAACAACGAATCAAAACAAAGCGCGCGGTGTGGGCATTGAACGGCGAACACGCGGAGTGTATTAGACACTTTCAATGCACTCCACGTATTTCAGTTTCTTGCTTTCTGAATGGTTCGACACTACTAAGAGTATATGAATGTTTGTCATTGAATATTCACAAGCATTTCCAACTAATGATGAGTGCAGTTCTCAGCATTCTAGTGTAGCATCCATCTAGAGATTTCTTCAGTATGTTGGTGATGGTCCATGTCTCGGCTCCATACAGTAGAACACTTTGAACAGTAGCTTGGAAGAGTCTGATTTTAATTTTTCGACAGAGGCTGGATTTCCACACTTTGTTCAGAGCATTGCAGGCCTTCCAAGCAAGTGCTTTACGTATTTGTATGTCATGCTGGCTACTACCTACCCAAGCTCCCAGGTATTTGAAGTCCTCTACGTTGTCTTGGTTACTTTCATCAGAGGTTTTTAGCTGTACCGCTTGTGTTTGGTGAAATGCCATGCATTTGGTTTTCTTGGCATTCATGTGGAGCCCAGTTTTGAGTGCTGCTTCTTCAACATCATTATTTCAGCAGCTTTTGTGCCTGCTCCTTAGTGTCAGAATGTAAGGCTATGTCATCTGCAAAGTCAAGATCCGTGACTTTCTTTGGCCCTATTCTTCGACTTTGTCTAGGCTTGATGGTGAGTCCTAAAATGTTTTTTATCTCAAAAAAATCAAATTGTTGGCACTTTTTGGTCAATATTTTCAAAAGTAAAAATTTGTAAGCCAAAAATAAAAAACCGATCCTAGATAATTGACTTTAGATGATTTTGGTGAAATTTTGAAATATTTAATCAAAAACTTATTTTGCTAGGTTGTCTGAACATTTGTAGCGCCAAAAAATGAGTTTTGGGCAAAAATGTAGAAATCACTATTTTTTTGTGAAATTTAATACCAAAAATGGATTCTCCGACTCATTTCATTTGAAACATTGTATACTTTTATGTACATTACATTATTAGTTTAAAAGTAACAGTGCTTGATAAATTTCATATATTTTGGGTTGACACTTCCCTTAACACACAATTAAACATTGGGCTATTCCTTTTTAAATCCATACACCCCCTATCCCTCAATCTTTTCCACAGGGAGTGTGAATTTCAATGTGGTTACCTGCAGCGATGACTCTATTTGAAATCTAAACTACCTGTGTGAAAATTAACGTTGTCTCTTCCATTATCAACTTCCTTGGCAGCATACAGGATGCAGTTTTAACCAGGTACCAGTTAGCCTACCCAATTTCTTTGGGGCCTCGTATATAGACAGAAATGCGTAAACTTCTTGTCCGTGGCAGATAATTCACTCATAGCATTAACCCATGAAAGACATGTCAGAATGGGGAATAATGATTTGTATGCGTGAAACATGTACAATCTATCATGGATAAATAAAGACATCCTGCATAACAACTCGACAGCGGATGGTATCTGAACAAAGAGTAGTTTTACCTATACCTGCAAAAACAGTGAGGATAATTGGAATACATGACATGCTTATGCCGTGCTTATTCCTTCATCATAAACGTCGACAATGATGATAATAATGATGTTAATTCGAAAATGATAAGAATCATCATGCCTATTCTAGCATTAGCAGTCACAACTCACTGAATGCGAGGGTCGGAAAATATTAAGATTAAGTGGCTTTGTAAGGTGATGTATATCGGTTTGTGCGGGTGGACCATTCGGTTGCTTTCATGAACGAGTAGCGTCCCGCTCCTCCTCCCGGGAATATAATGGGTGATACCTATGAGTAAAACTATCATGAATTAGCCTAAAAGTATGTCTTTAGACTCGTCCCAATTTCTAGACAAATGAATTGAAAGCAAATAAATGGTATTACATAAAATCTGATGATACTGGGATCAGAACCCATGAGCTTTCGGGTCAAAGTCAAATGTCATAACCACTAGCATGACTAGACCAGCTAGGCTGTTGCTGCCGTGAAGCTATTTTAGTCTTACAAAAGAGGTAGGGTAGCCCATAGTCTACATGTACGTGTATTACGGAATAAATCTGTATAACACATACAATAGAAGTCTTTGCACTATACTAATATGCGATAGCTTACTCATAGGTAGAATTGTTTAATAACACACCCTTAAGGTATGTCTAATGTGACCAGTCAATACATGGTAATCAAACTACTGAGAAGATGCATTTTTAAAATTCTGCTCGTAATATTTATTTAACCATAAGTCTAAAATAAGACATTCAGTGATCATCTTTATATACAGACTGTCAATTAAGATCGTCTAATAAGTCTCCAAAAGCCGATATAGTCGACGGAGTAATTGTTGGTCTTCCTCCTTGGGTGGTGGCGGTCCATCTGCACAAATGACAAATAAATAAATAAATAGTATAGATACATAATAGTAAAATGGAGTCAAGGCAGGTTTGTATCATTAGATTTTCAATAGTAAAGTATGGTTTTTGAAATGTTATTCTTGCTTTTATTTCCGTTTCTATTGCGAAGATCATGATTTTATGTAATGGTGACCCTTTGCAAATAGCTTTTCTATATATGCATGTACGTTCCCGTGTTATTAAAGATATATAGAATTGTACACATAAAGCTTTATAATTTACCTCGTGGGGGTTTGCCACTTGGTGGAGGTCCACTTGGTCTAGGTCCTATTAGAAAACAAGGTACAAAACACGAATTATAGCAAAACGCATAAAGAAAAAAGGTACTTACTGAGGTATCGTTTATTTTCATTAAGCAATCACTTTAAAATTTATTAAGCTTTCTAAAATAACTGAGACATTTTCTAAAATGTGACAAAGATTTTCAAAACTGATCTTTATATTTCATTTCTTTTTCTGTTTAGGCTATTCTGAAAGGTTAAATGCGAAATAAATGTGTGTCTAAAATGTTTTAAGCAGCCTTAAAAAACCTGGAACCAATGAGAATATTTCTATATTGCATGTATATTATGGAAATATTTGTATTGGTTTAGTTCAATTATCATTGGTGCTTGTTGATATGGTGATAAAAAATATTCCTTTGGCGGTTATCGTATTAAAGCCTAACGTAGAATGCACTTATACGTATGATCCATACGTACTATGCTTGCAGTGTGGCCTAAGATATTAACAATTGTATACATACAACTTTATAATTTACCTCGTGGTGGCTTGCCACTTGGTGGAGGTCCACTTGGTCTAGGTCCTATTAGAAAAGAAGGTACAAAACACACAGATTATAGCAAAACGCAAAAAGAAAAGACACTTACTGAGGCATCGTTTATTTTCGTTAATCATTTATAATTTAAAGTGTTTAAAATCTGTTATCAAACGGGGTTTTTTAAATTTGATTACGAATTTTGATTTTTAATAAATAAAAGGGTTGCTTATGCTATTTTTAAAGGTAAAATATGAAGTAAATATGTTTCTAAAATGCTCTTGTTTTTTAACGCGCTAAAGTTAAAACACCACAATGGCTAACATTGAAATTGATTTAACATATGACTCAATGTCCATTTTAACTCGAAATTGCTCGTTCGTCTCCTTCTGGTTTGTTTATTCAGCGTCGGAAACATTTTTTCTTATACAGATACCAAGCATTTTAGTGTCAAGTTCTTCCAAATAATGTGTTCTACTGTGAAACACTAAAAAGTGATAAACGAATTATCTATTCTTACCTCGGCCGTCCTTTCCTCTCTCCTCTTCATCTAATGGACCATCTCGTGGGGGTTTGCCACTTGGTGGAGGTCCACTTGGTCTAGGTCCTATTAGAAAACAAGGTACAAAACACGAATTATAGCAAAACGCATAAAGAAACAAGATACTTACTGAGGTATCGTTTATTTTCATTAAGCAATCACTTTAAAATTCATTAAGCTTTCTAAAATAACTGAGACATTTTCTAAAATGTGACTAAGATTTTCAAAACTGATCTTTATATTTCATTTCTTTTCCTGTTTAGGCTATTCTAAAAGGTTAAATGAGAAATAAATGTGTGTCTAAAATGTTTTAAGCAGCCTTAAAAAATCTGGAACCAATGAGAATATTTCTATTGCATGTATATTATGGAAATTTGTATTGGTTTAGTTCAATTATCATTGGTGCTTGTTGATATGGTGATAACAAATATTACTTTGGCTGTTTATCGTATAAGTCTATCGTACAATGCACTTATACGTATGAGCCATACGGACTATGTTTGCAGTGCGGCCTGATATATATAGAATTGTATACATAAAGCTTTATAATTTACCTCGTGGTGGCTTGCCACTTGGTGGTGGTCCACTTGGTCTAGGTCCTATTAGAAAAGAAGGTACAAAACATGAATTATGGCAAAACACAGAACGAAAAGACACATACTGTGGACTGTATCAACTGCAACTTACGGTGAACGAGCTTTTTCTGTTTCTGCGCCAAAGTTGTGGAACGGGTTGCCGCAGCAGATTAGGAATGCCGAATCACTAGCCACATTCAAGAAACTTTTAAAAACTCATCTTTTCAATTATCCATCTGTATAATATGTGTTCTGCTGCATCACTCCATTTTATTCATGTTATTCAACTCTTTTATTTATTATTGTGTATTTATAAAACTTTTAGCATGTTTTAAATTTTTGTATAGATCTTGTTGAGTGCCGGTCCACTCATTTTTAATGCTTTGTTTTAATTATCAATGTGCATTATTATGTCGGGTTTTTGAAAGAGTAGTTGTT
This sequence comes from Ophiura sarsii, assembly GCA_035610835.1. Taxonomy (NCBI): domain Eukaryota; kingdom Metazoa; phylum Echinodermata; class Ophiuroidea; order Amphilepidida; family Ophiuridae; genus Ophiura; species Ophiura sarsii. Next base: position 37,421,933 of record CM069453.1, on the reverse strand, counting down.
TTTTATTGCTTGTTATTGCTTGTATCTGTTTTTTATTATTGTAAAGCGCCTAGAGGCCTTTGCTGGTATTTCTGCGCTATATAAGAGCCTATTTATTATTATTATTATTACTAGCGGCGTACCCTCGCTACGCTCGGGTCCCCGCTAGATGATTATGCCACCACCTACCTCTGAAACCACATAAACCCCCTACAACACACTCGGGTCCCCGCTAGATGATTATGCCACCACCTACCTCTGAAACCACATAAACCCCCTACAACACCCCCAAACCAGGTTGATTTATAACCATATCCCTTCTAAAGGCATTTTAAACCCCCTACAACACCCCCCCCCCCCCCCAATCAGGTTGATTTATAACCATATCCCTCCTAAACCATTTACCGTGGCTACTGTATTAACCCCTATTTCTCAAACCGCATCAAGTTAACCCTCCGATGGTACTTTTAAAACCACATAAACCCCCTACAATCGCCCCCCCACACCCCACACACACACACTGCAACTACACCAGCCAGGTGGATTTATAATCATAACCCATAACCATTTCCCGCGGCTACTTCATTAACTCTTAATCCTATCCTAAAACATTTCCCGTGGTTTACCCCCCCCCCCCCCCCCCCCCCATGCACACACCCAAACCAATTTGATTTATAATCACAACCCTCCCTAAACCATTTCCCGTGGCTACTTCATTAACCCTCGGTCCCTTAGATTGTTTGGCATGCCAACTTAAAGTAAAGAAATCATGTTGTTTCATTAACCCCCGCAAAACGCTATCCATTATAACCCTAGGCCTATCCTATACATCATTTCCCGTGGTTTTACACCACCCGCCCTCCCCCCTCCCCTCTCCCTCCCCAACATGACACCAAATACCCTACCAACAAACTGTACAGGCTTCACGCCATGTGCAGGAGTGCGTGTGCCGCGAGCCGCAGTGAGCCCTTGCGTAAACATGCACGCGACGTGTTACCACGGTATGATTACGCGGTAGTACGCGCAACGCATAATGTTGTTCAATTCTAGTGGCATTTATGAGCCAAATCTGAGAGGTTTTTTGCTGTTTTTGGAGCCAATTGTTAACCAATTTCACTGAAATAAACTTTAACACCCTTCCCATTATTTCCTCTATCTTTCATGCAAATTAGGCGCCACTTTGATCACAACTAACGGAGAAATAAGGATAACAAACACACACACAAACAAACACACAAACAAACACACACCGTTTCCAGATTTATAGTAAGATTATTATTATACTGAGGCATCGTTTATTGTCATTACTCATTAATTCTTTAAAATCTGTTAAAATAACTCAAACATTTTCTAAAATTTGACTAAGATTTTTAATCATTTAAAAAGAAGAAGTTCAATGAAGTAAATAATATGTTTCTAAAATGTTCTTGTTGTTCAATGCTCTAAAACGCCACGATGGCCATCATTGAAACGTATTTAACCCGTGACTCATTTTCCATTTTAACTCGAAATTGATCGTTAGTCTCCTTCTGGTTTGTATATGCGTCATCGGAACTATTCTTGCACAGATACCAAGCATTTTAGTGTCAAGTTCTTCACATAATGTGTTCTATAATTATGTGAAACACATCAAAAAGTGATAAACGAATTTTATAATCTTACCTCGGCCGCCCTTTCCTCTCTCCTCTTCATCTAAGGGACCATCTATATTAACAAATTATGAAAATAATTAGGTACAATAGAAATGCATGTATCGAATTTCATACAAGAGAAATGCGTCACATTGCGTTGGTATTAGTTATGCGCTAACGATATTAATAAAGATTGAAATATTATCACTTTCATCAAAATACAATGATATTTGATCAACATGACCAAACAACTCTTCAAAACGGAATGTGTCAAGTCAACAACGAAAGACACCATGTTGAAATTGGTCTTCTTTTTGTATTAATTATGAAACATGCTTATGTACATTACAGAAGTGTCCCAAAGCCTTGTAAACAGACAGTTATCATTATTATCACGTTGTGAGATTTTGATTTTGGCCATTGAAATATCTGGGCATTAACCCATAGGCCTACTATGTAAAATTGATAATATTAAGTTTGTTTTCGGCATATAAGTTCATTTGATTTCATGAATGACAACAGCGTCGTTTCACGGATTCCGATATTAATGACTAGATGCAGGGTTATTATTTATACCTAATATCGCGATATTTAGGGCGATACATTACTTCAAAGACATGATCTTTAACCTAAGACCCAAATTACTTGTGCACTCATGCTATTTCTTTTTTAATTGTATATACTATTATAGCACCCCGCCCACTTTGACAACCATCTGAGGAATTGCACTTAAGGGAAGTGTCAACCCTATTATTTTGATGATCAACTTTTGCTTCTAAGTTTGAGAATATTGAATAAAAGTACATAAAAGTATACATTTTTAGAAAGGAAATTTGATAAGGAAGCCGATGGTGATATCAATGTGATACCAAATAAACTAAATTTTGATAAATGAACCAAAAAGCCATTTTTTTACCCCAAATTTTTCAGACAGCATAACTATAAAATAAAAAATGGTAATTTGTTCTAATATACGTTTTTGTAAACAAAACAATTTTGTCTAGGAGGCAATTTTTTCTTTTTCCAAAATAAAGCTTGGTTTTGGAAATATTGCTAAAAACATCGGAAAAGTGTAAAAGTCGTGTTTATTTGCGTACATTTCGCTAGAAATGGATGCATATCTCGAGTTTAAAATCCATAATCGAAAAAATAAAAAATTGCCTCCTAGCGCTGAAAGTCCTCTACACAATGGTAGTAAAAGCTTACCTGATAGTTTGATATATTTTTAGTTATGTTGTCTGAAAATTCGTAAAATTCCTTCAAATTTGAACTTCTAGAAAACATCGATTTAGTAAAAATATTGACATTTTCCACCATTTAAAGCTAAATGTTCACGGAACACACGGGCGTGTGACCTAAAAAGCGAGTATACTATTATGAACAATCATAATAAACTATCAGATTCAATTTATATTGTCACAATGTGAAGAAATTGGAAGAAAACTGAAATTTAAATGATCGTAAGATTGGCCTTTGTTTACATTTTAGACATTGTTTTGCGCTCTTTTGTTTTTCGCGTCTACGTCGCGGATATTAAGCGGCGCGTCTAGTATTACGCGCGGGAAGTTTCAGCGCGCGACGCAATGATCGAACAGCTGTCGCAGCATTTGAAAAGCGCGGAACTCCGCTTAAATTCCCGCCAAATAACTATGCGCCTTTTCCTGACTCAAACTTACCAAAACAACAATTAAAATCACCCAAAAGAACGGGAAATAATAGCTTCCGATTAGTAACTTATGATGGTAATGATAGAATACATATAAAAGTATAAAATAATAGAGAAATATGAAATTCAATTTTTGAAATAAGTGCCGGGTTGACACTGCCCTTAAGTAGGGAGAAAAGCAAGAGGCCTTAGGGTTATTATTAATAGCCCGAATAAAAGAGCCGTTTATAAGTGAAAATATATATACATAAAAGTTGAATTATGTACTTACCTCGTGGTGGTGGAGGTCCGCTTGGTTTAGGTCCTATAGGAAAGATTAAGAGGGTACAAACACGAATTATAGCATAATGCAAATATATAAGGGTTTTTTTAACTTTCTAAAATAACTCCGACATTTTCTAAAATTTGATTAAGATCTTCAATCCTGATCTTTATTTCTTTCTATTTAGGCTATTTTTAAAGGTAAAATAAGAAATAAGTATGTGTCTAAAATGGTCTAAACAACCTTAAAAATTTAACTTGAACTAATGAAAATATTTCTACATGTATAATATTATTATGAAGATATTTGCATTGGTTTAGTTTAATTTTTTCATTGGTATATTTTATATGGTGATGCAAAATATTACTTTGGTGCCTATCGTATAAGTCTGACGTACACTGCAGTTATACGTATGAGACATACGTACTATGTTTGCAGTGCGGCCTAAGATATAAAGAATTGTATTCGTAAAGCTTTATAATTTACCTCGTGGTGGTTTGCCGCTTGGTGGAGGTCCGCTTGGTCTAGGTCCTATTAGAAAAGAAGGTACAAAACACGAATTATGGCAAAACACAAAACGAAAAAGACACTTACTGAGGCATTAATTTATTTTCATTAATCATTAATTTAAAGTTTTTTAAATCTGTTAAAATAGCTCAAACATTTTCTAAAACTTGACTAAGATTTTTCATTATTTCGAGTTCGATTATGCTATTTTTAAAGGTAAAATAGTAAAGTAAATATGTTTCTAAAATGTTCTTGTTGTTCAATGCGCTAAAACGCCACGATTGCCATCATTGAAACGTATTTAACCGGTGACTCAATTTCCATTTTAACTCGAAATTGCTCGTTCGTCTCCATCTGGTTTGTATATTCGGCGTCGGAACTATTCTTGCTCAGATACCAAACATTGTAGTGTCAAGTTCTTCCAAATAAAGAGTTCTATGTGAAACACCAAACAGTGATAAACGAATTCTATAATCTTACCTCGGCCACCTTGTCCTCTCTCCTCTTCATCTAAGGGACCATCTATATTTAACAAATTATGAAAATAATTAGGTTCAATAGAAATACACATATTTAATTTCGTACAAGAGTTGGCGTTGGTTTAAGCGCTAACGGCAATAATTTTGGCAAAGATTGAAATATTATCACTTTCATCAAATACAATGATATTTGATCAACATGATCAATCAACTCTTCAAATCAGGCTGTGTCAATTAAGTCAACAACGAAAAAGACGATGTTTTAATTTTGATCAAGGTATGATACATGTTTTCTCTTATGTTAAGGTGGAAGACCCGCTCTGGACAGCCAATTCCTTTCGGAATTCCCCACGGTAACAATGTTTTCATGTTACTCTGTTCTGTCATCTTCTGTGAAGAACTGGCAATGGGGTGGGGAGGGAGGGGGGGGGGGGGGCTAGACGACCAAAATATTGGGTGGCAAATCGCGCGAAAATGTTGGCTTTAGTTTTATTGTAAACATTTGCACATTATCGATTGTTTTGGAGACAAAATGGGGGTGGGGCTTGACTTGAATGGGAAAGGGGGCAAGCGGGGGAGATCGGTCGTGACTTGGTTGACCCCCCCCCCCCCCCCAACCTGATGCCGCCACTGCCCTCAAAGCGGGGTTTTCTCATACAATTGATAGGCCTATAGATATTCGATTACTCAACCTAAATTACATTTCCCCTTTTCAACCAAATTCTTAGCAAGCTCTTTTGAATGATATAGCGCCCCTACCTAACTTTGACAACCAGCCGAGGGAATTGCCACTCTTTCGGGGAAATTTCAATTTTGAATATTTAGTTTCTATCCTATTTCGCGTCAGTCAAAAAGATTCACATTTAAAATTGAACTATGTAGGCCCACTTACCTCGTGGAGGCTCACCGCTTGGCCGTGGAGGCCTACCACTAGGTGGGGGTCCGCTTGGTCTAGGTCTTCTGTCTGTTGCAAAAATAACATTAAAACAATAAATAACATGGCCAGAAAACTTCTATGACAATTTTATTTCAACACTATACCTTAAAATATTTCTGGATATAGTGTCTAAATCCAGACACTTTATACAAATAAAAAAAAAGTGACGTTGATCTTCCTTATTCTAACGACACTGAACGCAGACAAATATCGTGTATTCAAATTTAAGGAATTTTCAGTGAATGTTTAAATGTTACTGTAAAAAAACCGCTTCGTACACCATATTATATACACTAAAACGATATTTTGACCGTAAAACCCATAAAATGAAAGGTACAAATTCTGGCTATTTCACTAAGAATCCTTGACTGGTCTATATCACTACTTTCTGGTTTGAACTATGTGTATCGAAAACGTCCGGTTATCTCAGTGGTAGAGGACACGGGTTCGAGTCCCACAACGGTCCTTGCCTGTTTAAGTTGGGATATATGGGTCGAGGCTTGTTATGTTTGCTTTGGTTGTGGAAATTGAGGTAGTTATGCTGCCTCGTTGTTATTTATTTACTTTGTCGATTTACTATTGAATCACCTGTGATCCCCTGTATCGAGGGTTGAGCGCCAGAAGGCCGTAACTCAAAAAATTGCTATTCTGAGATAATCAACTTTCAAATATTCGGGACTCACAATACACTGTAGCACCAACTTATAACTCTAATTTTAGTCAAATTAAGAAGTGTTTATGAGTTATCTCTTTATAGTTCTGAAAATCTAGGTTATATGGATTATTTTGATACCAAAATCTAATTTTGCCCAAAAGTTGAGTTACGGCCTTCTGGCGCTCAACCCTCGTTATGTTGGTACGTGATGCGTAACCCTACTCATCTTCGAATGTAGTGTTTGTATGTATTTAACTTAGGTTGATTCGATCCAGACCAAGATCAACAACCGTAAATAACAATTAAAAGCATAAACAAACGATCAAGTTATGGAATATTCATGTGAGATGAATGCTATGCATTTTGATGGAATTACGACTGATGGGTATTGCTTTTTAATTTGATTTCCGGTCTTTAAGAAAATTAATATTGATAAAATATAATACAATTTGTTTATAAACCTACCCTCGCCCCCTTCTCCTTCCCCATCTGGTTTTGGTCCTATGAGAAAACGACAAATAAACATTAGAAAATTATATTTTTATCAATTCGGTTTTATAGAACATGTATAATACTATGTAGGCCTAAACTATGCTTGGTCCTATGTTGTCGAAGGATAGTGCCCCACCTACTTAGACAACCATCAAGAATTGCCCCTCTTTCGGGGGAATTGTAATTTTAATGATTGTGTATTTCATTTCTATCCAATTTTGTGTCAGTTAAAATGGTTCACAAAGGCCACTTGCTTAAAAGACCCATAATGGCTCTTATTGCCACAATAACAGGACTTTATAAGTGAAAATATAGCTACATTCAAGTTGAATTTTGTACTTACCTCGTGGAGGTTTACCACTTGGGGGAGGTCCGCTTGGTCTAGGTCTTCTGTCTGTTACAAATAAATTATAAATTATAATATTGAATGGCTTTGAGGGTGATACAAGAATATATTGCACGAGCTATGAAAATATTGCATTGCCCGAGTCGGAGACGAGTGCAATATTTGTATAGCTAGTCATCAAACAATAAATAATCATTATTATTTAATATTTAATAACAACAATAATATACATTATACAATTTGGTTATAAAACCTACCTTCGCCCTCTTTCCTATGAGAAAATATCGACGGATAAAAAATAGGAAATTTAAGGAACATATTAGTTATTACGTATAATTGCTAAAACTATGTTTGGTCGTACTGCCAAAGGAGAAGATGCCGCAAGCTGCACTATGCAAAATTGAGCGTCGGGAACTAAAGTTGCACATAATATAGGCCTGTACCACAAATGTTGGTGTCAAGTTCTTGCAAATATCATCTATCAGTGAAACACCAACAGGTGTTTATCAATTGATGAACAAATTCTATTTAATCTTACCTCCTCGCGGGCCGCCCTTTCCCCCCTCCTCTTCATCTAATGGACCATCTATATTATTAACAACTTAATGCAAATAATTAGGTGCATTAGAAATGCACGTATGCAAAAGTGTGAATTCGTGCAAGAGAAATGCGTCGATTTACATGGAATACCGTATTCAGTAATTAATTGGTGTTCATTGCTCGCTAACGATACAATCTTTTGGTTATCTTTGGCAAAGATTAAAATATTATAACTTTCACCAAACACAATAATATTTGATTAACATGACAACTGAAACAATGCTTCAAATCGGGATGTGTCAAGTCAACAACGAAAGACACGCTTTAAATTTGTCCTTTTCTGGTATAATGTATGGATATGGCTTACGTGAGTAGGCCTACCTTCTTTTAACTCTAGTTTTGTATAATTATGGTTCTTTACATTAGATAACCAAAGTGTCCCGCTAAGTGTGAACACCGTACCATCATCATGAAGCCTTGTGAAGTGAGCAGACAGTCATCATTATTATCAAGTTGTGCAATTTTTATTTTTGGCCATTGAGCTGTTGATATTGACATCTGGGCATGGACGTGACTATCTATCCATGGTAATGGTAAAACTGACAACAATTGTTATTGCCAAAGGTTCATTTGATTGCAATGCATGGAAGACAACATCGTCGGATATCGGGTAGTTTCAATTATCATGATATTAATCACAAGACGCCTTTAGGTCATCATCACATAATATGGCGTTATTTAGGACGATATTTGCTTCATGACATGATGACCTTTAACCTAACGGACCCAAATCGCTTGTGCACTGAAGCTATTTCTTTTGAATGGTATCATAATAGCGCCTCGCTCACTGACAACCATCCGGGTAATTGCACTTGTAATTAGTGAGAATAACAATTCTAATTTCTATCCAATTTTCTTGCGTCCACTTGCTTAAAAAATAGACTATAGTGACATTGATAGCCCGAATAAAAGGGCTGTTTATAAGTGAAAACATACAGGATGAGTCAAAAAAAACTGCAATAGTTGAAAGAAGCCATTTTGTTTTCAAAACCAAAATGAATTTTAACACATTTTTAAACGTTGCAAGAATGACATATTTAATCCTAACTTTGTGTGAAAAAAAGAAATCGATTGCATTTTTCGTTTGTCTTTGGTGACCCTCTTTGCTGCACAACCAAATTTACCTGGTTTTTTTTCCACGAGCACAGTGAGTGATTCAATTGACATGGCACACATTGCATTTTCATATTTGAATATCCCGCCAACACAAATTTGGAAAATGTCAGGGTTTTTTTTAAATTTAGAACATTATAAGCTTTCATAGGATGGGTATGGTAAATTGATTATGCTAACTCACATGTATAAACAAGAAAGGATGCATCAAATTCCAATAACATCAAAAATGTATTCAAGTTTCCAAAATGAGGGATACATTTTGCGATCTATCTGATGCATATTTTGGGTATCGCGTGAACAAACGTGTGAAATTGGTGCACTGGTAAAAAGGTTCACCAAAGGCAAACGGAAAATGATATTGACTTCATTTTTTCACACAAATTTAGTAACAAATAAGGTATTCTTATAACGTTTAAAAAACTCAAACTTCAACTTAGTTTTAAAAACAAGATGGCTTCTTTCCACTATTGCAGGTTTTTTTTTGACTCGCCCTGTACATTAAAGTTGAATTCTGTACTTACCTCGTGGGGGTGGTGGAGGTCCGCTTGGTTTAGGTCCTATAGGAAAGATCGAGAGATACAAAACACGAGTTATGTAGCAAAAGGCAAAAATAAACAAGAGACTTACTAATCGAGGCATCGTTTATTTTCATTTATCATTATTTCTAAAGTTTCTTTTAAGCTTTCTAAAATAACTAAACATTTGACCATGATTTTCAAAACTTATCTTTTTAAAAAAAAATTATGTACAATTTCTGTTTATGCTATTTTTAAAGGTTAAGAGAAATAAATATGTATCTAAAAGCAACCATACAATTGAACTTGAACCAATTACAACATTTCTATATTGCATGTATTATATGGACATAATTTGCATTGGTCTCAGTTGAATTTTCATTGGTGCTTGTTCATATGTTGATGCAAAATATTCAGGGATGGAAATAAGACCCGCCCGCCCGCCCATGGCGGGTAACTTTCGTGTCGGGCGGGTGAAGATGCAAAGGTACCCGTCCGACTGGCGGGTAACATTTTTAAAGCTCAAAGTGTAAGTAAAATTACTAACAGTATAAGTTCAGGATAATTTCATCATCAGATGTGTCATGATTATAGAGGAGATCAAAGGTTGATACGAGATTAAAGAGAGTATTGAATTGATGAACATGATGAATGCGAGAAGCGGTTACGGGCTAGGGTTACAGGGGAACATCGTACAATAAAGACAAAAATATGTAATTTGTATCATCATATAGGCCTAAAAGTAGTTTTGCTCTTAATTGTTTGTTGCAAAATATTATGGAAAAAACCGTGGGCTGGTGGAATTTCTGTCGAGCAGGTAAATTATGTGAGTTACCTGCCCGACTGGCTAGTTGAAAAAAAATCTGAAGTTCCACCGCTGAAAATATTACTTAAGCAGTTATCGTATATAGGTCTAACGCTCGTACTTCCACGGTCTAACCATCTCTCCAGTATTTATGGTCTAACGTACGCGTACGGTCTATAATAGTTTTGCTGTGCGGCCCAAAGATATATTGTAAAGAATTGTATGCGTAAAGTTTTCAATATATCTCGTGGGGGGCCGGGGGGCTTGCCACTCGGTGGAGGTCCACTTGGTCTAGGTCCTAATAGGACAAAAAAGAAGGTACAAAACACACACATTATATTATAGCAAAGCGCAAAAAGACAAGACACTTATGAGGCATTGTTTATTTTTATAAATAATTAATTTTAAAGTTTTTTAATCTGTCGAAATAACTCAAACATTTTCTAAAATTTGACGAAGATTTTTAGTTAAAAATAGTTTGTTTATGCTATTATTAAAGGTTCGATAAGAAATGAATATGTTTGTAAAATGTTCTTGTTGTTCAATGCTCTAAAACGCCACAATGGTCATCATTGTGAAGCTGTGAGTACCATCTTTAAGTTGTCAAGCTGTGTTGCCGAGGTCCGGAACTGGATGACACACAACAAGCTCAAGCTCAATGATTCAAAAACTGAGTTTTTTATTGCTTCACCACCTCAATTAATGTCTCGCCTATCTGGTACCACAATATGGATTGGGTCTACTGAAGTAACACCATCTGAAAAAATCAAGAACTTAGGTGTTGTGTTTGACTCTGCTATGACCATGTCGTCTCATGTAACGTCCCTTTGCAAATCTGTAAACTTCCATCTTTGGAACATCTCTAGAATCCGGCGGTTCATTGATAAAGATACTTGCAGTACCACCATGCGTGCCCTTGTTCTGTCAAAATTAGATTATGCAAATTCCACTCTCCTTGGATGCAAGAAAGCCGACATCTTGCGATTGCAACGGCTCCAGAACAAAGCCGCCCGGATAATTTTCAGAGTCCCCAGGAGACATTCCTCATCTCAACTTTTATCCACTCTCCACTGGCTTCCAATTGACAAGCGTATTATATTCAAGACACTTCTGTACATCTACAAATCTCTGAATGATCTTGCACCAATCTACCTCTCTGACTCCATCTCCTTATTCATTCCATCCAGGAAGGGGCTCCGATCATCGATGGATACTCTCCGCCTTGATATCCCCAGGAGCAGCAGAAAGTATGGTGCCAGATCATTCAGTGTGCATGGTCCAACACTCTGGAATAATATCCCTCTTGCTATCCGCTCATCTCCCACTGCTACAATCTTTAAAAGTCGCCTCAAGACTGGCATTTTCTAGGCTGTCATATTATGTTGTTGATATATTTCTTGTTGCATTGTGTATTCCCAGCTAACCATATTACGTTGTTGGAACGTCGTGGCAAGGTTTCACTTTCGTTCTTGGAACGTTATGATTAAAAGTTCAAAGAACGTTGTGAACGTGATCCAACGTTAGGAGAACGTTTATTTGTCGACACATTTTTACGTTGTATGAACGTTAGTCATGAACGTTTTCACAACGTTATCACAACGTCCTAAACGTTTAAAACACTTTCTTGAAATTCTGTTAGTTATACCATTACGTCCAAATGACGTTTTTATACTGTCTTTATTACGTTATCGGAACGTCGTGACAACGTTCATGGAACGTTGCGATCCAACGTTAGAAGAACGTTTATTTGTCGACACATTTTTACGTTGTTTGAACGTTAGTAATGAACGTTTTCACAACGTTATAACAACGTCCCAAACGTTTAAAAAACTTCTGTTAGTTATACCATTACGTCCAAATGACGTTTTTATAACCTATTTATTACGTTGTTGGAACGTCGTGACAACGTTTCACTTTCGTTCTTGGAACGTTATGATTAAACGTTCAAAGAACGTTTATTTGTCGACACATTTTTATGTTGTATGAACGTTAGTCTTGAACGTTTTCACAACGTTATCCCAAACGTGTAAAAAACTTTCATCAAATTCGGTTAGTTACACCATGGCAACCAGGGAGTGGTAGTGGTATTATAGAGGGATGGGGCGGGCATTGACCTTTTCATGTGTACTATGTTCTTGCTCAATGTATATGGCATTAGTGAACAATGACTTGCCTTTAGCTATACATATGAGAACTTACGTATACAGATCAAAATGCTTTCTATGGTGTTAAAAGCTGTTAAATGTATGTATCGACTTAAATTTAAAAAAAAAAAAAGTTTAAATAAATAAAAGTTGCAAATTAGCTCATTACCATAATTTAAAGGTTACAAACGAGCACCGGTGCTAATTTTTGTACCATTGAAATTATGCTAATGAGCTATTTCCACAATTTACTCGACTCATGTAAGGCCAGGTAAAATATGCAAATTAGCGATTACAGCCCAGGTAACATAATTTGGTTGTGTAAACGTTATATGAACGTTATATGAACGTCGTGATGAAGCCAGATTCTTTTCAAGCTTAAAAGACATAAATAAATATATTCCACATAAATTATACAGGTATTTTGTCATGAGTTCAAGTTCTATACTCTTTTTCCATGTGCAATACCCACGAGGAACGAATTCGATTCAAACTTTAACGGATTTACACGCTTAGAAAAGAGCATATTGCGCTTCTTACAAGTTCGTAATCATAGTTGTAATTAATGCAAATTGGACCAAGCCGATTTTGCTTCCTCATGTTTGCTGAAGCATATCTCCCGTTCTAAATAACCAATTGGAACGCAATAAAATGCAAATGAAAGCTTATTTACTCAGCTTTCATAATACATCAAGATTAGACCCGTGTGTTCATGTCCTTTTAAGATATCTTATGTGCCCAGAGTGTTAACATTTTTTGGGTCACCCTGTATACGCCTAGATTAGTACATCAAATTTGTAATGCCAAATTGTTTTGTATTACAATTTTGATTCGTAATAAACCTTTTTAAATAAAATGTAATTCATTATTTAATTAGTCCATGGAAACGTGAGCAAAATGTTTTCTGAACGTTGCAGTTAAGTTCTAGTTTGGTTGCACTTAGGTTGTGGTTAGGTTGTCATTAAAACGTTTCTACAACGTTATTATAACGTTGCGGTTTGGGTGTGATTTGGTTGTTTTAGGTTGGTCAATGGAAACGTGAGCAAAAAGTTCTCTGAACGTTGCAGTTAAGTTCTAGTTTGGTTGCGCTTAGGTTGTGGTTAGGTTGTCATTAAAACGTTTCTACAACGTTATTATAACGTTGCGGTTTGGGTGTGATTTGGTTGTTTTAGGTTGGTCCATGGAAACGTGAGCAAAACGTTCTCTGAACGTTGCAGTTAAGTTCTAGTTTGGTTGCACTTAGGTTGTGGTTAGGTTGTCATTAAAACGTTTCTACAACGTTATTATAACGTTGCGGTTTGGGTGTGATTTGGTTGTTTTAGGTTGGTCCGTTGAAACGTGAGCAAAACGTTCTCTGAACGTTGCAGTTAAGTTCTAGTTTGGTTGCACTTAGGTTGTGGTTAGGTTGTCATTACAACGTTTCTACAACGTTATATATAACGTTGCGGTTTGGGTGTGATTTGGTACTTAAAACAAACAACCCGCAACGTTATAATAACGCTGTAAGAACGTATTTAATGACAACCTAACCAGAACCTTAGTGCAACCAAACTATAACTTAAACTACAACGTTCAGGGAACATCCTTTTCACGTTTAAAGGATTAAACTAAAACAACCAACTATTTGAGTGTTACAACGTTGTTAAAACATTATGTAAACGTTTCCGATGATCAACATGCAACGTTCAGAGAACGTTTTAATCACGTTTCCAAGAACCAACCTAAAACAAACAAACCGCAACGTCATAATAACGTTGTAAGAACGTTTATAATGACAACCTAACCACAACCTAAGTGCAACCAAACTATAACTAAACTTTAACGTTCAGAGAACGTTTTGCTCACGTTTCAACGGACCAACTTAAAACAACCAAATCACAACCAAACCGTAACGTTATAAAAACGTTGTTAAAACGTTTTAAATGACGCAACCTAACTGCAACCTAGGTGCAACGTTGCGGAAACGTTCTGTGTTTGCTGGGTTATGTATTTGCCTTGTATTTGTATTTTATTTATGTAATTGTAAAGCGCTATGATCATTTTCTTTTGGAGTAGCGCTATATTAAGCACTATTATTATTATTATTATTGAAATGTATTTAACCTGTGACTCAATTTCTATTTTAACTCGAAATAGATCGTTGGTCTCCTTCTGGTTTGTATCAGTGTTGGAACTATTTTTACAGAGATACCAAGCCTTTTGGTGTCAAGCACATGATAAGTTCTATCAGTGAAACACCAAAAGGACCATCTATATTAACAAATTATGAAAATATTCAGATTAGTAACCTGGGATAACTAGCCTATAATTGGTGTTGATTGCGAGCTACCGATAAAACCTCTGGCTATCTATAAAGGCAAATATTGAAATATTATTAAAATTCGAAATATTATTAGTTTCAAACAATACAAAGAAATAATGCAGGGTGGTTAAAAGTGGCATTTTTGTTTTGGAATTTACGACTGCAATGTGCCATTTTAATTCGTGATAAATATAATTATGTTCAAATTCAATATTTTCATGAAACTGCATGAATTCCACCGATATCAAGCATAACTCAAGTTAAGTATCATTTTGTGATTTTGAAAAGTGGGTGCCATTATAGGCCTACATGTATAAAGCTACATGGGACAAACTCAATGATAGTCACAACAAAATGATATAACATACCTCGTGGAGGCCTGCCGCTTGGTGGTGGTCCATCTGGTCTGGGTCCTATGGATTAAGATGGATTACGGAAGAACAATATAAATTTCACATTCACTGAAACAGCCAACAGTTTTAACACTTTCCACGCGGCTATTACTAGCTTTACCATATATGTATACACAACAGATTTTTCTGAAACCTTTCCCAACTTATCTTAAGAATTACTGGAACCAATACTAGACATGTTTGTACTTATTTTAACGCATTTCTCATGATAATTCCAAATATGGTGATGTAACATTTTGGAACTATCGTCTGCATCAGACGACTGCCGCTTGGAAAGCGTTAATACGATATATTACATGATGGATACTTGTACAATAAAAAAAACTTTGTTCACTTCTATAGTGATAGGTAAGCTCTTTAAAGGTATATTATGTGATATTTCCAGGGAACGCCCTCAACATCGAGAAAAAAAAAATTGAAAGCAGATTTTCTTGCAGATTTACATTTCTGATCATAAATCATGCATACATTCCAAGTTACAGGGCGATACGATTCTTAATTACTTCAAAATCATGGTTTTAGAGTGAAAATAAACTGTCGGAATCCCGACACTTTATATTTTTCACTCTAAATTCACTCTAAAATCATGATTTTGAGGTAATTAGGAATCGTATCGCTCTGTAACTTGGAAAGTATGTATGATTTATGATCGGATATGTAAATCTGCAAGAAAATCTACTTTCTAAAAAAAATCATGAATAGAGGGCACTCTCTGGAAAAGATCGCATAATATGCCTTTAACTTGGAACGTGTTAAAAGTTATATGTTTAGAAAATGCATAAGGCCGTGTCAAAAGGTGTCACCTGAGGGACAAAAATGATTAAAAATACATCCCACGTTATTTGTTTAAAAAAAAAGTATGTTGGTGAGCCCTATATTAGCAAATTTGGGCCTCTATCAAATACACTTTATCCCATCAAATTTCACCTCTTAAATTCCGATATATGATCAATTCAGTAACAAGATTGTGAATCCTACTTTGGCCAGGAATTGGATTTTCAATTGAAAAACAGCCATTGAGATTCCAATGATGATTTTAATTATAGGATATACATTGTGTAAAATACTTCTAATATTAAAAAAAAAAAATCTATGTCAGAGGTTTGTCATGGATATAGTATGGATGAAAATATGTTTTTCTACTCAACTGAATGACGATTCTAATAAAAGAGTTATCTGCACATCGGAAAAGTGGCCAAATCTGAATTTGATATGCCTGAGTAGAATTGCCATAATTTGATAATGAAAGCTCCAAAATGGATAGAAACAATTCTTATGACACATTAAAGATTGCTAAACATGATTATAACTAGTTTATGTACAATCTTTACATTTTTTTCATGGCCATAAAAATCGTGTTTCACAAGGGGACACTATACACGCCCTGTATAATTATAGAAAAAAATGTTTAATCACAAAACGAAAGAGGGCGCTAACCATGCTAACGGTAAGATCATTGGTCTTTCAAGTATACACAATTAGTATTATCTGGAAGTTATAATTCACGGCGGATTCAATTTTTGGTAAAAAGATTAAAAAGACATGCCTTTTAACACTAAATTACCTTTGTTTTTTCTGTAACAACAAACATAGGCTTAGACAAGACAATTCAGTGACACGACAATTCATTAGAATCATACCATGCCTGTGTATAGGCCTACTAACGTTTGGTAATGGAATATACTTTGACATCACTACACAGGGGAGTAGGATATAAAAGGAGGAGGGTGCGATTTTTTGTTCTCGTATTTTAAACATTTTGAATAGACTGCTACGGAAATACGTATTAGCTTTATTCCGTTGGTTTGACATTGTTTAGATATCCTCCCGCCCACCAATCTCGTATACATACGTACTAGTAATCATTTGTCAAATATTAGACGCCCTATTCAAATGTACGGTCTTGCGTGTGATTTTTGTGTTTTGTCTTCTTTTTTCTTCTTCTTTACTTTTGCGTTAAATTTATTTTCTTTCATCATCTTACACATTTATCACATATCATATATTCATACATTCTCAACATCAAATCATATATCATTTATCATATAGCATATCAAAAAAAATCTTCAATTTTCAAGACCTATTTAAATGATAACTACTGAAAACCCCCCATCACAATCGCAAATGGCATGAATGGGGTATAGTTCAATTTGCTGCTTTGCATCATGGCACGTTTCCTACCTTTGCCGAAATCTCCTGTCAGCTCTTCCAGTTCTCGCTCCATCTCCTCTTCAATTGCCATCTCAACGAATTCATCGATGCGTTTATTCATTTCCTGTTGTAGCATAAATTCGGCAGCAGTTGCCATGGAAATGAGGGCGAAGGCCGCGACGACTAGTAAAAATCGGCGATCCATTTTGGAAATCACCTATAACGAAAATGTTTTGAAAGGTGTACATAAAAACACACAGCCAACAGCCATTGGATACATATTTAATATAAAAAGACAAATTTATTATATAAAACTGCAACCTTTTCAGCGTTTATCATGACTGCAGAATGTTACAGCATTACGAAGATGGTCACATTTCGTGAGAGAAATACATCACCACAAAGGAATTATTTCACTGGTTTCTACATGTTCTATAGTCATGATAGTTGAGTTTACAACATTATTATATTAACACTCGGCTATTAGTTTTACTATAAAACAGATTTGTCAGAAGCCTCTCTCAACTTTCAAAGTCTATCTCACGGATTACTGAACCAATACTAGACATGTTTGTACTTATTTAATGCATTTAGCCTCATGGTGATGTCAAATCTGGTGATGAAATCCAATACTTTTGACGCTTTTCCGGGAAGCAATTTGTTACATTTTGGAACTGCATCGTCTGCAGAGTAGACGACTGCCGCGTGGAAAGTGTTTTAACACTTTCCACGCGGCAGGCATCTGCAGAAGACATTTCAAAATTTCACAAAATGTTTCAAAAATATCAAAATTACTGTATTTCATTACCATATTTGGAATCACCGTGAGAAATGCATTGAAATAAGTACAAACATGTATAGTATTGGTACAGTAATCCTTGAGATAGACATAGACTAATTATGAAAATTGGGAATGGTTTCTGAAAAATCTGTGTTGTATAAAAATGGTAAAACTGATAGCCGCGTGGAAAGTGTTAAAACTTGACACCACTGATCGATCGTACTATAATAGTAATACTATCTATCGATAAATAGCTGAAACAGTACTGAATTCATCAACATACTCGAAACCTACTTCCTGCAAGAATTGCTGCGGAATTACCTCTTTTATAGGCCTATATCCCTGGCAAAGTTTCGAAAAACTATCCGAATTGCATTTAATCATATAAGTCAATCAGTGGATGAAAATAGGCCTACTTTAAAAGAAAAACACGTGTGTCCTACACACAAAAAAACTTTAAAAAAATAAATGTGTGAATACATTTTATTTCATTAACTCAACTTAATTATTATAGCAAATCGACAATGTTCATGTTTCACATACTTATGCATGCATGATTCCTATGTTACTATATATGTATACATGTAGGCCTAATGCACTTACCTGGGTTTTTCGTGTGACAGTAATTTAGCTCTATCAGGCTGTCAGGCAGACGGAAGAGCGAGTGGTGACGATCCTTGGTTTAGTCCTCTTATATATTTGTTTCTTGGCCGTCAAGGCAAACACTATAATCATGGTTAGAGAAAGTGTCGAACAATTGATCAAAGTTTCATGTAAATAAAAGTATATTATATACAAATAATTGCATTAGCGTTATGAGTTTGTTACTGTTATTCGGTTGTTAGCATACTGTTATTCCGTACCAGTTTGTGGTAGAGGCCATAAACTATAAAACATTATGTTACTCCAAAATGATGTAGACATCAATGTGATATTTTTTATAAGGCAAAGCAGTTTGAGATAAACGCTATAATTACAATGATTGAAAAAAGAACTTTTATCGTTGTTATCGAATTCTCATTTTATTTTACCACAAAAGCATTTTAATTTATATCATTTCATGAAACATTATTGTTTAGGTTACCATGGTTACAGAAGAAATTAACACAGTAATAAAAATAGTCATCAGTACAAATTCGAACTTAGGGCCTTAACACTTTCCATGCGGCATTTAGTTATGCCATTATACAAAACAGATTTTTCAGAAACCTTTCCCAATTTTCAAAGTATACCTCAAGGATAACAGAACCAAGACTAGGCATGTTTGTACTTCTTTCAATGCATTTCTCATAGTGATTCTAAATAGGGTATTGAAAGTCAATACAATATGGTTTTTTTAAACAATTTGTGAACTTTTGGAATGTCGTCTGCAGACGCCTGCCGCGTGGACAGTGTTAATAGTGCCCATATTATCTTCTAAGACCAGTGTTGTCAATGATTGGAGTGTTCATACTTTTATGAGAGGGGCTGGGAAAGTCCGAGCCTTCACATTTTTGTTTTATGCCCCATTTTAGGGTCAATTCTTTTTACCATCCCCCTTTATGTCCGAGTGTAGGGTACTCGGTATAGTTGGAAACTCTCGACGGGGCTCCCGGGCAAAAGGGACCTATTTTGTTGACATTCCCTCCATATTTTCCACCACGCCCACCAAGGTATTGATGTCATTTTCAGTGATTTTGGTGTCCGTTCCCTGATTTCTGCAGTATACATTTCAACTTGCAATACAATTGCTGACATCGAACAACACACAATCACATT
The DNA here is from genome assembly GCA_035610835.1 of Ophiura sarsii. Taxonomy (NCBI): domain Eukaryota; kingdom Metazoa; phylum Echinodermata; class Ophiuroidea; order Amphilepidida; family Ophiuridae; genus Ophiura; species Ophiura sarsii. The sequence continues at coordinate 37,402,394 of CM069453.1, read as the reverse complement.
ATTTAACATTATTAAATAACTCCTGCATCCAACAAATAACTTAATATTTGGTACTTTCAATCAACGAATAATGGAGATTTATATTTTTATGTCAAATTAGTTCTGCAATTCTATGAAAAAACCGTAAAAGCAAACGATGTTCTTAATTTTCCTTCCTGACTGGCAATGCACACAAATTAGAGTTTATAAATATAATAAACTTCCCCTTCATTTGAGCTGTAACATTAACAAGATATATATAATTATATTATATTACCAAAACAAATATTGGAACAAAAGATTACATATTTTGAACACGTGGACACTGATGAAAACCAGCTCTATTTTCTTCAGAATGATAACTATAGTGAGGAAGGTGTATACGCAGTGGCGGCACCAGCCTCATAATTTTATTTTATTTTTATTTTTATTTATTTATTTATTTATTTATTATTATTTATTTTTTTTGGGGGGGAGAGTAGCATTTGGAGGGGCAAGAAATTTTTTAGGGGAAAAGAAAAATTGGCCATTTTACGCTTAAATTGTCAAATTTGGCCTTTGTGGGCAACCCCCCCCCCCCCCGTGGTGCCGCCACTGTAGTATACAGTATTTCGGAAGGAATGAACATTATATTGTATTCATAATCAGGATATCCTATCAATTGTATACCGTAGTTACCGCCACTGATCATAGCTAATTGCAAACTTGCTGGGATGTCACATTTCCGCTTTTGTTTCTTCCCCACTGTGGTCAAATTGCTATCAATACTATTGCTATCAGCAGTAGATAGCAACACAGTCACTGGTATATCAGAATGCTATAATAATCCGCGGTGTACTATCAGTAGGGTATAGGACTTAGGAGCCTTTTGACATGTGTATACAATGTCGCCCTGTGAGCACCTTCTCCTCAATTTAGTTTTAAAGACCTACACAGACAACTTTTCTAGGTCACAAGTGGGTCACAAGACACATTTACGTGAGTCTTTCTTATTTTAACCACCTAAATGGGTCAATGTGACTCAGATCACCGTTGAAGTACATTGACTCTCTTGTGATGGGTCATTGTAATCCCGAGAATGTAATGGGTCATTTGACTCAATTTTGTGTAGTTACTGGGTCAAGATCGATACTTGACTCACTTGAATTTATAACTAGGTCAAGATCGCTGTGAGTCACTTTCGTGTTTTACTAGGTCAAGAACGATGCTTGACCCGGCTGTATTTTTCTGGGTCACAAGCGGGTCACTTGACCTATTTGACGTGAGTCACTACTATGTAACTTACCTAGATGGTTGAAATGACCCAGATCATGAAGTGCAGTTACTCATCTGAGATATGACAATGGGTCAACTAACATACTTGCTTATGTGACTCACTTGATTATGTGCAAGTGTGTCAAGATCGAGTCAATATGAGTCATTTGACTTACTTGCTCTTGTGCTGGGTCATTCCAACCATGAACGTAAACAGGTAAACTGACTCAGTTCTGTATAGTTACTGGTCAAGATCGACATCTGACCCACTTGTATTTTGCAAGTAGGTCAATATCGATATCTGACCCACTTGCATTTTACAAGTAGGTCAAGATCGATAGCGGGCGCTGTGTAGCGCGAATGGCATTATGGGAAGGGTCCCAGCCAACATCGATCGTGGGCCCACTTTGGGCCTTCATGGGACCCTTAATATTTTGTCCACTTTGGCGTGTATACGGGCCAAAGTGGACAAAATATTAAGGGTCCCATGAGGGCCTACTGTGGGCCCACGGTCGATGTTGGCTGGGGTGTGCATCAGCTTCTTTAAAAATAACACCATGGAAAGTAGATTTCGTAAGGATATATATATCCATTTTATTAACATGATTAATTCGAGACGTCACTCACTAAGTGATTGTTCACAAACCAGATACATGGGACCCTTAATATTTCAGAAGACTCACTTTGCAGTTTGTTGAAATTTAAATTGTGTTTCAGTCATGTAATTTTTGGTGTGACCCATTTTTCAGTTTTACCCATTTCATCATTGGTGTGTCAGTATGACTCATATGATTTCCAATGTGTGTAACTACATGGATGAAAACAAAGACCTATGAAAATGGGTCAGTTTGACCTGCTTAGCCATGTCAATCTGACTCATATGAGTGAGCTGATGTGACTCATTTGGATTTGAGGCGAGTCATGTGACCCAAGATAGTGAGTACTAGTCATGTGCAGAAACTCGTTAAATTTGAATAACGTGTCATATGACCCATATACATGTGTTGTTGTGACCTACTTTGTAGGTTATTTTGACCTATTATATGTGTGTCATTTGACCTACTGTATTTGCCAAGGGTGTAACTAGGTGGATACTCACTTACGTGAGTACCGATGACCCATTTAAAGTTTTCTGTGTACCTTTTATTTTAGATTGTTTTACCCTTTTCGGAGAGAAAAAATGTTCTTAATAGCAATAGAGGGCGTGTCAAAAAAAGTTTCCCATGAGGGGGAAAATAATTTAAAAAAATACATCCCATGTTTTTGTTCTCTATCTAATACAGCTTAGCCCATAAAATTTCACACATTAAAATTGCTTAACATGATTATTACTATAGTCCATATCCATTTTTTTTGACACACCCTTAGTATCGAACTGGTTTCCCAAACATTCGAAAACATCAATTTCTTACTTGTTCAAATGTTCTAATATTCCGAACAAAGTTTTACAGACAAAAAATGATTACATTGTATTTTGAAGAAAACACTCCACCCCAGACACACACCCCCACACCCCACAACATAAAATATAAAAACACCACCCTTATACGCACGCCCAAAAATCCAACGAAACATTTTACGGTGTAATTTATTCCATCAATTAATTGTCCATTTTTAAATAGTAGCCTTTCCGCTATGTTCATGTATTTCATTATTCTAAAAATAAACTTGTACATAAAGACTATATGATTAGCACTCAATTAAAAAGTGCCTTGTTTTTTCCAGGAACGGCTAGACTCGAGGGCCGAGGTTGTGTACTGAATGTTGTATTTATTAATAGATGTATCAAAAATAAAAGATAAGCCCATATACCTACTTTGACATGTTTGAAGTAATGTTTGAAGTAAGTTTGAGCCATGCCTAGGGTTAAGACCAATATTTAATCACCGATTGACGCACCGTATCAGTTTGTGTCAGGTGGTGTGAGATGGGATGGGAGGACAATTAGTGATACCATGAGCATGGTACCCCTCCTCCTTATAGGCCCGACGGCAATGTGAGGTTAGCACATAAAAGATTATGTGTTTTGTTTTATAGATGTCACGTTTTCCTTACGTCGGAACTTTTTATCACGTGTAAGACGTGCGATACGGACAGTAGCGGATTTAATAGCAATCCTTTTGAGAAATGTTGGCGCAGTAGCTAACCGAGTCCTTCCTTGCGTGTGACTATATTTCCTGAAGGGTCCCTTCCTTCCTGACCCAAAATAGGAGATCATGGTCCTTTTGCATATTCATCTTATGAGTAGAGAGATTCTTCTTCCACTTCTCCCAACACATCTACTTAAAATATTTTGTTTGCTGGACTTTTAAACGTGCAGCATAAGGCCACTATCATATCAGAGGTCAAATAGTGGTCCAATAAAAATAAATCCTCCGATTATTCTGTAATGCATATCAAACTCATCCTAATATCTTAAGGAGAGAAAAGTCAAGTACGTCCACCCGATGTTTAATTTTCGAGATAGGACAATTAATTAAAAGTTAACATTTGATCTCAAATTCTTTGTACAGGAGGTCAAATACTCATTTAAATGAAGATGGTCTCAATTGTTCTGATGGATACATAAAAGAATCATTAGCCTTCATTAGGTCAAAGGTCAGCCACATTAGCTGTATTTATAGCTTCCTGAACTTTGCTGAATGATATACCTAGCACATGTCCCTGACCAGGTGCTTTGAAGTTGGCTAATTCAAAATATATAATCGGTACCAAAAATCTGAGGTATACTTTAAATGAGCAAATTTCTTCTTCTTCTCCGCAGTTTGATACCTCATTCAACAAAATCGAATGAACACTTTTAAAGTTATGGCTATTTCAATGACCGCGCATAGCAACAGCAAAGTTGCACTAAATGTAGGTATAGGAAATCATTGATTTGAGTGTGATACTGTAACTGTGTGCTATCTGAACGAGCCAGATAAAAAAGGTCTGGAGTGATAACCGCAATTTACGGGACAAAGGGTGTGACTGGCTGTGAAGAATACAAGTCTTAGCTGATAAGCTGTGAGTTTTTTCAGTGCGTAATCACACACAAATCAATGATTTCCTATACCTAGTGCAACTTTGCTGTTGTTATGCGCGATCATTGGAATCGCCATAACTTTAAAAGTATTCATTCGATTTTGTTGAATGCATGAGGTATCAAACTGCGGAGAAGTAGAAGAAATTTGCTCATTTAAAGTATACCTCAGATTTTTGGTACCGATTATCTATTTTGAAATAGCCAACCTCAAAGCACCTGGTCAAGGACTTTATGTGCTAGGTGACCATACAGACATAGCAAATCATTTGTTATGACTTGCTGTAGCTTAGTAGCTATCAGAACAATCTGAGACCATTGTCATTAAATCAGAGAATTTCGAGAATTTGACCATGTACTACGAATTTGGGAAAATTGTTGACTGTTGACCTATTTTGCCTCATTAAATTTGTTGTCTTCTTTATGATCTCAGGAACAGTCGATATGCATTAACATAATCTGAGCATTTTTGCATTTGACCCCCCCCCCATGATATTTGACCTCTGGCCTCAAGTTGTACAATTCAAAAGTCTAGCATGTAAAACTATTGTAAGTAGATGTTTCGGAAGAAGTTACCACTATATATGGTTTTACCCCTAACACATGAGGCTGAAAGATCACTTCATCCAAGGACTATTATTTGTTTCAATAGTTGCCATATTATACTGTGTGTTTTATGCATTTTCAGTTCATTTCTAGATACATTTCAACCAGTTTCTATATTTCATATTCGGATCCATCAGTTGTGGACTCATTTGGACCCATGGACCTATAACCACCCCTTGGACAGACGACGGTGGCCACGCCCACGCGAAACCTAAATTTTGAATTCGTGTTGGAATAACACGTAATCGCAAATGTTAATCTTATCATTTTGAAAAATTCATCATAGGTTAGAAGAATTTCTTTCCAATCCAAAACCGTTGGAGTTGGTTAACCAACTCCATTGTAAATGCTATTTTTAAAAATTATTTTCATCGTTAACCGGGCGATGACTGTTAAAAATATTTCAAAATGGTGCACTCCCGTTGCCACATTGGGTCGTACGAGACGCGTGGCCGCCATCGTCTTCCCTTGGAATGCCATCAGAAATCTCAAATCAACTTGATTTTTACCATCTATCCTATCATTGCCTATATATATTGAACCTAACCAAGAGGTGGCGGCCTGGTCCGGGCTCGCTATTCTCATTTACCGATGTTCCCGTAATACTGACATCTTACCTACGACCATTTCACCCGTCCGTATACCACATTATTGGTCAGTGCGAGGTCGCCCGCTTGCGGGCGACAATCCCTGGATGAAAGCGTAGGAATTTTTACAAATTATTTCTCTCTCTCTCTTCTTCTTTTTTCTTTTCATTTTTTTCTTTAGTTCTTTTATTTTGTCTGTGAGCTCGATATTATGAGCTCGAAACTCGAAATTATAAACTCGAAACTCGAAATTATAAACTCGAGACTCGAAATTTGAAGTCGAAACTCGAAACTCAAAGATAAGTAACACACATTGACATCAATCGTATCATGGATTCGGTTATGGCAAATTAAAAAAGGTTCTCATTTATTTCTGCAGCAAAGTAAGATATTAATTAATTATTCTGTTGTACCATGTTTATCAAATATGACCTCCATCAAAAGGGACATGTTGAAGGCCCGATTCAACTCTTATCATGCTTATTGGTATGACTTGAAACACATTTTATGTTTTGAAATGATACCATGTTGAAGGTATTAAACGAAATTTGTAAACACAATAACCATGATAACAAGCAAGTCATTTTCTATTATTTTCTTTATATTTCACCTGAGACTAATATATTAGTCTCAGATTTCAACTTGGCCTCTTTCTCAAAACTGTGTTTGTCGACAACACATATTTTAGTCGTAGCTGGTCACACTAATTGTTACTGCTTAATATTATTGTTGATACTTTTTGGCTTAATTTCCTTTTATTGGGTTTTTCTGTACTTTTATTTGATTCATACGTTTTGAAAATAATTTAGAGCCGATTAAATTCCAAGGAACCAGAGTTAGTTACTTTCTAGTAGGCCTACTATAGTCACCATTGAAACAATTAAACAACTAATCAAAATTAATTAAACAAATCAGTTATCGTTTTTACTTTCCACCTTCTTCTTTCATAAGCTCAAGTAACAGGGCAATATCGTTTAATAACTGACTGTCGGCATGTTCCTCTTGCAAAGCACGGGGGAAAGCTGAATTTATTTCCTTGAAGATGTCAGAATTGTAGCTGACACCAGAACCTTCATCTCCAGAACCATCAGGGGGAGAGGTTGATGGTTGAGGACTTGGACTAGGCGTTTGTGGTGCAGCGGTCGGTTTGGGTTTAAAGTGATGCGGTGGTTTTGGACCATGGTGGGGTGGCGGTTTCTGGTGAGGTGGCGGTTTCTGGTGAGGTGGCGGAGGTTTTGGAGCTGGATGAGACGGAGGTTTATGAGGGTCTTTAGGCGATGGTGGAGGTTTGTGGTGCGGTGGAGGCGGTTTCTTGTGGCGTTTCTCAGTCTGGACTTCCGAGTCTTCGTTGAACATATCGACGTCCTCAAGGACATGGTCTTCTTCCAGAGATGATCGTCTAGCGTCGAAATCCTGAACTAAAGCTAAAGGCAGTTCTTCGCTGATCAAATAATCAGAATTGTAGCTTACACCGGATCCTTCATCTCCACTACCCTCTGGGGGAGACGTTTGTGGTTGAGGACTTGGACTAGGCGTTTGTGGTGCGGGTGGTTTGGGCTTATGATGAGGTGGTTTTGGACCATGGTGGGGTGGCGGTTTCTGGTGAGGTGGCGGTTTCTGGTGAGGTGGTAGAGGTTTTGGAGCTGGATGATGCGGAGGTTTAGGATCTTTAGGCGGTGGTGGAGGTTTGTGATGCGGTGGTGGAGGTTTGTGGTGCGGTGGAGGCGGTTTCTTGTGGCGTTTCTCAGTCTGAACTTCTTCGCTAAACATATCGACGTCGTTGCTTAAGATGTTGATATTTTGGTCGCCATGATATTCTTCTCGTGCCGAGACTTCGACATCAGGATTGAAGAACCTCCCGATGTTAACATGACCTGTATGTAACAGAAGAGTAATGGCGCTTAGAACAATAAATGGAGAGAATAAATCCCAGATGCAAAAACAAAGCCGTGTGCTCCCCCGTGCTCCCATAAAAAGTAAGAAATGGTTCACACGTCCAGCAATAAAATTCTTTCGATGTAAGATACTCTCTTAATGTTAAACGAGTGGAAATGGTGGAAATGCACTCGAAAAGGAGTGAAGGGAGTGAAACGCAGGACAACCCGTATTAGAGTGGAAAAAAATAAGTGTGAAAGTTAATATTTCACTCTCAATAGAGTGGAACATTGTCATATAAAATCCCCTTTCACTCCTTTTAGAGTGTTTTCCACTCAAAAACGTGTTGTCCTGTGTTTAACTCCTTACAAGAGTGGAAAACGACTCTTTTACATTTATAGAGTATATAATAACAAGTTGGTCATTTACCACCTAATTATTAGTCCTTAAGAGACAAAAGTCAAAATAATGTCTTATAGGACTAAATGACTATAATGGACTAAATGACTAACTTATTTTTACACAGCTGTTAAGTCTCGTCGATTCATAAACTTTGAAGATATTTTAGATTCATCATTACAATAAACAATCTGCACTCGCATGAGTACATGTAGGGCCTAAAATGGTACTCTATAGCTATGAAAAATAAATAAATTTAGTATGATGCAATTTGGGAACAGTTCAGTTAAAAATTGTGTCAACGTGTATTGCAATGATTATCTTTAGTCTTGGAAAAGAAAGTTCATATGTTGAGTTATTCATGTTTTTAGAATTCTCTGGCGGCACACTACCCAAATTTAAACCCCCACCTGCACAAGGATGTGAGCCGAGAGATGGGAATCCTGTAAGAAGTGGCAATTTGGTATTTTCGTTCCATTCGCGTTCATATCAATCAGACGTTTCAGGATTGTATACAAAATTGTGTTTTTTTACAATTATTATGTTAAAGAAAAGCTGTTGAATGTATCAATTAAGCAAAATTAGCTTACAAGAAATTAAAACAACAAATAATCCATCAGTCCAAACAAGATGCATTTAAAATATAAATCGTTTGTGTTTATTTTCCTGTCTCCAAACAAGATGCACTTACCAAATTCTTCAATAAGCTGTGCTAGGACTTGAGCTTCATCTACAATATGACGATCAGTCTTAAGTTGAGTGTCCAATGATTCAGAGGCTTCGTCCCTCAGAGGTTTACAATTGCAGTATGTGATGGCAATCACAGACAACATGAAGACTATCCGAGCAGATACCTCCATCGTGACTCGTGATGAACACACCGGGATGTCGCCTAGACCGTGTTATATATATACATCTTTTTGTTTTAATTTAATTATCAACTTTTATTATCTGATCAACAAATAATGAAAAAATGATTCGTGATGTGTAGGTGTGATGGGCAAGATTTGAGTGTATGCAAATAGTCGGTGATTACTGCGCTCGACTCAATTGACACGCTCGGGTCCCGCTAGAGATGAGCAAATGAGATCAGTTGTATGAGTTGTTGATTGCTGTAAAACTTGAGTTCATGAGTTGTAAATAACGAATCTCACTATATATGGAGCATGAAGATGAAAGGAAACATACACAAAAGAGAGATTTGCCCTTACGGCGCAGTTAATAGAGATAGATAGCGGGGGAGGGTGAGGGCCATTCTTTTCTTCCTTTTATAGGCTATCGTTTACCATTATTTTAACTTAGTCGGTATTCCTCTCGTATTCCCATCGCATATTCCGATCCCATTACCAGTGTTGTAGGACTCGGGACTCGGACTCGGACTCGAGTCCGACTCGAGTCCTTTTTTTCAAAGACTCGGACTCGGACTCGGTCCCAGTACTCAAAGACTCGGACTCGGACTCGGACTCGGACCCCAAGGACTCGAGGACGGCAAAATTGGGTTTTTTTCAGGTGTTTTATTTTCATTAATTTATCTGAATTTTGTTTTGCTGAGGGACTAAATATCGCAGTCCGCCGCTAGCAAAACAATAACTTTCATAAGTAACACAGAGGGTGCTGTTGTACCAGACCAGCAAGTAGCGCTACCATGGAACGCATATTCAGAAGAGGGGGGGGGGGGGGGGGGGGGGGGGGGGGGGTTGATCATGCGGCCACATCGCGCTAGATTATCCCCCCAAATGGTGCAGATGCTGATGTTCCTGAAGTGCAATGAGCATCTTCTTTAAATTCAACATATAACATTAGGCCAACTCAAAACTGATTTTGATGATTGATGAGGTCAAAACTCAGGTGTTGTCAAGCAATGAAATATTCAATTTTCTTTCCTGGTTCATTTTCATAGCCTTATTTTACTGACATCTTCTTTCAATGTCAGTACTCCCAGTTCCAAAGATATCGTCGATTTAGTATTGCTTTAAAAACAATGAAATACAAAGAACATTAAATTATATCCTGGCTTTTATCAGAATTATTAGCCTTAGCAATAGCAATACTTTACTTCTTTAACTCGATCTGTTGTTGTTCGTCCATCGCAAAGCAAAGACGACAATGACAACAAAGACCAGTTACATAGTTGAATTTGATCTATGTGTCAGAGGATGACTAACAAGACCAATACGGGCAAAGAAGGAACTCCAACATGTGTGTCCCTTGTGATCAGTATCTGGCGTTGCTGCTCTCGTCTTGCGGATCTTTTCCTCTATACACTCTTTCTAATTTAAGTAATTTTGCATGCAAATAATTGCAAATAAGCAGTAATTAAAAGAACAACCACAAAGACAACACAAGCCTAATAAAGTAAGTTACTGAACTGACTGTGATTATACTTTGATAAGTAACTACGCATGGAAATATTCTAGCCATCTGATTGGTGGATACTACATCATAATAACACAAAATGGTTTGGTCCATTTCATGCTTGACGTAACTTTCCGGTCTTGTTTTGTCTTTCAAAAAGTATTATATCATGATAGGCCTGATTTTAACCATGTGATAGTTTTTACTATCATTATGGCTGGAAAAGAATCATGTGATATCATGATATAAAACAAATATTGAATGCCTTTTGTTTGTGCAATAGTAAAACTATATCACTCGGTCCCATTTGGATTATTCCATTACACTCGGCTTCGCCTCGTGCAATGGAAAAATCCAAATTTGACCTTGTGATATAGTTTTTACTATCACACGCTCAGGCATTCAATATTTGTATACTATTGACCGCGTACTATTGACCGGGCAAAAAATGCCATGCCTCGTACGATTTTGCCATAATGGCATGGAGGATCGACTCGCCTGTAAGATCTTTTTCATGTTTTGATCAAAATCCCACACAAAAATATTTTCATGCGTTATATAAATCAAATATGGACTGCTCTTTATTCGTGAAATGGTGTGAACTATATAATTGTTCCTCGGTGATCTGGAGACCTAAGCCTACTATTTTCCCTCAGCCTTCGGCATCGGGAAAATAGTAGGTTTACCGTCTCCAGATCACCTTGGGGCAATAGTTCACCCCATTTCCCTCATGAACAGTCCATATTTGTATAAGTAAACAGTATAGAACTGAAATTCTGACTAATAAAACGTTGATATAGTATTGGTGAACTGCGTCTTGAATTTGATACATAAGGACTCGGACTCGGACTCGGACTCGGATATTGAGGACTCGGACTCGCACTCGGACTCGGACATAGAAATTGGCAAAGACTCGGACTCGGACTCGAGTCGTTTCCTCAAGGACTCGGACTCGGACTCGGACTCGGATGATGAGGACTCGACTCCAACACTGCCCATTACAGCTTTCTCCGTGCGTGGCTTGTTTTTTATACCATACTTCATTTTTGAGCCAAAAATTCGAGAATTTTGTTGCTGTTTTTGGAGCCAATAGCTAGTTAACCAATTTGACTGGAATATACTTTATATTATAACACTTCCCGTATATTCCTCTCTTTCATGCAAATTAGGTGATTGATCAAAACAGGCTAACCTCGAGGCTAACGGAATACTAAGGCCATAACAAACAGACAAACACCCAACAAACAAACAAATACACACCGTACCATTTCCAGATTTATAGTAAGATTAAATTTGTGTGCTAGTGCCTTTTTGGGTTACAAATTTCAATATGGGAAGGGAGGGGTAAATGATCCAACTCGAATTTTAGCCTCCCAAACATAAACGGTTTACGCGAACTAAAATTCCTCGAAAGTATTTATTTTTCAGGAAACATTCATTTTATTTCATTGTATGTTTTTTTTACGACTCAGTCTGTAGTAAAAGAAGAAAATGAACAAATAACCTAACGAATCACGGAACCATCGGGACAGCGAAGCTCACTATTCACAACAAAGGGTTGCTAACATGTTTTTTTTAAAAGAAGTTTTGTTCATAGCAGGAGCATTCCCGTATTATACACAAAGCTCGTCACCCATGAGGCCCAATTTCTAAATTTAGATTAAATTTGCATGCATACATAATTTCAGAGGAATTACCCGTTTACAAAAGATTTTATTTGAACTTCTATAAACATCATAAAATTCATTGATGAAATTAAAAGAATAAATGAATTTATTTCAACGATTATATGACTTGAAAATTGAAGGTACTTTGAAAGGAAGGGAAAACCGGCGTTTCTATTAACCTTTCACCTTGGCATTTCCCAAATGACCTTTGCGCTGTGCGCATTACAAGAGAATCCTGCCATGTTGGAAAATTTTGTGTCGTCGCTATTGTCCAAATCAGTAAGAATTTTACGGTATTTAAATCGTTCTAAGGTAAACGATATACATGTTGATTTATTAAGAAAGACTTTGTCATCTAAATTGTTGTATTTTGTGACTCCAAATGTGTGTATTTATCGGTGAAATATCGATCCAATTTGCCGCCTTTCTGGCTTTTTGCTTCTTGCGCAGCGGGCGGGGACGCTACGCAATCATCTAAATGTAAATCCCGATCCCGAATCCCGGTTGCCACGCAATGCATGGCATGACCAATCTGTGAGTCATTTGGTTTTCCGGTTGAAACTACACATTTTACCGTGCTGTGTCACTAATTAATAGAGATTTAGTTAGAAAGCTGTACATTTTTACTTTACAAATACACACCGATCATGCCGATATACCGTGTAATTTTTTATTTTTTCATTTTCAAGTCAAGGTCATCTCATCATGCTCATTGAATCAGGAAAGGTGAGACCTTTCCTGATTGAATGAATATATTGGTTGGGTAACTTTTAGAAGAAGAAGATCATGATGCATGTATTTTTTTGGGCATTATACGCTAACATAGTCAAATTTGTATGAAAATGCACGCTTGCATGCAAAATTTAGCTGTTTCATGCTAAAATTGTCAACTTTGATCTAGTTTAACCTAATTTGGTAAGAAAATGTGCGCAAGTTGCAAATTGTATGCTTAAATTGTCAAATGTTTTCTTATTTGAACTACATGTATATTGAATTTTTTTGGTGCCCCCGCCCCCTCCCCGTGGCGCCGCCACTGGTTGTTTTCTCTACACAGCTCATTTGAAACCATAATATATTTTATTATAATGTGTGAAATTTACAAATTTACATACAGAAATAGTGAATTGTGTGCTGTGCATGGTTTCTTAATTTTGATAAAATATTTTGAGGTTAAAATATTTGCACTTGTACATTTCAAAGGTGTTTTCCCTCATTTCTGTGTTATTACTTTAAACTTGGGCATTTTATCATTTCATGTCTGGGCCTACTGCTGATTACAAAATCAATATCCCCTGTTTGTTCTTATAAATGCAATGCAAAAAATATTAATGGTTTGGGTTCGTATCACGTTGGCTCTTTGGCCTCATGATGTGATACGAACCCAAACCATTACTATATCTTTTCGCATTGCATGAACACACATGGGATAACTTATAATATTGCCATGTTTTCCCAAAGCCATCTTGCCTTCTTGCCTATGCAGTGAATATCGGCCATTTTAATGGCGTCATTGCGAAATTAAATACTGGATTTTTGTCCCTGTCGAACCGAAAGTTTGGGATGGGGACTTTAAAATGGGATCCGTCTATAAAAGTATGTGTAGTGTGGATGTTAGCCTTGGAATTAAACTGCTCTGACATTTGCTAAAATAAAGTCCAATTGGAACTAAACGTGGGTTAAAGATTTAACATGTGAACTTTCATGTTAATGAGGTCAAAGGTCACATATTAAGGTCAAAGGTTATCTCAGGTCAAGTTGTAAAATAGGCTGTTAGGTTAAAGGAAGTATCCCGTAAGCATAAAAGTGTGCATTATATGTTAGAAAAATAACTATCGAGTCCAACTTTTGTAATTATATAGAACAAAACACCACACGTATGACAAAAACAAATAAAAACCGCAATCTCTCAACATGCACTTTTTAAAGTTCGCGGCGTTCGAAAGTCCCAGTGTCGATGATGTCATAGTTATACAATGCACATGCGCAAATTTGAGCACCGATACCCATGACGTCATCGACACCGTGACTTTCGATCGCTGCAAATTTTAAAAATTGCATGTTGAGTGACGTCAGTTTTTATTCATTTTTGTGACTATGGTATATAATAACGTAATTTCGGCTAGATAATTATTTTTCTAACAAATAATGCTCAATGTTGTGCTTGCGGGACCCTTCCTTTAAGTTTTGCTATTAGGTTGAAGTCCAATTGGAACTAAACGTGGGTTAAAGATGTAACATGGGAACCTTCATATGAAGAGCTTTGTTGCAAAAGGGCTATGGTGCATTTTTTTCAAAAATGAGTTTGATATAGAAATGTATATAGGGAAAAATCATATGTTTCAAGGAAACAAAGTCATTTTTTTCAAAAAGACCTACATCTCATTGTAAACAGCCATTGAAATTGTTGTATTGTTGCAAAAGGGCCTGTATCCAGAATTAAATAGTATAGTATTATAGTAAAAATGAGTATGTAGTGTACCTCTTTCATAATCCATTCAGTTTTTCAATTGCTCAACTTGAATATTTAGAAACGGTTTTTTGACTTTTCTCAATAAGAGCCAAAGTGGATGCAGGCCCTTTTGCAAAAAACCTCTTCATATGTAAATGAGGTTAAAGGTCACATACCAAGGTCAAAGGTCATCTCAGGTCGTTGTAAAATAGGCTAAACATGTAATATTGGCCCATGGACTAAATGTTGAAGTCCTATTGGAACCATTATTATGTTTTGAGGTGTCCAAGTGTGATATAGAATTGGTTAGATTGAGCCCATGTATTGGTCGAGCTACAAGTTTCAAAAAATATTGGGCGAGACGCAGTCTAGTACAATATTTTAATACTCATTGCAAGACCAATACATATTGGGCGTAACTCATCCAATTTTATCATTATTATGTTTTGGATCCAATATTATACCACACTTGGACACCTCAAAACATAATAATATATCAAACTTGTGTTATAGATGTAACATGAAAACCTTTAATGAGGTCAAATACCAAGGTCAAAGGTAATCTCAGGTCAAGTTGTAAAATACGCTGTTAGGTTTAAGGTTTTGCAAAGCTGAAGTCCAATTTGTTATGTTACCAAACATGGGTTAAAGATGTAACAGAGGAACCTTCATGCTAATGAAGTATAGAGTCACATACCAAGGTCAAAGGTCATCTCACATCAAGTTGTAAAATAGGCTTCACATGTACAATTGGCCCGTTTGAAAAGTTGAAGTTCAATTGGAACCAAACTTAAAGAAAAGGCAATATAGTGACCACATAAAAAAGAAAATTGAAAAAATCTGCGGGGATATCAATAATGCACAGCATAACTGCTTTATTGTACTCACTTTGGTATTAATGAAAAAAGAAATTCATCAAATTAGGTACCATATACAGAAGCATTGAATGTATACTTGCTAAGGAGGGTTTTACAAATACAGCTCTGGAAAGAACGAGCAATATATTTGAATCGCGTCGGTTGAGATTGGCACTGTCGGTTTAACAAATACCTCCGCTCTCAAGTTTCTGACTTAGTGGCAATATTCAAAAGCAATATTCAAAAGCTGACCGCCTGGCCACAGGGGCTTAGACTTTTTAGAAAGGTCATTAGAGTCTAAAGACCCTTTCTATAAATTTGCTTCTAATTTAGATAGAAGTGAATTTCTATTACCAACGAGTAGTTTTTGTAACTTTCATATTTTGATGAAAGTGTGTTTTGTTGCTGCTGCTGTTTAGCCATAGTGATAGTCCTTCAGAGAACCGTCGGCATTCTCTTGCTGCTACCAGTCCGCCGTCTGTCCACTCTCTGATGTTGTCTGTCCAAGCAGTTTTTCTGCGTCCTGGTAGAGCCTTCCCTTCTACCTCTCCTTCAATAGTAGTTATTACTATGCTATCCGCACGTCGCTTCCAATGACCATACTTTGCAAGCTTCCTCTTCCTTAGTTGGGCTAGCAGTCCATCTTCTTCCTGCTGTGATACAACTCTTGTCTCTTTCTTTGAGGGTCCAACTTTCAGAGCCAAAAAGCGCTGTACTCCATACAAGTGACCGGACCAGCTGCTTCTTGAGTTTCAAGCTTATTTGCTTAGCCTTCCATATTCCATTAAGTTGGCTAGTGATGCCTCTGGCAACTGTCAGTCTGTGTTTTGTATACATGTATGTATACATTAAATATATGAGAAATATAGTTTATTTCTTCTAAAAGGTAATAATTGGGGGGTGGGGGGGGGGGGGGGGGGGAGGTGTCATGAACATTTTCTTTAAAGATGAGATATATATGAACCCATGGAACAAGCCAGGCTTTTCTTAATTCTATAGCGCAAAGTGCACATGCATGATGAATACAACTACAGGAAATTGATTATAGTGGTGGTGCTGGTAGATAAATTACCACACAGTCATGTGAGGAAGTGACTTGTACAGATGGGAATACCCTATCTATTTTTGAGAAAGAAGTGAACACTGATAAAGTGGATAATTATGTGGTGAAATTGGATGTATTTTTTTTAATACCCATGGGAATATTCAGCAGGGTCAGGTCAAAGGTCATCCAGTGTCAATTTAATTTTTTTAATGCTACAATGGACCTACAGTTTGTAATTTGTAAATTTAAGTTATAGCCTTTAAATTGTAGATTAAGGGAAGTGTCAACCCAAAATATATGAAATTTATCAAGCACTGTAACTTTTAAACTAATAATGTAATGTCCATAAAAGTATACAATTTTTCAAATGAAATGAGTCAGAGAATCCATTTTTGGTATTAAATTTCCCCAACAATAGTGATTTCTACATTTTTGCCCAAAAATCACTTTTTTGGCGCCAACAATTTTCAGACAACCTAACAAAATCGATTAAAAATTTCAAAATTTCACCAAAATCATCTAAAGTCAATTATCTAGGAAGCACTTTTTTTTTTGGGCTTAAAATTTTTTAGTTTTGAAAATATTGACCAAAAAGTGCCAACAAAATGTTTTTTATCTTAAAAATCACATTTTTGGCACTTTTTGGTCAATATTTTCAAAACTAAAAAATGTTAAGCCCCCCCCCAAAAAAGTGCTTCCTAGATAATTGACTTAAGATGATTTTGGTGAAATTTTGAAATTTTGAATCAAAAACTGATGTCTGAAAATTCGTAAAATTCCTTCAAATTTGAACTTCTAAAAAACATCGATTTAGTACAAATAGTGATATTTTCCACCATTTAAAGCTAAATGTTCACGGAATGCACGGGCGTGTGAGCTAAAAAGCGAGTATACTATTATGAACAATCAAAATAAACTATCAGATTCAATTTATATTGTCACAATGTGAAGAAATTGGAAGAAAACTGAAATTTAAATGATCGTAAGATTGGCCTTTGTTTACACTTTTAGACATTGTTTTGCGCTCTTTTGTTTTTCGCGTCTACGTCGCGGATATTAAGCGGCGCGTCTGGTATTACGCACGGGAAGTTTCAGCGCGCGACGCAATGATCAAACAGCTGTCGCAGCATTTGAAAAGCGCGGAACTCCGCTTAAATTCCCGCCAAATAACCATGCGCCTTATCCAGACTCAAACTTACCAAAATAACAATTTAAAATCACCCAAAAGAACGGGAAATAATCGCTTCCGATTAGTAACTTATGATGGTAATGATAGAATACATATAAAAGTATAGAATAATAGAGAAATATGAAATTCAATTTTTGAAACAAGTGCCGGGTTGACACTGCCCTTAAGTGTAGCTTTAAGTCATTTCTTTTGTAAAGCGCTTTGATCATTCTAATGCTCAGGCGCTATATATTATAAATGCATTTGATTTTTTTATTATATTATTACGGCACATTCTCCTGGCCACTGTCCGTGGACAAACGCGGGCGCACTTCGATCAGCTTACTGCGCATGCTTAGAAACTCACAAAAATGCCGCTAATCAATCAGAGCCGTGAGGTCGAGCTAACATATTGCGCGCCACGGACGTCCGTTGCGCCAATTTTATGGGCGAGGTTGACCTCGCGTAAAGTTCGTGAGGTCAACCTAATGTGACGTGCGTCCATTGGCCTCAAACTTGGTAGCAACAAATCTTAGGTAAAGATTTGGCTGAGAGTCGGGTCAAAGGTTATCCATGGGTTAGTTTCTAAAACTTACTACCACTTGGCTTCAAATTAGGTGACAACAAAGTGCTGGATGAATTGCAGCGCTCATGCCAACGGTCATCCAGGGGTCAAATTTTAAATACTGTAAAACCAAAAATGTTTGTGTGCATTTAAATTTCGCCAATTTCGTGAGGAGCACAAAGTTACACAAATGTAACTCCAAAGTTTACATTTGCCAAATGTTCATGTGAATAAGGTCAATATTGCTGATTCATGAAATTTTAAACTCGCGAACATTTCTGGGTTTACAGTAGCTCCGGATTAGATAGCCTTGACCAGGCTTCTAAAATTATTTAAAATGACGCAGTCCGTAACCATCTGGCGCTGACACTGTAACACGGAAATCCCACCCAAAAATCCCACTCTTCTCTATTAAGCTGAATACAGCGTGCTTAGACAAGTGACATAGGATTTACGAACTGAGAGCTATGCTAACACGAAGCCTTGCACATTCTGCAATGCCAATCTAATGTTTCACCTTATAAAAGCGATGGAAATCCAATGGTTTTTCGTGGGGGGCAATATTCCCAAATATGGCGAATATGTATTATTCATAAGGTATAACATCCAATCAGAAAAGACAAGCAGCCTTTGACCGGTAAACCTCGTAAATATTCATTAAATTGCGCTATTACGACACTAGTGGAGGCGGGTCAACATGTTTATGCAATTAGCATAAATTACTTCACCAGTCATAACAGATTATACAAGGCTTTCGGCCGCAAGCGGCCTCAGTCGTGCTTCGCACTCCCATGATGGTATTTTAATGGCGATCACTACAGTTTACTACATCATATTGCCCCCCACGAAAAATCAGTTTACTACAGTTTACACCGGGCCGGGCTTCGCCCGGCGTGTTCAGTGAGTAATTTAGTGGGTCGGTGAAGGGGGCGGCTGATGTATTTTCACTTCATTTTGGATGCTTTTAGTCACACGAAATAGATAAGCTTATTAGACTTTTTATTATTGATTACTATCAGTATATAGCCCGGACTACTACCCGATACAAATTTTAGAAAGCCTGATCAAGGCTACGGATTAGACTGAAACTCAATGGCCCATGTTCACAAAGGCATTTAGTGTTGGTTTAACTTAGTCCTGGATTTCAAATATCCCTCACCTTATTTTTGCTTGCTAAAACAGAAAACATTTAAAGAAAGGATAAAAAGGGTGAGGACCATCCAATTTTCAATAAGGTGTGCAGGATTGGTCATTGTTAGTCATTATGGAAAATAGTGTAAAAATCAGGTCTGATGCAGATATTTTCTTGTTGCAAGTCAGTAATGTACACCTCCTCACCACGCTATCGATGGTCAGTGGAGCAGAAAGGAAAATGACCAATCGTTCAGCTAACACCCACATTTTAAAATGTTGTTCTTTCAGAATTTATTTTAGAAATATTTAACAACTTTCGTAGTAGGACTATAAGATTTTTTTGACCTGCCTCAAACTTTTTTCAAAAACAAAACCCTTGACCAGAGGAATATTTTCCAGATCAGGTTTAAGGTCATCAAGTAGTGGTCAGTGAGTTTTAGCAAATAGAAGGACATTGGTGATAGCCTGCCAAGCCAAATTACCCACAAAGGGGGTCTCTTAGTATGTAGGTGAGAAATTTGCAAGATTTTCTATCAGGATGGTCCGTCCGTTGATGAGATATTTGTACAATATTCCTATATAATGTATATTATGTATATAATGAAATGTATGTGACTTGAATTTTCAAAAATATAGTATCAATGGCGGAGAACAAAGCTATAAAAAAGCCTTACATGCGTACCAAAATGTGTACGCGATCGCTTAGGGCCACACGCACATGGTTTTAAATGCACGCACACATCACGCATGTGATGCACAGAGCACTTGTTGCATGTAGCTGGGGAGCGGAGGCCCATTTTTTAGGGTTTTTTGGTCCCGGTATGCTGGCACAGGGAGACTTTAAAGTTTTTCACACTGGTCCGACGATCGATCTTTAAACGATCGATCGTCCTTTTGTAGACTTAATAACAGTCGTTATGACGATCGATCATCAAATAAAGGGCCACTTCTCTGTGTGAATCCAATGGCCGTTGATCGATCGAAGTTCTTGCATGTTTTGAAACGGCTTAATTAGTCTCCATTTAGCAACGATCGATCGTCCAAAGATCGATCGTCGGACCAGTGTGAAAAGGTTTATTATACCATAATGTTCCTTGAAGTCTGTAGCATACAACCTAGGTCGACATCCTTGCCAACTTGGATGTTAAGTTGACCTTTGACCTCGATTTAGGGTCAAAGGTCACATGTGTTTTAATGGAACGTCTAAACTTTAATTTAACATGGAAAAAAAAAATTAAAAACAATATATTGACCATACAAAGTATATCATAATGTTGGGCTGACTGTTTAGAACAAAAAAGTCAATTACAACTTTAATTGTCGATCAATACTTTTTGACCTATGACCTTTTGAAAATGACATGTCAGCAAAATCGGCCTTTTTTTACACTTACAGTTTTTCACAAAAATTGGCCAAAATTGACATGTTATCATTATTTTCAAAGTATTGTTGGCCCTTGGATGATCGGAATACATCTAATATTGCTGGTTAATAGACCTACTTTGATTTTAAGACAATTATAAAATCTTCCGGCAATGCAGTTTCCATAGCAACCACCATTTATGTCTAAATTTTCCTCCATTTTGACCAATTTTTGACGTTTTAGAGGCCATTTAAGTCTGTTGCCATGACAACAGCACACCATTGATGTTCGAAATTTATCTTAATATCAAGTACATTGATATACCAACCTTAAAACATGGTTTATCATTTCTCAATGAGTTACAATCTTTTTTTAAAGGAGAAAAAGTGGAATTTTGGCAGAATTTGTGAAAAATATCCACAAATTGCCTATTTGTGATGACTTGTCATTTTCAAAAGTCAAAAAATATTGATCGACGATCAAAGTTGTGATTAACTTTTTTGCTCTAAACAGTCTAAAGCTAAACAATATGATAAACTTTTTGTGGTCAATAATTTGTTTGTTAATTTTTACCCTATGTTAAATTAAAGTTTTGACGTCCCATTGAAACACATGCGAACTTTGACCCTAAATCGAGGTCAAAGGTCAACTTAACATCCGAGTTGGCAAGGATGTCCACCTAGGTTATATACTACAGACATCAAGGAACATTTTGGTATATGACTCCCTGTGCCAGCAGACCTGACCGAAAAACCATGCGCGCTCCCCAGCTAATGCCTTCATTCAAGTCCGGGTCCTGCTGTATTCATTTGCTGCAGTAAGGAGGCTTCGCCAATTTAGAGCTGAACAAAAGTTCTATAGGTGCTGGTAGTGCTCACTTTCCCAATCTCGTGGCGCTATTAGGCGGGCTATCATGTATGCCACTTTAACCTTTCAGTAAGCACCAAACTAATGTTATACCACATATTTTGTCTTTCAGGTAGAGCCTTGATGTGCACCAATCAATTTTGCATCAAAACTCATTGCCTGTTTGAGAATATCCAGAAACTACAAACTACAGTAAGTCACATTATTCCACCACTTAGAAAAAAACAGGGGGCGGGGGTACTCAGAAGATTTGTTTTGGTCGGGGGGTGTGCCGCTGGAGATTCAAAACCCCTACCCATTTCTAAGGGTGATTTTCGAAAAAACGGTACCCATTTCTAAGAATTTTGCTTCATTATAGACCCAATTTTCACAAATTATCAAACAAAATAGACCCAATTTTCGCAAATTGTCGCGAAAATAGCCAAACATTTTGCGAAAATAGACCCATTTGAAAAAGTGACCCTGTTATTAGGGATTTTCCAGCACAAATTGTACCCCATGTTTAGGGATTTTTGCAAAAATAAGCGGCACATCCCCGTATACTGTATTAGGCGAGTACCGTAACCGTTATCGTTATGTAACCAAAAAAAAGCTACTGTAAAAGTGGACATTTGCGCGCGTGTAATTTTTCGCGCTTTGCACATTTTGAACAATTGTACTTGTTTTTATTTTCGCGATTTTGAGTTTCCTTACATACAAAAATGAATATATTTGGGCATGTTTATTTTTGTGTTGGCTCATTTGAGCACAAAAAGCCAGAAAATAAATGCATGTAGCGCGAAAATGTCCCACTTTTACAGTATTTGGTTGTCCTCCACCACCTGCTTATTTTCAAAAGTGCCGAAAAAACTTTTTACAGTACAAAAGAAAGTACCCACATTTTCACAATTCCAGAAAAACCAGTGTGCAAGATATACAATATCACATCACAAAGCGTGACACAATTTTGAAGATTTGCTAATTTAGATTTCCCAAGTATATGGCACACAAATGCGATGCAAGAAATACCCTATTAATTTTCTCCAATATCAACAAATCCAAGTCGGATCATTCCATGCCAAGTCAACCGATGGGTTGATTGGTTATGTTTCAAATTGTTGGTATTGGTCTATGGGGTCACAGGCGATCAAGGAGGGCGGCTATTTTCATGAACTTCGTCTGCGGACCATCTTTGGGTCCCACCCATCATGTAATTAAAAGGTCTGAATGGCTATACAACATCAGTAAGCAATTTGAACATTCTATAATAACTCATTAAGAAGTGCACTCTCGATGCTGAAGCATTCAAGAGTTATCGTAGTATCTCGAACCTGAAATTCTTATCCAAAGCTACGGAGAAAGCAGCCATTGAGCAACTTCAGCACTACCTCGCTGAGAATGATCTGTACCCTCAATTTCAGAGTGCGTATCGTAAAAACCACAGCTGTGAAACGGCACTTCTCCGTGTTTCGAACGATCTTCTGTTGACTCTTGATACAAAAAAGGATGCGATACTTGTCCTCCTGGACTTAAGTGCCGCTTTTGATACCATCGACCACGACATCCTCATCCAGCGGCTGAAGATTAGATATGGTTTAACAGGCAATGCACTCGGGTGGTTCGATTCGTACATTCGCGGTCGACAACAAGTGATTAAGATTGCTGACTCTAAATCAGATCCTCATCAATTACTCAGCGGTGTCCCTCAGGGTTCAGTTGCCGGTCCGCAGATTTTTACCCTATATTCGTCACCAAGACATTGTGAAACGCTTCCCTGGAGTTAGTGGTATGTACTACGCTGATGATTCCCAACTGTACATCAGTGTGAATCCAAATGATGATACCTCTTCTTCTCTAACTGAACTCGAGAACTGCATCAAAGAGATTAAAAACTGGACACTGAAGAACAAGCTTGCCTTGAATGATAGTAAAACAGAGGTTGTTCATTTATCATCCCGCTACTCTGAAAATGTTCCCACCCCCTCCATTAACGTTGGTGACTCTGTCGTTGATACTGTCACTAAAGCAAAAGATCTTGGTGTCATCATTGATCAGCATCTCACTTTAGTCCCTCATGTAAATAACATAAGCCGTCTCGCTTCACACGCTATCAGAAACATTGGCCGTATCCGCAGATATCTGGACTGTAATAGCACTGAGAAACTCGTTCATGCATTTGTCTCTTCTCGTCTGGACTCAAATAACAGTATATTATATGGACTTCCAGCTTCTCAATTAAGCAAATTACAGCGCATCCAAAATGCCGCTGCCCGGTTGGTAACCTTGACAAAGAAGCGTCTACATATAAGCCCAGTGTTAAAAGATCTTCACTGGTTGTCAGTGGAGAGCCGTATTGTTTTTAAACTTATGCTTTTGACATACAAAGCACTAAATAACCAGGCTCCAAAGTACTTATGCAACCTTATTTCCATCAAGGAACCCACACGCACTCTTAGGTCAAATGCATCTGTCATCTTACAACGTTGGAAAACTAACACTGTCACCTACGGCCAAAGATCATTCTCTCATGCATCTCCTGAACTTTGGAACCGGCTCCCATCTCATGTTAGAAATGCCACATCACTGCAGCAATTCAAGAGCTCGCTCAAGACTCACCTCTTTCAGCAAATGACTTTATAATGTTTTGTATCTTTGTTCATATTTTGTACTTTTTTTTGTTCAGCGCACTGGGGTCTTGCGACGGAGTGCGCTTAATAAGCATGGTTTATTATTATTATATTATTATTATTATTATTAACTATTTCTGTCTTTGAGGGGGGTCTGAACTTTGAGCTTCCGCTGGTAAAATTAAATTAAAAAAAAAAAAATCTGCCCGCCCGCCTGCCCTGCCCCTCCTCTCTGAAAGCTGTGAGGACAACATTTTTTTCTCGATCCGGCCATTATCTGCCCGATCCAGAACTCACAATCTGGATTGGCCCATCACTATTGAGGAAGGACAACTTGATATTTTAGACCTTTTCATAATGCTTTGGATTTGAATTCTAGCAGGCCTGGAAATAGCACCTGCCCACCTGCCTATAGCGGGCAACTTTTGTGTACCCGACTGGCAGGTAAAAAAAATAGATACCACAGCCTAAGTGTGTTACACTGGCTGGTGGAATTTCTGTTGGGCAGGTATTTTTAAGTGAGTTATGCCCGACTGGCTGGTTGAAAAAAAAGTTCCAGCCCTGAATTCTAGCCATTTCATGTATGCATCATTTGTAAAGTTCTATGAGGTGTGTCCAAATGCATGAATGCCCACTGCTCATTGTATTTTGATACAAGGGTACCCTCTATATCACAAGATCATCATGGTGAGTTAGAACAGGGACAATTGAATCAAGTGACTAGAAACAGCCCATTGTATCGCTATATCATATTCAATTACATAACATGCGTGTTGTGGGTGTGTTTATATCTAAAGGAACTTAAAGGTTGCCCTATAATCTATCAAAAAATGATCAAAATATAATTTCCCTAAAAACTTAAGCTTAAACTGAATACAATTTATATGTGATTTGTTAATAAATTAGCGTTCTAGTGTTAACAATAATCGGTATATTTGAGAAAGATGTGGTAAATTAAGATGTATATAAAGGTTTGAAAAAATGCTAGAACAAAGCAATATTTGAACTTTTTCCTGGAATGTTTAAACTGCAGACTTTTTGTGCCCATTGATATCTATTTGCATTTCTAGAGTAGTAATTCATGCTCCATTCATATCGAGCAAGACACACAGCGAGCAGTGCAGTGTGATTGCCGAGATTTGTGTATGCATTTTTTTTTTACAAAATCTTTATTTTAAGGTAACAGGTACATATAACACATGACGAAAACATTGATTTCAATTGTTAATTTTGACTTTCTTCTGTTTGTTTGTGCTTCCATTTCCAGGTATGTGAACAATTTGAAACAAAATGGTTGCAGTGTTCAAGACCAGTTTCTTCAGTGACCTAAATTACTGAAATATGGATGTCATACTCTGCAAGCCAACAGATGAAACTGCTTTAACTGTAACAGGAACTGGCATCGAGGTTCCCAAATATCCTCAGACAGAACTTGGAGTGGCACGCGAAACATCGGCAGACCCAAGGGAGAGCAAAAGCATAGAGAAACCTAACAATGG
The DNA here is from genome assembly GCA_035610835.1 of Ophiura sarsii. Lineage (NCBI taxonomy): Eukaryota > Metazoa > Echinodermata > Ophiuroidea > Amphilepidida > Ophiuridae > Ophiura > Ophiura sarsii. Next base: position 37,377,097 of record CM069453.1, on the reverse strand, counting down.
AGCAGTTGCCACGCCAGAACAACCCCGAAACAACCAGGATCAGTCCCGGAATAAGCCGGAATATTCCACATTGAAGTCCCTGCTACAAGCGCCCTCTGCGCAATCTGCACAATCCACATCATTGCGGCAAGCCCCGATGAGTCTGAAATCAAGATGGCGCGCTGAAGTAGAACGCTCTAGGGAGAGAGATGGTGTGGCAGTTAGTGTAGCCACCAATTCCCATGAAAACAGTAGTCAAATCCAGAGGCCCATAAAGAGTGCAGGAACTGATGGTAAAGATGCCGCGAGTGAAGTCCAGGTGTTTCCTTTGGACTTGTCTTGCAAAACCTCGCCAGTGCCAACCACTAGCACGCCTGAGGATGGCCTCCGTCTAAAAGTTCAGATGCTTGAGCAGAGCAAGACTCCGGCAGTTTTGATGAATGGACAACCTCAAAGTAGGTACCTGCAGGAGAGATGTGATTTGCAAGATGAAGGCCTGCAGCAAGCATTGCAGATCCTTGATCAGCAGGGAAGTGAACAAGTTGTCCACAATGGAAAGTCTCCGCCATCAGGTAGTTACCAAAGTCCGCTTAATTCACCGCCGGTTTCAGGGCCTCAGATCAAGGAAAATATCAGTGTTGCCCCTCCAAAAGAAGCCGCCTCCTTTGACCCATTGTTCATTCTATCCCAGGTTGCATGTGAGAAACTAAATGAACTGCACAGCACACAGCCAGATGCGACATCTGGCACATCTGGCAAATCTGGCAATGGGATAAGTAAGCCAAAAAAGAGCAAAAGTAAAGGTATGGTAAGAAAATCAAAAAAGAAAGACAAACATCACAGTAAATCTATAAAAGAGTTTTCACGTGATAATGTATCAAGTAGGGAAATAATGACAGAGAAAAGCAAATTGTATGATGGGACGCCTACTACCCCTGGTTTCAACATCAAACAAGGTAGCCATGATGTTCACACTGTGTATGAGAGTTATGTAAGCAAACCAAACGGGTCCCAAGATAGTCAGTTTCAAACCCCACATATGTCTATGGCACCTCAAAAAGCTGTACAAGAAAGTGGCCGTTTGGCTCACACCAATACCAGTAGTTCAGACTACCTTGAACTCAATCAGATACAGAAGCGTGAGGATACCGTGGATAAACCCCCACAGCAATCAGACGGAGACACTGAGAAAGCGGCGTGGCCTCACACCTGTCGCACATGTAACACACGATTCAAAAATGCCGCCTTTCTCAGAATTCACGAGAAGATAGCGCACGAGAATAAAATGGCGCGCACTGACCGAAGTGGGGACCATATTAGTTTTGTGAGTAAAGATGGTGGCAATGAAAGCAGGAGTGGTCCAAAATCGTTGTCGACAGGCGATCATTCTGGACATGGTCATTTTGAGGCACGTCATGTCTCATCGGGTGGTTCCCATCGCACAGATGGTGATCAACACTCTGGGGGATTTACATCCATTCCATGTGTCCTGAAAGTTAACAGACAGACTTCTACATCTGAAATGAGTAGCTCATCAGTTGTGAAACTGGATCAATTCAAAGATGGCAGTGAAAGACGTCAGATCAAGTATGAGTGTCTGAATTCTGGAAAACCGCACATTGATTTCAGAACGGGTGAGACAAAGAGCTTGGGCGATAAAGGTGCTCATCAAAGACCGAAACTTGAGGTGGATGGATCAGCTTATGAAATCATCAAAGTGGAACAAGAAAAGCCTCTGCACCCTCCACCATCTAACAAAGGGTATCAGCACAAGTTCTACCTTCAGATAAGTGATCGGAACCAATCCGGTGAAGGAGTTGATTCAATGGTGAAAATCGAGCAAGGGCACTCTATAGAGGATGACTGTGATATCAAAGATGGCATGTTGGGATTGAAAAGAAAACTATTGGAAGGTGGTAACCCCAATCAAATCAGGGTACCAACGAGTTTGGCACTGAAATTCATTCCTGGAGAATCCTCAAATGATCCGCAGAGACAACCGGGATATCAACACAAAGTTTACCTCAGAATAGTTGATGGGGCCGAATCTTCTATCCGAATCAAGACTGGAAGCTCTCAGTCTCCCAACATGGTAGGATCAACGGCAGTGAAGATTGAGAGCACTTTCAATGTTAATGAGCGTCACCACACAAACGATGCGTCGCGGCCTCACAAATGCCACTTTTGTCCAAAGCATTTCCCATCCATATCGGCTCTGACAGCGCATGAACGCATACACACCGGCGAGAAACCTTACGAGTGTCGGTTCTGCGGGAGGGCGTTCTACCATCAGAATGACCGACGAAAGCATGAAAGGATCCATACAGGTGAGAAACCATATCAGTGTTCCATCTGCGGACAGAAATTCACCAATAAAGGCCAAGTAAAGATACACGAGAGAAACCATACGGGCGAAAGACCCTACCAGTGCAGACACTGCCATAAATGTTTCAAGAGCATCAGCAACGTGAACAGACATGAAAAGATTCACACAGGTCTGAAACCCTACACGTGCCCCGTGTGCAGCAGGGGGTTCTCGCGGAGGGAGCACGTCAGGACGCACGAAGAGATTTGTCGCAAGAAGATGCTTGAGGAGGACGAAGAGCTCGCTGATGATCCAATAGGAGATGCGAAGCATCCATACTACCGCAAGATTGGTATGCAACCTATGGATGGAGACGGTTCAATGGAGGACGGCCTTTCAATGAATCCTGATGAGTCTCCACGGAAGAGACACCATTATGACCCAGGTGAATATTATGCAGATAGGGAGCAGTGGTCCGACAGACGCACTCAAGGATTTAGGAAGCAACATCTGGAGGACAGGTACTCGTCAGATGAAGATGATGACAGAATGTCAAACGAGGAATACTCCCCTACAGCATCAATAAGTAGTAATTACGACAATAAGATGTCACCCGTGCTGTATAACAGTGGACCTCCTGTCAAACCAGACACTTTCTCTTCAGGTGCTAGCGTTACTGATGCTGGTACATCTAGCATGGCTCCACAAGATGCGGAAACAACATCTCATCATGTTGTGATGACAGAGAGGAGGCAACATGTTGGAGACTATGATAAGAACTCATCCGCATCATTATCAGCAGCACCAGGAGAGGTGGAAGATGTTGCCAGGTTCACACCATTACGCCCCGATGACAATCGGCCACCGAAGGAAAGACCAACACCAAATGCTCCCTACAAACCAATGCCAAACCTAAGCAACCCAAAATATGTTGGTCGCATGGGGAGATGGTTACAAAGTAATAGCGAAAGCTGTTCCGGTATTCCTAATGAGATGCCACCCTTGCAATTTGTCGGGAGTGGTGGAGTTTCGAGATCAGCCCAAAAGGACAAGTCAAGAGACAAGCCTGTATCGGAGAAGCTGTCGGCACATATTGAGGCTCTGTTGCCGTACCCAGAAGAGCGAAGGGCACAGCCACCAGTGTCGCCTGATATCAATGCCAAGAAGGAACCCAGGTTTTATGTTTGTGGAACTCCTCAGAACACACCGCATGTAATTCAACAGGGAGTGGCTAAACAGGAACCAAGTGTAAACCCTGTTGAAAGCCAGAGGGTGTCAGCCACTGATAATAGTTACCCACAATCTGGGACACCCTCGTTAAACTATATTGCTGGTAGTAGCTACTCCCAGAGGGTGTCGGCTACACAGCATTCCATCAGTATTAGCAACAGTATGCAGTCGCAGAGTGCAGAAGTGACAGAGAACTCTCAGAGGAAACCAGCTGCAGAAAGCAGTTACTCGCAGAGTGGTTCAGATGCAGAAACACATGTACTCAGTGACCCTCGTTATTCACAGCAAGATGCATCCATTGAGAAAAACATTGGTGGCAACACCGTCTATTCTCAGAGAGGGCAGCCCTTTCAGAAGTATTCAGACTCTCAAAGTGAAATGAAACCAGTAGTCACTGCAGCATTACATGGCAATGAAAGTCCACCTGTTCTGTTTTTAGCAAGCGAGACGCACGAAGGTACCACGAAAGAAGATACAGAGAAGTACACTTTGGACGAACCACCGAAACTAAGTGGCCCGCACATGGACGAGGTGCCACCTAATATCGGGGGTAGCACTGCCAATGCAATACCACCGTTACTGGAGAGAACCGGTACTCCTCAGAGCCAGAGAACGGCTACTCCGGACAGTACCGACCGATGCTCTGGAAGAGAGTGATGAGAGATAGAATTATGAAATTATATTATGCCTATCTTTATTTTAAGTTATGTTATTATTACATGTACCCTGTAGGGGTATTTATTTGAATATGAAAATTGGCCAGTAGCCTGTAAATATAACTATATATTTTGGATTTTATTTGAAATATGTTGAGGGAATTCCATGAATATTGGAATGAGTGAGAATTGTCATATGAAATATATACAAATGTATTATTTGTTATTGTAAATATGTAAATGGCTTTTGCATGTATTCAAACTTATTAGTACAAAATTACAGAAATAACCAAACCCATGTTGTCAAAATACAACAAGTATATAGCATACTGTAATAATGTGCATTTTTGTAATTAAACAATGTATGGTGTGTTGTTTAATTTGTGATTTGAAGTACTGTAAACGCTTAACATTGGGTACTGTATTTCGCAAATTACCGAAAGCCAAGGATATAATTTTGCAATTCCAAAATTTGATTCCGATACTGTGGTTTATGTCGTGGGGATTTAATTTCGTGAATTTACGGTCCTCACCAAATTTGTGATATTAAAGGTAGATGACCCGATAAGCATGTTGCGATATCGCGCCGCGACGATATCGCGATTGGATAAGCTTATCGCGACAGCAATATTAAATTTGACCTCAGACGATATCCAACAATGTAAACTTTTACCTGTATAAAAGTGTATACATTTTCAACTTGTGTGTCATCACAATAAATCTTCAGTTTGTCGACTGTAATTTATTCCTTGTTTTGTTCCTAAAGTGGTTTGATTGTTTGTTTAAATCCATCATCATTGTTTTTACAAACATGTCAACTTGTCATCAAAAAGAAACTGGACCGCTAAGCCTAACCACATGTGCCCTTGTTTTGCCTTGGCCGATATAAACAGCCCGTTCTAAGTTGCAATCTTGCTCATTTATTGGCGATGTTATTAGGTTATGGACAATATTGAAACGGAAACCAGCGAATGACGTCATGCTAATAAATGGTGACCACATGATTCAACACGTGATTAATTTTCCATTGATAAAAATACAAACTAATCTTCGGATAGCCTCGATTTTCCGATACCGGAGTGAGATGAATGACGTCATGCTAATGGCGACCACATGTTTTACAATAATAAATAAAAAAACGAAACAAAATGCTAGCGGCAATGTTTTCATGAACTTGTTTATTGATTAATTCTTTGAATTTGAACATCATGAAACCTGATGAGGAACAGTTTGCATGTAAAATGTGGTGGGCAGAATGTTACATTGAATGTAATAATGTGTTGTATCATATATTTCGAGGACAAATAAGGTTCGTTTTTCATCACTGAAAAATGTATTTAAAAAAGTAAGCTTTTTAAAAGTTTGGAAACAAATATCGTGATATGGCGATATATCGCGATCAAATTTTACCCACGATCAACGATTTGAGACTAGGTGGCGATAAACACACCTATGACCCGATCACATTTTCGTAACACAGAATTATTTCAAACATACGGAGATTTTCATATCATATGAAAGCTCGTATTTGTCTCATCATCATACTGAAATTTGACGGCCTAAATCGGTATAATTACGGAGAAATCGATGAAATAACGTCGATTTACCGCGAAAGGTGGTTACCACCAATATCGTTTGTGTACAACTCAATGGGTACATTTCACAGCATCTTTTGCGTCTAAAATAAGAACCATTAGAGTTATGCAACTCAAACTTTAGAATACGTCTTTTTTAAGGATTACCTTTCATGTAGAATAGTAAACTTAAAGTTTAAAATCGGAACATCTACCTTTAAATACCTCGCAAAATTAAGTGGTTTTACAGTATCTTTAATATCTTTGTGGGAGTGCAAGAAAGAATAACAAGCTTAATTATTCAATCATTCAAAATGAATTAATTCCAATTTCAAGACCGGTAAAATGGCTTAAAATGTATGGATTTGCTTATATTTTTCATAAATGTTACCATCCACCACAAACCCAGTGTAAAGTCGCCAGGGCATTTTTCAGAGATATGGCTCAATAAACTCATGAAAATTCAATAAAAAACAGAGGATTTTCAAGAGGATTTTTGATTATTTAAGTTTTTATTTACAAAACAATAACTACATGTCATATCATTTTTGAGCTTATTTGAAGTAGATTTCAACCCAATCAAAATTTGAAAAAATGGCGACTTTGCACTTGATTCATTGTGGATGGTCACAGATAACTAAACTCCATTTACCCGAGAACAGCACTTACGATGTTATCATAAAATTTGTGAAATTAAATACCCCGCAAAATTAAGCATCACTCCATGTGTCCTGATGCTCGACCCACTATTTTAGCGACCTTTCTATATATATTGTTTGTGATTATTGTGTTATATGCTATCATAATATGTTGTTATGCGCCTTGAGGCCCCTTTGGGCTAAGGGCGCTATATAAGCGCTTGGTATTATTATTATTATTAATATTATTGCATTCCCATGACAATATATACCAAGAATGTTAATATCTCCATGCCTATAGGCTCTATTGGGCATGGGGGACACCCCCCTGCAGTAATGACCTTTGCCTCCAGACAGCTCAAGCCCCACCCCAATATGTAATTTCTATGTGTAAGAGTTGTAGAGGTGGTAGTGTTGACATGGTGAGATCCGTACAGGTTTTCTAGAAAGAAAAAGGGTACAATTTCCATTAAGAGTTATGGGTCTGGCTAAATAACAGTAAAATATGGATGGTTCCCTTGGATCATTACGCATGATGTAAACTTTATTAGAGTTATGGAAAGCCTAAACCTTTAGATGCATTTATAATTTCATGTGAGATGTAAACAAACTAGTTTTTCCAGCCTTCTTTATAATTTATAAACACAATTACATATATTGCTGATATCATTTTCGTACAATACATTCATACTCTGGCATGATGGTCATACATCTCTGTAAATTTGTGTTCATCAATATCTTTCAATAGGTCGCCAATATGGAATAAAAGCCAAAAGCAGCTTTCATTTGAGTTTACAGGTATATTATGTAATCTTTTCCAGGGGACGCCTTCAATCCTCGAAAAAAATTGGAAGCAGATTTTCTTGCAGATTTACATTTCTGATCATAAATCGTATACATTCCAAGTTACAGGGAGATACAATCTTTAATTACTTCAAAATCATGGTTTTGAAGTGAAAATAAACTGTCAGGTTAACGGACAGTTTTATTTTTTTACTCTAAATTCATACTAAAACCATGATTTTGAGGTAATTAGGAATTGTATCGCTCTGTAACTTGGAATATATTTATGATTTATGATCAGAAATGTAAATTTGCAAGAACATCTGCTTCCAATTTTTTTCGAGGATTGAGGGCATCCCCTGGAAAAGATCACATAATATACCTTTAACTGTAAAATAATAGCTACCCTACTTAATTCCGTATGGGAGATCTATTCGATGATACAATCAACTTGTTCATAATGTAAATATTATAGTTTTCCATAGTTCATGCTTTGTCTACCTCGTAACAATGTACAGCTTATAACTGTATTAGCTAATAATGAAGGAAAGAACATGGTTTAATACTGTAAGTAATAATTATTTGATTCAGAGCCAAGTCCAATGTTTGCTTGTGCATAGTTTTTGTCTTCGACATATTGAAATATTGTAACAGAGTATTGGTGATACATGTTGCTTTTCAATGCCACCTTTAGTGTCAGTTCACTTAATATTTCACAGACAAAATTTCATTGTAAGTATACAAACGTTTATTTATATTGTACATTGTATTGAGAAACAAGTGAGGCCAGTTTAGACAAAATCCTTCTGTCTCCTAACATGGCGCACTGGCGCAAAGCTGTGCTGTGTTGGAGACTGAAAACAAATGTTTCGAAATGATGCCGGTTTTTTTGCTATCTGCGTGATGTGCATGTGATCGCATTGCACTGCGCCTTCATGTTATCGCGCGGGTTGATTTTGAGATGCGCTTCACATGCACGCACAGCTGCGTTGCATTGCGTATCGAATTACCGTGACTCATGAATAATTTTTGTGTCACAAAAAGTGGCAAAAAAGTCTGCCATGTAAAAAGCATAGAAGCGGACCAGTCCCTTCAACAAGGCCAATACATGCGCATAAAAGCAGACGTTGCAGTATATGGCGGAACCGAGTCTATGTCAATCCATGCACATGTCATCTAAACTGCTCAAAAAAAGTTTGGAATATTTTTTCAAGCACAAGATTTACAAATATCGCGAGATATGTTCATTTAGTGTAATATATCATTTAAAAGCTGATGTGTTCATCTTTACAATGATATCCAATTTAAAGCAATCCCTTGTTCCAGTGCTCAGCCACATGCTTGGGAACATGGGGAGGTCGCAATCTGAAAGTGCCAAAATCAACACTATTTTGTGCTTAAAATTCAATAGATCATCACACTACACTGTAGTGGTCAATGTAACACTTCATTGAACAGACGACAAAGAGTTCTTTTGAGCACGAACTAGTGTTGATTTTGGCACATTCAGATTGTGACCTTCCCATGTTCTCAAGCAAGTAGCTGAGCACTGGAGCGAGGGATTGCTTCAAATTTTGTATCATTGTAAAGATGAACACATCAGCTTTACATGGATATGTAACACTTAATGAACATATCCCGCAATATTTGAAAATCTTGTGCTTGAACAAATATTCCACACTTTTTTGAGCAGTTTATATTGTGGCAACACACAGTGTAATCACTTGTCAGCCTGAATCCATCCCTTCCACTTGAAAAATTGTGTGAAATATCAATTGAATTTGATTTGATATGACTTTATGATTCATTGTTGCTGTTTTATAAAAAATAATATATTACTTTTGATGTTATACCTTTTGAGTGTTCTATGGATATTTCCTTTATGAGCAAGATCCTGTCAAATTATAAAATATTGATTCTGAGCAAGGGAAACTATGACATTGTGTGGGATTTCATTTGAAAAGAAATTGGGATGAAAAAAAATCCCTGTTCATCAATCTTTTATTTAAAAAATAAATTGGGATGAAAAAAACACCTGTTCATCAATGGTGAAAAATACTGCTCATGTATTATTAAGGTTGGCATAAATATGCAGGATTAATTTTAAAGGGAAAAAAAAGTGGTAGATGAAAAATAATGTGCAAATGAGAGCAAAATTAACCATTTTGTATGAACTGCATGTAAATTTGTATGCCGTTAATTTTCTGAATTGTGATTATATTGATCGTCAAATTTTGTTTTTGTATAATGTTTATTTGTGTTTCCCTTTTAATATCAATACAGCAAAACTAGTCAGCAAACAATCGAGTAGGCAGAACAGTATCTCTTCGCATTAATATGCAAACATATATTCCAAGTCAATTGACGAGTACAGGGTAATAGAGTTTTGAATGTGCTGTCTTCAGAAGAAAGTATGTGCTAGATTGAAGATAGCACATACTATCTATAGTACAATGAAGATAGTGTGTGATATGTTGAGTAGATAGTATGTGCTATCTTCGGTAGATAACACATACTATCTTCAGTAGATAGCACATAGTTTGTGCTATCTTCAGTAGATAGTTTATGATATCTTCGGTAGATGCACATGCTATCTTCAGTAGATATTATATGCTATTTTCGGTAGATAGCACATGCTATCTTCAGTAGATAGCACATGTTATCTTCAGTTGATAGCACTGTTATCTTGAGTATATATTACCTGTTATCTTCAGTATATATTACATGTTATCTTCAGTAAATGGCATGTATTATTACACCTCATACATATTTATAAGGGTATCTTCTTTTTTGATTGGTTCATTTTTAGCTTACTACAGGAAGCTTAAGCGACCCGACGCGAAAGGTCACGGTATAGGTCAAGGGGAAAGTGCGACTGTGAAATATGGTTTTATCTCGGTCACACAAGTGGTATTTGTCGGGAAATGTACTTGAGATGGTGAAACAATATGATCGCATGAATATGTTATAAAATGAGTTAGATTGCCATTCGACAAACTTGGTAATTTTTCGTTATTTTCTTTATTGTCAAAACTGTATTGAAAATACGTGTAAATCGGTATGACATCAAATTTGATTAACACACGGCATGCATGTATCATGATGTACATGCGTGTTTGTCTCATTGTGATTGGCTTACTACAGAAATCACGACAGGAGGGGGTTAGAGATCATTATTATTCATGATATAATTATAATAATATGTGACCCGCTCCGACGAAACCAGACATAAGTCGCACAGGATATTTCGAGATGAAGTTGGTCAAATTGAAATGGGGGGGGGGGGGGGGGGGGGGGGGTTGAAAAATCTGGCGGATATCAATTTTTGTTTTTCGTCATTTTTTGATTCTTCAATATGTATACTTTAACCCTCAGTTAAACAAAATCAAATTTATTGGTGAGGGAGGAAGTACAAAAATCATGCCTTTATTGAGGCAAACTGTGTCCTAAAGTGGTGATTTATCTTCCAAATACATCGTATTTTCCATAGATAGGCGACACTACTACGCACTGACTTACCTATATAAATTTGGTATCGTTCGAATCATGATCTTGCCATATATGGTAACATTTAATTAATTATGCATCGTATGTCATGAATATTGATCATTTAAAATGGTAAACAAATCTGACAGCTGAACTGCTTCAACGACGTTTGTGGAACCCAAAGCCAGTTCTTTCCACTGTAAAGCTTTCGATATCGTTAATTTACAGTAAAAGTAAAATTCTGAAAACGTTCGCAGATAAAAAAAATGACTACGAGTGAGTCGAAAGGCTGATATAGCCTAGACGTGAGTACAAAATAAACCAAATATAAAATGAAAAGGGGTACTTTAAAATAAATAATACATTATCGTCCAACCCCGCCTGAACGTTCCTCATACGGTTCTCCTACTAAAAAAGGAACCCAAGAGTATGGCGGCGCTCACATCGGCAGAGCGGTGTGTTTACGTACGCACGATGTTGCTCTAAAATTCGCTTCATTGTGCACATTTGGTTGCACTTATGAAAGTTTTATGCATTTTGGTAGTACACAACATTATTCTGATGGTAAATCTTGAACGAATCACGATTTTAATATGTAATGTTAATGTCCGGAAGCTGATTAAAACCGGTGCAGATTTGACAATAATAAATGAAGACAACACAGAGAAGTACAAATCTACAGTACACTTTGGTGGACATTTAGTATATTTTATTGCGTTTTCACTTCCTCGAAAATCTGGACTACCAATTTTCGTAAATCCCGAGTCCCGCCCGAAAAACAAAATCGAGTCCCGGGAGCCACTAATTCCCGAAAATCCCAGCCTATGCCTATATAGCCTAGGCTATAGCCTATAGGTAGGCATGTTCATAAAATTTTGAAAATAAAATTATCTCTTTGAAAATGGAATACATGGAAACAAAGTACTTTACAATAAAAAATTATGGTTCAACCTTGTCTGCAGGCTGAATAATAAAAAAGTTATAACCAAAAGTAGTTTGCCTCATATTGCTGAAAACTGGTCAAGTCATGCACATTTTAAATCATTTTAGTTAAAAAAGGGTTTACTTTCATGATGTCCAGTTGCATGTGTGGGGTTATTTAGACATCAGTGAATACACCCAGCTTGTTTCGTACTTTTCCGATGGATTTAAAAGCGGTAAACATGGAGTTTTCTACATATTTAAAAAAAAAAAATTCAAAAAAAATGTCGCCCTCTATAGTCAATTATATGAACATCCCTACTATAGGCTATGATGTATGGTTATACCTGAGATGGTCTCAGGTTATACTATTTTGATATCAGAGGAAAAGCCTATCTTATTCTCAATATTCCCCTAAACCAATCACCTCGGTAGATGTTATTGTTACTTATTGAACCATCCAGAAGAGAACGCCAATTCGCCAACTGGTTTTTGTGGCATTACCAAAGTCAAAGTGGCGCACCATTTAAAAGGCCAAATAAAAAATAGTAGTTTCTCTTCCCCGCGCGTGCGCATCCATTTTGGCCGCCGCGTCCAAAAAATAAGTTTTTTTTCAACAACAAAAAAAAATTCCATTTTTTTTTTTTTCAAATTTTTTTTCAAATTTTTTTCTTCAATTTTTATTTTTTGAATGTTCTCAAGATCACACTGATGTTGTAAATGGAGAACGTGTCAATATTTAAAAAACAATGTTAAAATCAAAGAACAACATAACAGGCAAACTGTTAATTATCAAAACATGATACAAATTAAACTGTATCATCAGATGATATAAATAAACCGTAGGTAGGTGTTTTAAAATACCAGTGTGGTCTTCGGAACATTTGTTTGTCGTTTTTGGCTGGAACTGATTTATTTATCAAGATATTCCTGAGACCACACTGATATTTTGTAAATCTAGAATACACATCTTTTCTTATTTAGCTTTGTAGTTCTGAAAGAGAAAAAATAGAGAATAAATCCTTGTGTTATATTAAAATAAACATGTGAAATATCGCGAGCAGTTTCCAGTATGTACCCATTTTAAGGTTATAAAGCTAGTCTTAGAAAAGTGGCAGCCATTTTGAAGCAAAAACATTTCCACCATGTTGGAATAAGCGAAACCAGTTGGGGAAAAAGGGGCATTCGCCATTTTGGGAAAGAAAAAAAAATAACCTCATCTTCTTTTTTCACAAAGTTAGCACGAGAAACTAGTTTTATTTTTACTTGGCCTAAGATCCAGGGGCCATGGGAGTTTGGTGACCTGTAAATATTATTATTTTCATTAAATGATGCATATTTTCATAAAATAGGTGTTGTATTTTGCCATTGTTATGTACCCAAGTTATTCATCTCTGTACATATTATTTATTGAACCTTCACACATTACAAAAGAGATCAATCATCTACCATTAGGTCGCATCATTTAATATCCAAGATGTTTGGCAATATTTTGTTTTAATACCAGAAAGAGACTATTCTTGATCTTATGAAATCTCAACCGAAGCATATAGAAGGGCAAATGTGCTTACACGGTGAACGGTGAATGCATAATAATATAATACTAGGCGGTCACCCGGGGTTTGTCGGTTCTCGGGTTTGGGCGGTCACCCAGGGTTTGTCGGTTCTCGGGTTTGGTGGTTTGTAGAAGGCATGCATAAAGCCCAATCGGACAAACTTGAAAATTCGACCCTTAGACGACCTTTGACCCCGGACGACCCAAGAAAAGCAAAGCCGTTTTATTTTTTCCACGCTCGACTCGTATTCGGGCTTCCCGTCACCGAGTTTAAGCCCGATCAGACAAACTTTGAAAATTCGACCCCTAGACGACCTTTGACCCCGGAACACCAGACAAACGCTAACACATTTTATTTTGGCATCGAGCATTGTGATCAACGAGTTTAAGCACGATCCGACCAACTTCAAAAAGTTGACCCCTAGATGACCTTTGATCTCGTACGCACTAGCGAATGCGAACTTGCTCTTGCGGGGACCGAGCTGCACCCACCCACCAAGTTTGAACGCCGCCCGACCCCGGGAAGGCGACGAAAAAGCGCGCACATACAGACAAACAAACAGACAGAGAGTGGCGTATTATAATATAGATAATTCTGGTTTCATGTAAGGTATAATATGGATTCGAGCTTTGCATCATTTGTTATATGCTGGACAGATTATAGTGGTTTACAATATGAAGAGGTTTTTTGCAAAAGGGCCTGCATCCACTTTGGCTCTTACTGAGAAAAAGTCAAAAAAACTGTTTCTAAATATTCAAGTTGAGCAATTGAAAAACTGAATGGATTATGAAAGAGTTACACTACATACTAATTTAAATTGAAATACATTCCAAATGTGCTAGTTTTCAAGAAAAAATTAAATCATGTTTACATTTTTTGAAAATTTGGATGTAGGCCTAGGCCCTTTTGCAACAAAACTCCATCTGTTTGTACATAGAGAAAAAATACCACACAAAAAAATCATTTATTTTAATCATTTAAAAAAAATAAGTTTGATACAGAAATGTATCTATAGGTCACAATCATATGTTTCAAGGAAATAGAGTCATTTTTTTCTTCAAAAAGACCTACATCTCATTGTAAACAGCCATTGAAGTTGTTGTTTTGTTGCAAAAGGGCCTGTATCCCGATTTAATTCTGGACACAGGCCCTTTTGCAACAAAACAACAATTTCAATGGCTGTTTACAATGAGAAAAAAATTACTTTTTGAAAATGACTTTTTGAAAATGACTTTTTGAAAAATGTCTTTTTGAAAAAAAATGACTTTGTTTCCTTGAAACATAAGATTTTTCCCTATACATTTCTATATCAAACTCATTTTTGAAAAAAATGCACCATAGCCCTTTTGCAACAAAGCTCTTCATAATTATATAGTAGAGTCATTTCCATGAGATCCGTGACCAGTTTTAGGATACCCTGTTTTCTTGATGGATTTGTCAAGATGGACTAATTTTAAGAAAAATTGGACTAATTTTAAGAAAAATTAGCTCCTATATACCTCCCAGAAGTGCGGGCAATAGTTTTTATAGTGCAAAATCTAAAATGGCCGCCATACAGGGGCGTTAAAATTCAAATGGCTTCAATTAAGCTAAAAAGCATACCAAATTGTTCGGCTGACCTCAAAAATTCCGAAAAAATATAGTTTGCCCTACCTCCGATGTTCGGTTAACGAGTTATCGGGTAAAACGTGAAAAGGTCGTTGACCTTTACATACGAGGTCAAAATTTAAACTTGCTCCGATTTTGAAAAACAATATCTCATATTGTTCGTATAATCACAAGGATTCCAGAAATGGTATTTTTTTTGGCCACAGGGAATATTTTGTGTGGGTCAAAAGGTCAAGGTATACTACCGTACGGAACCTGACCTTTTGACCCCTTTGTAAGGTACAACAGACACTCTAGGTGGTAAAAACTATCATTTCTGAAATCCTTGCAATCAGACCAACAATTTGAGATATCATTTGTCAAAATCAGAGCAAGTTTAAATTTTGACCCCATATGCAAAGGTCACCGACCTTTTCACGTTTTACCCGATAACTCGTTAACCAAACATCGGAGGTAGGGCAAACTATACTTTTTCGGAATCCTTGTGGTCCGCCGAACAATTGGGTATGCTTTTTAGCTTAATTGAAGCCATTTGAATTTTAACGCCCCTGTATGGCGGCCATTTTGGATTTTGCGCTATAAAAACAATTGCCCGCAATTCTGGGAGGTATATAGGAGCTAATTTTTCTTAAAATTAGTCCATCTTGGCAAATCCATCAAGAAAACAGGGTATCCTAAAACTGGTCACGGATCTCATAGAAATGACTCTACTAATATAGACATGTGTTATGAGTTATGAATTTTCCCAAATTCTCAGCTGTAGTGAGCTTCTGCATCATTGATGCTCTCGTTTAACCAAGTCGGATAAATAAAAAAAACTACCGAATGATTGTTTATGTTTATTGTACTACCAAACATGCAAGAGTTTGAACTACTTCCCGCTAATCAACACTGTCCCCCGAAACAATTCTAGAGCCTATGAGTGTTACGTATATATTAAACGGTGACGAGTTTTGAGGTTGACAACAACAAACATGACCGTCATTTGCTAAAGATCTGCTGAAGAAATTCACAAACTAAACAGGCGCAGATTTGAGGCTTCTTTTGGATAATTATGCTGCATCCCTGACTGTGAGGTATGCAGTAACTATTGTGAAGAATAGGAAACGGGTTTCGATGATATTGTTCTTCTTCCAGAGGAATTGAGTCCGCCGCTTCTTGCCTGCTATGTGTACTGTGTAGCCTGTATAGGCTTAGTATTAAGAGCCAACGTAAACTTTTTTCAATTTTTTATTTATTTTAGACAATGAAATATGTATGAGGTGTAATAAAACAAATACAACATGGTGTATTTCAGGAAAGAAGTGCAAACTACTGATCCCTTGGTGTTAGATGACTGGTGATTACCTCCCGACGCGGAGGGAGGTAGTCACCAGTCATCTAACACAGCGGGACCAGTAATTTGCACTACTTTCCTGAAATAAACCATGTTGTATTTGTTAACTATAACACTATAAAGATAACACCTGTTATCTTCAGTAGATAACACCTGTTATCTTCAGTAGATAACACCTGTTATCTTCAGTAGATAACACCTGTTATCTTCAGTAGATAACACCTGTTATCTTCAGTAGATAACACCTGTTATCTTCAGTAGATAACACCTGTTATCTTCAGTAGATAACACCTGTTATCTTCAGTATATAACACCTGTTATCTTCAGTAGATAACACCTGTTATCTTCAGTAGATAACACCTGTTATCTTCAGTAGATAACACCTGTTATCTTCAGTAGATAACACCTGTTATCTTCAGTAGATAACACCTGTTATCTACAGTAGATAACACCTGTTATATTCAGTAGATAACACCTGTTATCTTCAGTTGATAGCACCTGGTATCTTTAGTAATTTTGTGTCCATAAATATTTGGGTTTGAAAGAGTAATACTGCCATTTGTATAGACATTTTATCAATATTTTAGTATATTTGTGTATGTAGGTTGCAAATGAAACCCTTGACGCATATTAACCCTAACCTTACCAGGCCACAGCAAATAGCCTCTTCGCCGCGTGCTTCACGATTCTGTCACATGGTACGATCCAGCGAGCTGTCAAATGGTCTCGAAAATGGTCTTTTCAAGCTCCCCCGTTAGCGCATTCAGTTAGTCGGTCGCCTGCTACGCGGGCGGCCCGGGTTCGATTTCTGGCGCGTGCGAACAGTGATCTTTCCCCAAAAATTTGACCTGTTTTTCTCTCCTGATAATTTAATTGTCAAAAACCCAACTAAGAAGAAGTTAGGGTTAAGGCTATATTAAACAAATCTTTTGTCTCAAAGCTCTTCAGTTTTTCAAAACCTATTGCGGAATGCATTTTTTTTAAAATATAAAATATTGAAATCCTTGTAAAAGTTACCTTTTGTATATACAATGATGTGATCAATGAAAATCTGAAAAATCCGTGAAATTTTGGGATTTTTTTTAATTTTAAATTTTACAAAAAAAGATTTTTTAAGATTTTTGTTTTTCTAATGCGCATCAATAAACTAACACGCGCGGGAGCTTTGAGACAAATTATTTTATTAAATATAGCCTAATATGAATAACCCAAAGCAAATTCTCAAGCAACCTGATTTGTCCTGGGATTTATGACCATGGATAAGCTGAGTGGGGTCCATGAATATCAACCACAAGTTGCATGTTACCACTGCTACAATTTGTCTTCAATCTCTGGTTGGAAGTGAGTGATCAAGGTCTCATCCTTGTATATACATGTTGGGAACATTAATGCCAGCAGGATGGGTGACTTTTCTCTCTCCAAGTTGTGATAATTCTTTAAACTTTCAATTCTCAGGAACTAGTGTATTGTATTTACTGTAGTTGTTATCTGTAATGTAGCCCTAACCGAAAAATCAAACTGCCTGTGTAAAATGTAAGTAAGTTAACACAAACTATACAGACATACTCAGTCAAAGCTCATCCCACTGATTAACTCACAAACTTATCAATTGCCTCTATTGTTAATCAGTTCCAAATTGGCGAGAAATTAATGTTTTAGATCTCTCCGTGCGCCAAAGTTAGCCAAGTGTGCACGCTAGTTTTTAGCATATTATGTAAGTGTCGTGCAAATCATTCAGGATGCGTTGTGTGAGCGTTATGCGCGCCAACGCTCTTCTGTTTTAATTCGCTAATGAAAAGAAGGCTCACCAGTTTGGAACTGACTGAAATATAGTAGTATGATATAAATAAACGCAATGGTAGTTTTATTTTGTATACCTCACCCTTATATGGAAATATATGGTTGTATTTTCTGCATCCCTTGCAAATTTCTATTGTTTAGTCTCAATGTATTTGAAATTATTGCTTATTATTTTGACTGAATTATGATAATTGTATTATTGTACTATAATGATAACTATAGCATGCAAGTGTACAGCGCTGATTTTTTATTATATTTTGTTGTGATCTAAATGTATTGATTATAGTATACTTGCATTTTTCAGACCTAATGTTAAAGGTATATTATGTGATCTTTCCAGGGAACGCCCTCAACATCGAAAAAAAATAGAAAGCAGATTTTCTTGCAGATTTACATTTCTGATCATAAATCATGCATACATTCCAAGTTACAGGGCGATACGATTCTTAATTACTTCAAAATCATAGTTATAGAGTGAAAATAAACTGTCGGAATTCCGACAGTTTATATTTTTCACTCTAAATTCACTCTAAAACCATGATTTTGAGGTAATTAGGAATCGTATTGCTCTGTAACTTGGAATGTATGTATGATTTATGATCCGAAATGTAAATCTGCAAGAAAATCTACTTTCTAAAAAAATATTATGAATAGAGGGTGCACCCTGGAAAAGATCACATAATATGCCTTTAACTCTTTAAGATGAAATGATGGGCATTGTCAATATAGAAGCACATCCAAAGATGAAGCCTTGTTTAGTTTTATGGTAATAATATCACAGTAAAAGATGTTTCTTCTTGCACAAAATATTGTATGGATAATGTGGTAAATTTGCAGTATAATGCTTTTCTCTTGTATGCCAAAACATCTTATTTTGTCATCAGCCCCATCTTGTAAACATTTACAATATAGCAAATCATTTTTTTTTCCTTTCTAAATTTCATACAGTATTATACTTTATGAAATTTAGAAAGGAAAAAAAAATGATATTGTAATTCCAGACCAGGGTTTATGTTCTCAACAAGGTGGGAATAAAAATGGCTTAAAATGAGTGCAGTTCCTTTTTTCGAATGTGCTATTAATGAATAAAGCAAATTTTGAAATCTAATGAATGAAAATAACATCAGTGATGATGTAATAGCTTACATCATTTATAGCGTTATTTTTATATTTTGAATTTATTGCAAATTAAATGTTCTATAATTTATTCAATTCTTCCACGCTATTTTGAAATTATGTATCTATTATTATAGTTTTCTTGTTACGTTTTTAAAACTTATCTCAATTTATTTAGAATTATGAAATAATAATTTTATGAGCATACATACACACTTGGCTCAATCTAATCTGCTAGACTGTTAGGTAATATGGATTGGTGACATATGGGAATGGGTATACACTAATTTGCCCAGCACTAGCCAGCCCCACCATTTCTGACCAACCTTATACCTTTAGCGATGAAAAAAACCTTGGTTCTATGGGCAAAAATAGCTCTCAGGGTAGGGTCAGTTAGATGGGCTCTTTTTTCTCACACATTTTTGTAAAATTCTCAACAACTTTTGCAATTTTCAAATAAAAAAGGGAACAAATCTAAATATTTTCCAAAATATTCCAAAATATTTCAATTTTTTTCAAAATATTTCAAAATACACTGAGCCAAAAAAGAAACTTACAACATTTTAACAGATCACCAAATAAAATTCTGTGCATGAAAATGTACCAAATTTGGATACAATATTACTGCAATGTATTGCTTCAAATGGCAGTCAATAACCAATTGTTTGCTTCAATGACACAAGAGAAATCTGCACTGACTCAGACAACGTCTTGCATCACAGGTCACAGCAAACAATTTCAGCAACATAAAGTTAAAAACATTTCATAGAGTCAAAACAAACTCATATCCAAACAAACAATGAAGTCATTAATAACGGGTATGTCCACCTCCAGCTTGAAGTTACTGCATTGTCTGGGATGAGCTTGGACGACGTGTATCAAGAAGAGACAATCCACCTGTCAATAGACAAACACTTATTGCAGCACTACAGGAAGAATGGAACAATGTTCCCCGGCTACCATCAGGAACTTGATTGGAAGCATGAGAAGGAGATGCACAGCTTGCCTGCAAGCTGGAGGTGGACATACCCGTTATTAATGACTTCATTGTTTGTTTGGATATGATTTTGTTTGTTTTGACTCTATGAAATGTTTTTAACTTTATGTTGCCGAAATTGTTTGCTGTGACCTGTGATGCAAGCCGTTGTCTGAGTCAGTGCAGATTTCTCTGGTGTCATTGAAGCAAACGATTGGTTATTGACTGCCATTTGAAGCAATACATTGCAGTAATATTGTATCCAAATTTGGTACATTTTCATGCACAGAATTTTATTTGGTGATCTGTTAAAATTTTATAAGTTTCTTTTTTGGCTCAGTGTATTTCAAAAAATTTCAAATTTTTTCAAAATATTTCAAAAAAATTCAAAATATTTCAAAAAAGTGCGCTCATCTTTCACGGGGTCCACGGTGTGTCAATTTTTTTCAAAATATTTCAAACATTTTGTAAGTTGTAATTTATTTTGAATATTAGAAGGGGACAAAATGGGTTGGTCGAGCCGATAGAACAGAGTTTCTTCTGTCGTCTACTGTAACCACATATTTCGATTGATGCTGTTAGCCATGGTAAAGCCTTAAATGCAGGCATCAATGTGCAACTTGAACCTACCCTCTGCAAGGTTAGTCAAAGATTGCCTCATAATAATATTTTTGAAGAGTTGAATCTTGAACTAATTTAAACTTTGGACAGGTGAATCTATGGTGAATCTTCACCTATATTTCAACTTCTTCCACATATTACTATTGAACAAACACGGTGCACTGAGGTGAATCTTCACCCTAGAAATTGCAGGATATACCTAATCTTGACCTAATTTATCCTGAAGAAAGGATACAGGTGAAAGCTTGTTGAGGGTAAGTTCAAGCTGCACATTGATGCCTGCATAAGGTTATGATAAGTTTGGATTGTAATCAATAAATGTGATGAATTTAATGTTTTTTATTGTTTGAAAAACAAAAAGGTTGTGTTGGAAAACGTTATGAGTTGAAATAATGACTGGTTGCACTGGATTTGGATACAATATCTCTATTATGCATAATATAATATCAGGTATAGGTAAATTAACTTGCAGTTTTGGAATTTTGGAATTGTGATGATTTAGATCAGGCCTTCTCAATTAGATTGTGTGAAGCACCACTTTTGAGATGTTAGTGATCTAGAAGCGCCACTATCCCCGCGAGCGTAGTGAATAACAGGTGGGGTCCAGGGGCCCTGGTGGGGGTCCAGGGGGCGAAGCTCCCTGGAAGCTCATGGGTTTACCCCCTTTTAAGAGGCTAAGGAGAGCTATATTTGCATGCAATATGGTACAAGAAATAAAGAGATGTTGATGGTAAAATGTACAAAAATTGGTAGCAAATGTAGTGATAAGCAATAGGCCTACTACTAATAATCATGACTTACCCCACTGCAGTTAGTGGCTGAAGTGGCTCTTCATGCTTCTTGCGAAAAAACCTCGAATATCGCGAAATATAACCCAACATTTATTGTTTTGTTTGTTCATGCGTCCTTCTGCGCGCCACTTGGACTGATGCAATGCGCCACAAGTGGCGCGCGCGCCACCATTTGAGAAGGCCTGATTTAGATTGAATGATTGATTATTAGTTATGAACATCCTATCTTAAAATTATTATTCTTGCAATGAAATTGGTCAAATCATACCAAAATATATATATATAAACAAATAAAGTACAATGGAGTTAAATTTAGTTGATAATGTAATGTTATGTCTAGAAATGGTTTTACGGCACATATATTTGTAAATTAACCTGAAATTGATACTTTATTATGAGATTTGGTGTATTCGTAAAAACCTAGCTTCTTTCTCAAAATATTTATACCATAAAACATAAGAAAGAATGACTAAATCTCTGCCAATTACAGTGCTGTTTATCTGATACATCAAAACATCTCCGCTCCAACTGTTGCTCTCATTTTATACTTTGATGTGATATGGTTTACAATTATTATGAATTCAATTATAACTTGCAATAATTGCTCTGAATTAGCTTTTGGAATGAACCAATATATGTGTGTGTGTGATTTGTATTTGTTTAAATGTGTAATTATGTAAGTTTATTAGGTTTTTGTAAACATTTGTTCAATGAATCACTGCCTATTTAGATACCCTATTGAAGGGTTTAATGCATACGTGCAAAAGCTGCCATTTGTTAAATTATGTTATCACGAGGGAATATAGTATAAAGCAACAGTATAGCATGGCAGCTAATTTACACATTGCACCGTTAATTTGCAGCACAAGATGTCAGACCTATATGAATATAGCTGCCCTATGTTACTTGTATATCAGAGATTCAGCATGTAGAAAAATAAAGTGCACATAATACATAATCTATTGGAGAATAGGGTCAACTAGGTTTGGGGAGGGGGGGGGGACACACTCACATTAAAAGTACATATGGGTATGTGCAGCACTAAAAGACCCTTTTTAAGCCTTCTTCAGTTCTCTAGGATATTCTTTCACACCTCGGCCACTCACTATATACCTTTTCCCTTTTCTTTGTCACTCTATGAACATGTACCGATAGAGGGCTCACTCCCCATGGACCGCTCCCCATCCTCCGATCTCACCCCCGGAAAAAAAGGTTCTTGGATGGGAAGTATCAGGGGGTGTTGTTCGATTGTGTGACAATGAAATTATACAAGGTATACGAGTAGACTATATGATCCCCAATTCAGCCTCAAAGCATTCTCACTATCAACATTTCGCCTTTTTACACCATTTCCAGGAAATTTTGTATGAAATTCAGCCTGTCTCAAAAAACGAAGGGGGGGGGGGGGGGTACTCGGATACTTTTTTGGTAGGGATGTGCCGCCAGCAAAATGACAATTGACCCAAACATTTACCAATTTTTGGAGGGAAATAGACCCATATATTTATCAGAGATCCATAATTTTCCTACAGATTTGGCTAAAATGTCAGTGAAAAACAGCAAATTTAAGAATTTTAGACCCATAAATTTACCAAAAAATGGCTATGAAAAGGGGCATTAATTTACTAGACGGGTGAAAATGGGACCTTATTTGGCGGCACAACTGTGACCATCATATCCACTTAAGTACAGGGTATTTTGGCATAGCCTACATGTATTCAGGTTGAGACATTCTCACATTCTCAAGTGTGTGGCCGAGTACTGAATCAAGTGTTACTGATTCCTACAATTATGATATCATTGAAAAGCTGAGCACATATGCAAAATCGAGACGACTGAGAGAAAAAAATCAGACTTTTTTAAGGCGTTTATATGTATAATGTAGAGTTCAAACTGTTCGCCATTGGCACTCTTGTCAGGATTTTGTCAAGGCCTCAAATTTCACTAGATTTGTTAGGCTCCTTTTTGAAATAGCCTATGAGGTATGAATACTGGAAAATCTTCATTTTAATGGGTTCTGATGAGAACCCCAAATAATTCTAACCAGTTTGAACAGGTACCTTAATTATTGATTCGACAATTGTTTAATAAAATTGAACCTACCAAATTATGAGTATTTATCTCTCAAAACAAGAAACGTACCAATCATACATCCTCTTGATGATATGTATGAAGAAAGATGCACAATTCACACACTTCAATATAAAAATATCAACATTTCTCTGAAATTGATGGGGAACAAAGCTTACAAACACACCTGTAATTGTCAACTTGCCAAGTGGGAAAGAAGAGTATATATTTTATTGATTTCTTTAATAATTTTCTTCTTTAAAGTATTAATTGTTTTGGCTGATGAGTGGAGTATGGACATTATTGTAAACCTATTATATAACAGACCTTTACAGTAGCATGTTAATAAAACGGCACCCTTTGCTGTGTGTATAGCAAACTTAAAGATGCTGTTTGTTGATTCATTTTTAAGTGTAGTAGAAGTGGTCAAGAATTGTGGATTTAACCCTGTGGTGAGCTTTAGTTAAAAACCTATTTAAATTAGTTATGCAGGGATCAATGGAATCTTAAATTTACCCCCTCAATGTTAGGCACAGATTAGATGCAAACTAGACACCTAATCTTTGCTTAGACAATTTGGCATGGGTTGAATCTTTATCTGAGCTTGTAGGTGGCATATATTTGCCTATTACTTTGATCATTGTCTAGGGTAAAGTCGCCTATTTTCGGTCAGCGCCTATTTTCGGTCACTTCGCCCAAATCGTGTAATGAAAATGACCTCGTCGTTATAAACTGACGGGTAAAAAACTGCCGCATAGTTGATGCCCGGTATTGCTTTTAAAATGGCGACAACCGATGCAATTACATAATTTTGGCCAAGTGACCGAAAATAGGCGGTGACCGAAAATAGGCGACTTTACCCTATATCTCTATAAGAGCCAACGTATCACTAGGGCTGAATATTGGCCTAACAAATGTGATATAGTGGTGAATCTTGACCTGAAGTTTCCACGATGAACAGTGAATCGAAGACTAATCTTGACCCAAATATTTTTTTGGGAAATTGAATTTGTGTGAATGATTAAAGGGGGGGGGGGGGGGGGGTCAAGATTCCCATTGATCTCTGCATTAGTACACAGAGCCTGAGAACGACATCTAGTGGCCAATTGGGTGAGGCCATAACAAACACCACATGACCAGCTACCTGCGTGTGTAACTTACTGCCCGAGGGCATCCTATGATGTACAAGATGTGAAAAAACCCAAACCGTTACTTAAAGTTGGGGATATATTTTGGAAAGGTCAACCTAAATGTTGATCCAATCCAATTATGTTTTATTCTATGGAGGATATTGTAAATACAAAAAGAATTACCCTTGAATATTGCCCAGGAAACAAAATATAGATTTTCTAAGCATGTATAATTTGTATCATATATATTGACGATGGTTACCCTCTATACGGCACAAGTGTTGACTCGCACACCGAACCTCGATAGGTCAATAGCATATTAAGCATATACTGGCCTTTGCTTGTTCTGACTTAACAACTGAGACCAAACGACCGATACAGAGTTGGGAGTTAACCTGTGATGTAGTAAAGCATCATCCGTTCATCAAACACTAAAAAAGAAAGACTGGCTATTATTATTGGTTTAATGTATCTTTTCCCCTGGACAATCGTTAAAAGAGCAATTCTTTTTTACATTATATTTTTCTAAACATACTTGCATTATCATTTTGGTTGACCTTTAAAATCTGTGCTAAAATCATCTACATCATTTATTGGACCCGTAGGGGCATTTCGCTAGCTTTCATAAGAATTTTAGTTCATCAAAATTGGTTTTGACAAACCTGTTAAACCTAACAAGGTGCAGGATCATATTGGCGAACACCATAAGGCTAAATAAAAAAAATCTTTTGTCTCAAAGTTCTTCAGTTTTTCAAAACCTAATGCGGAATGCGTTTTTTTAAAGTTTTTTTTTAGTTTTTAAATATAAAATATTGAAATCCTTGTAAAAGTGACTTTTTATATTTAAAATGTTGGTATCAATGAAAATCTGAAAAATCGGTGAAATTTTGGTTTTTTTTGGGATTTAAAAAAACAAAACAAAAAATTAACACATTTTTTCTTCTTTTTTTTCAAGATTTTGGTTTTTCTAATGCGCACCAATAAACTAACGTGCGCGGGAGCTTTGAGACAAATGATTTTTTAAAATTTAGCCTAATCAATTTTCACTATTCATCATTGTTCAGTCTAGAAGGAGATGATACAAGCCACTGTCTATCTTTCCAACATTATCTGATCACAACAAATGGTGAAATTAATTTATCTTTGTTTCAAATTAAATATAGATAATATCTGAAGGTGTGTCTTCAATCAATCCAATTAACTAGTCATTGTATATTCCATACATGTCTTTCATGCACAATAGGCCTAATCACTATTGATATCATTGACGTACTATGAAAATAAGTGTTGGGTTTCAACAACAATATAATGGTACAAAAATAGCCATAAGGCCAACATTGTTGTGTTGCCCTCAGCGACCTAAAATTTCAAAAATTGTCAAGCATATTTTATTCCACTTCAGTATGTTTTGGAAAATGACCAAAGTGAGGAAAAAATACAAAAAACACATTTGTTTATAGTACAGAATGTCAAAATATTATTTGTTAATTCTGGAATTCAAAAAAAATTAGGGATATTCTTTCCTACAGGAGAAACTTCTTTCCCATTTTCATATTATGGGATGCCCTAACACCTTTTACCCAAGGGGATTATGGCCCTTGTCAATGAAGTAGAGCTAAGTTGGCATATTTTTGATGCACCCTGTAATACACCTCTGTACTCTGTACTTTCTGAACATACGAGTTGAGTATTAGTTGATAATTGTTCATTTCATTTTGCTTTATTCCGTATTAAAATGCTTTATTCCGTATGAAAACGGAATAAAGTAAATTTGTACTCAACTCATGTACGGAAAAAAACAAATTGCATTCTCAAGTGCTCTTCCAGCAGCCAAAAGCTTGCAAGGCAGGATCAGTGTGTGAGGTGAATATGTCAGTTACAACTTGGCCAGATATTATCCCAGACTACCACGCCCACCGATCTATTATTGTAATGGGATCATAAAATGGATATTTGATTACCAACACCCTTTATTTGATTTTGTTCTTATATTATTTATTAAGAATCAACACAATTAGGGAATGATCTGGCTGGTAGTACCTGTTTGTACCCTACACCCCATGTTTACATATGTTAGGCCATATAAAATTTAAAAATCTGTTGCTGATAAAATTGGTCTGTAAAACACAACATATTTTGCATTTTTTTCTCATGTATCTCATGCAGTTATTCCTTTGAAGAACTCTGCCCATAGTAATTTAAATTATGTTGAAGCCTGAAGGGGGGTGCTTGGATAATTTTTTTGGAAGGATGTGCTTCAAGCAAAATGAAAATTGACCCAAACATTTACCAATTTTCGGGGGAAAATTAACCCATATGTTTACCGGAGACCCATCATTTTCCTCTATATTTGACCGATTTTGCTCCAATTTGTGTGAAAAACAGCAAAATTAAGGATTTTAGACCCATAAATTTATTAAAAATTGCTATGAAAAGGGGTCAGTCATTTACCAAATGGGGGAAAAATGGGACCCTATTTGGCGGCACATCCCCGTAACCTCACATCCACCCAGTCAGAGGCGTAGCAAGGTACCAAAATGTGGGGCGGCCATTTATGTTGAAAACTGTAAAGGTAATTGAGCTGGTACCATCTAAGCCCTTCAAGCTCTGCTTGGACAGGGGGTGTCTGAGGGGATGTGCCCCCTCCGAAGTACAATTTGTTTTTCAATTTTCAAATCATTTGGTGCGATCTGGTGTATACTTTTGTCAATGCACGAAAGAAGTTGAGCATAAACTGATATATTCTTGATTTAAGTATACATGGTTTAAAAGCTCGAACAGGGGGGAGTCTGAGGGGGATGTGCCCCCCTCAGAATTTGATTTGTTTTTCAATTTTTTAGAACCCATTTGGTGCGATTTGGTGTGGATTTTATTGAAAAGCAATCCCTTTCCCTCGTTTCTTCACTTTTTTTCCCCCTTCTTTTTTTTCTCCTTCTTTCTTTGCAAAAAAGTGGGGCAAAAAAGCCATGGCCGCCCCGGTCGTCCCAGTTGTGACGCGCCTGCACTAAGTACCCCCTACCCCCAGGCCGAAGCAATCACAAGACCTATAGGGCAAAAGGTTTCCCTGGATATCAATTTTTAGATTTGGACACTCGTATACCTAATATATATAATACCCCTTTCTCGTCGCGGGGGTTTGTATGAACTCTCATTTTTCTCAAATCTGTAAGTTGTGCACATTTTTCTTTTCTTCCATTCCAAAACAAGAACCAGTTTGGTAGTAAGGTGAATGCAGGATCGTTTCTTTTTTGAATTTATACGTCAATACTACAGACTGTAACAAAAAAAGTTTTACAATCGCAATTTTATTTTTAATCCAATGTTAAAATCATGCAATGTCAAAATCTTCTTCACTCCGTGTAAAGTTCCGTTTTGGCTACCAGAATCATTTTATTTGGTCTTTTAAACTAAACACAACACCAAAAGTAAGTCCCCCCCTAAACAATTCGTCATAACATCGTAAGATAAAACATTTTACCAGTAAAACTTAGTTAGAAATAATCCTATGACTGTTTCCTAAGTGATGTTTGAAAATGAAAGATTTCCATTACTTCATGGCTGAATGAGCTCAAATGGAAGACAAAAACTGCCCTTCTCAAAAGTCACAAAAGTTTATGAATTGCTTCTCACTAATGGAAAAGTACCCGTGGCTGAGCAAAATTTACTGTAATGTGTAATCCATTCATGATCATTCAGCCATGTAAATCCCATTCTTGGCTCAGATATTAGCATAGTGAGTTGTGACTTTTGAGAAGGGCAGTTTTTGTCTTATTTTTGAGCTTATTCAGCCATGAAGTCATGGACATTTTTCATTTTCAAACACCACTTAGGAAACAGTCATAGGATTATTTTTAACTAAGTTTTATTGGTAAAATGTTTTATCTTACGATGTTATGACGAATTGTTTAGGGGGTTGGGGGACGACGACTTACTTTTGGTGTTGTGTTTACTTGCGTTTCAAATTTATGACTAATCTACAAGTCGTCTAAAAATCGGGTTGGGCCACTTTTACAATATCATACAATCTTATATCTTGTATAAATTAAATGGTTAGGGTATCACGCAAGGAACATTAAGGAGAACAATATAACTATTTTTCAAATAGTTTTATTTCATTTAAATAAATAAATTCATTAAAATAAATAAATAATATTTGTAAAGACCTATCCTTCTTTGTAATACTGTTTACCACTTGAAATGAAACATTGTTGTCTAACAAGAGCACTCTACTGCTATGTTCCTGGTTCAATTCCATTCATATGATTAAACCAAAGTGGCCCAGGTGATTTCATGACTACTTTAGACAACTGATCATATCTTTGCTTACCGACCATCGATTGTCATGAAACAAAGCTTATTCGAAAGCTAGGAAAATTCCCCTTGCATGCCTTTAACACTCGAAACAGATTTTACGGGAGATATTTTTAACATTTTTTTCAAAACTGTTTAACTTTTTTGTTTGTTACAGCCTGTACACCTTATTATAATTAATGGAGTTTGGCATCAACAATTTCAAGTATACCCCTGTCCCACACTCACTGGCATATGAAAGAATGTTCACCTTACAACATGTAATGTGATATGGAAATATTTTATTGAATATACAAAATAATCTATCAAATCTCATGTAAAACATTTCATGATTAGTACTTTAATTGTTTTTGGCTTAAATTAGTAATAAAAAGTTGTAATAAATAGAATATCTTAATTTAAATAAACATAATTACAATATACAATTATCTAGCCACACCAATAATGCTATCATCTATCTCTTCGCAGTGACATCAGAGTATGCCATAGACGTTATTCATAATTGGCAATTTCATGTCCAAAGAGGGAGACATACAATCTCGTACTTTTACTGCAATGTAATAAACTGTGAACGTCTACATTTTCCTAGATAGTGTCGGTTACAAGCAAACATTTCATTTCAAACTAGTGGAATAGATAGTTTATACGTTCAAAGTTTATTTCACGAATGTATTAAGGTCAAATATTGAACAGCTCAGAAGTATGATGAAGCATTTTTTATGATTAGTGCAAAGTTGACCACATTGAAAAACTACATCACTCTCGTCTCAGCTACATCGTTAGCCTCGTTTTCGGAGCACTAATTCCTCCGAGCATGCTCTGTTGGCTAGCACAACACTCTTTTGACGTAAATGCGACAATTATGAATAACGTCTATTGACCAACCCATCATTAACACAATTACTGGAGTTACATATACACCAACGTATAACAAGCACCATCATTACCTCCAATTGTTAAAACTATTGCTATGGATATTTTTTTGGTAGGGATGTGATGCCAGCAAAATGAAAATTGACCCAAACATTTACCAATTTTCAGGGGGAAATGGACCCATACGTTTACCGAAAAACCTATATTTTCCCTATATATTTGACAGATTTGGCTAAAATTTCGGTGAAAACTAGCAAAATTAAAGGATTTTAGACCCATCAATTTACCAAAAATGGCTTTGAAAAGGGGTCATCCATTTACCAGAGGATGGAAAATGGGACCCTATTTGTTGGCACATCCCCATAACCTCATATCCACTCAGTACCCCCCTGGGATTTTGTGGGGAAATTTGGTATGTCCAGGAGTACCATTCACATTTTCAGTCAGTACACCCTTACTACCCACATAATACTTGTTGGTGGTTCAATCCCTGTCTTCATTCAATAATATACGAATAATGAATGTTTATGAGTGCAATGGTAAGAATATTTTCATGAGGTGAAAGATGCAATGTTCCATTCAACGAGGCAGAGCCGAGTTGAATGGAACATTGCATCTTTCACCGAATGAAATTATTCTTTCCATTGCACGAATGAAAAAACATTCATTATTTGTTTTAAACAACATCTAAGAAAATTATTGTCATTTGAAACAATATTATTCAGAGATTTATTTATAGTCGTGGGCTTATGTGTAGGCCTAATCGCGTTACGGCCGCCAAGCGTCTTACCATGCAATGTATCGTAGGGGTCGATGCACGGCAAATCGTGCAATGGAGCGGATATTTAATCACACATGACCTATAATCCTCCAATGAAATAACAATGATTTTCTTAGGTATACAATATAATGTGACCAAACATGAGTAAATGAGGTAAATGCGGCAGTAGCTAATTTGATTAAAGAGCACAAATGCGGGACAAGGTCATAAAAAGTCAAATTCATAAAAATTCTTATTTCTGATCTTTGATACATCTTGTATCCAACAAAAAAAACCAATTTATGAAAATAAAAACCTTAATTACAGGTATTGCATTTCCATTTTACTCCATTTATTTTTTAACAAAACCAAAACTGTATGCATATATCTTGAAAATTCATCGTGCTGGGTCGTGTTGGGTCACATATACCAATTATGGCATGATATGGATTAAAATAGAAAGGGTTGAATCCTACCTCCATTTTTTAGTATATTTGGATGGAATTTAAAATAATGAAAGACTTCACTTCCAATAAACATAACATTGTGTTTTCTGTGCGATAGAGACCTCACCACAAGTTTTACAAACAAACACAGAGTGAGATCTTGACAATGAGGGCGCTATTTACTAAACCAGAGTGAAGGGCGGGCAGGTTTCAGTTTACACTTGTGACATACAAATGGAACGATTAACACAGTAAATTTAGAAATTCCTACCTCGTTCACATCAACAAAGTTTGTATATCTCTTCTTTAGTTCCAGCTACTGAAAGACTTTAAAATCCAATAAATATTGTATTTTGATATGGGGTGACAGGAATGTTTATCAACAAAAGCAACGGTCGAAGGGATTTGACTGTCGATACATGCTAGAGGGAACAGTATATGACCACAACACTGTCCACTATGCCTTATTGCCCTTTATAATGCTTTGGCGCGAGTTTAAAAGCACAGGTCCTAAACAAAACAGGATGCGTGCGCATACTGACTGGCAAAGAACAATGGCAACTGCCGACCAAATGCTTGGTATGGCGTCACCTGTCACCCCATCTATAGAAGACACCTCTAAACCCCACTGAGCTTGACAATGAGGGGGCTATTACACAACAGAGTGGGTTGGTTTATACTTCAGTCAGCGTAAGTTGGGAGGTAATTTCAGAGCCTATAAAACAGGTATTGCTCTCCTGGGAGCTGTATTTCCGGGAGGCTCAGGAGGGTTAGCATGTCTGCTATTCTAGTGAATGCCTCATGATATCGCGCATGTAACTCCGATTTGATGAACTTTCCATCTATCTGTCCAGCTAAAGAGGAATGTTCGCTGTGGCTAAGAAAAGGTAAGTTTCTCTATATATGTAGATTACACGGTGATGTTACCTTCCAACTTGAGCTGCTGACAAAGTGAATGCCACTATAAAATGGAGAATATTTCCTGTATAACTGACTAGCGCTACCCATTATAAAATGAACGAAATTAACAATATATTAATTACAGTACTGTTGTCACAATTTCTAGGCAGTGTTTAAATCAGGCAATTCCACAAGACGTGGGACAATTTTGAATTCAACCAACAAGCTAATAACCTGTCGCTCTGACTCACAAATTATATATAAAGCACAGGAGGGCCCCTTTCAATTTAAAACAGGTATTGCTCCTCTGAATCAATCAAAATATTGAAAGTGGTGTAGACACAGATTGTCCTTGTCACTCTATGAACAACACTCTCTGGCCCGGAAGCATACCAAAAGAGGGCTCACTTATTGTGACCGCTCCCCATCCAATGATCTCACCCTGAACCTTGAGGGTTTCGGTTCTAGGATGGGAGAGGTTTTTGGCGAGGCACAATGAACAGTGTTGATCGATAGTGACATAGAAAGGTATACCAAGTGACTAAGTCACACAGGGCAATGATATCAAAAGTTGGAAAACATGCACACTATTTGGTGAGGTTCAAGCTGCTGATGAATACAAAATAATTTTGAAGTTGATGAACCTTCAAAGCTATTATTTTATTTATGATGAAGTGAAAATCAAACGGAAGAGTTATTGCTACCGCATGCAATAATAAAAATGTTATGAAAAATAATTAAATTTATAAACTCTTATTTATACATAAAACAAGGCATATTAAATGTGTGTATAATAATTACTATATATGCTATACACATGCTATTATAAATAATTACATAATTATTTTAGTCATATAAATTAGAAAGGCACGTCTATAATTTAGTAAAATCAATATTGCTTTTTTTATACATGTCATATATACATGGGTTGCCCAAAGTCTTAACTTACCTGGCAGTGTTAACACTTTCCACGCGGCAGGCGTCTGCAGACGACATTCCAAAACTTCACAAAATGTTTCAAAAAAGGTCAAAATTTTAAAATTTAATTACCATAGTTGGAATCATCATGACAAATGCATTGAAATAAGACCTTGAAAGTTGAGAAAGGTTTCTGAAAAATTAGTTTTGTATATTGGTTAAACCAATAGCAGCATGGAAAGTGTTAACTTTTGTTTTAGATCAATGATAAACCTACCCTACATTAAAAAAAATCAATATAGTTAAAACAATGACTTAATTCTTAGGTCACACACTACACCCTATAAAAGAGGTGAGGCGCTCAAACTCAACAGTGTAGGCATGCAGGCATAACTGAAAACACACATAATGGGGTATTTTGTCACATTGGATGTGTGCACAAAGGTTTATGCATTAGGGTCCAAAAGCAATAAAATTGAAGGGTTATTTACAATGACTCATTAATTTATTCTCCCAATGACCATACTTGGCAGGATAACATACAGATCTGTATATGCAGTAACACCATTTTGGTTTCACATACTAAGCTAAAAGTTGTTTACCACATTGATCAATGTTAAAGCATACACATTTCACCAATGAAATGTTTAGGCCAAACAAAGAAGAAGGTCTGTCTCAGAAGCCCGCCCGCATTGGTATGTGAAATGAGCTACGGCGCGTAGGTCTATGCGCTGGGGGCTAAAAAACTTCTTTCTTTTTTGGGGATTTTTTTGGATTTTTTTTTTGGATTTAAAAAAAAAAAGTTTAAAAAAAGTTCTCTGTAAGCAAAAAATCATAAAATTAAAAAAAAAAAAATTGCATACCTCATAGCCTATTTTCTAAAAAAAGAAGAAAAAAGCACAGCACTTAGCTTTTTTGCACAATGTTTCTGAGACAGACCTTCTTCTTTGTTTGGCCTTAATTAAATGACAAAAAGGGCAGTAAGTTCGAAGCAGAATCTGATTGCTGTGTCAAATAAATCTGTATGTGATGCAACCGACTGCAACAATACAGTAAACATTTATGTGTGTATATGCCACCAAAGGCAAGAATGATACTCTTTTTAAACTCCTGGTTTTTGTTATGTCATTAAATCTGTTCGACTATAATTATTTCTGATATACATACAAAAATGTCTTAAAGGGCCCAGGGTCAGATTTTTCAAGAGCCAAAACTTGTCTACAAGTTTATCTACACTCTGTATCACCTACAAAGACGTCAGTATGTATTCTAGTCATTGGTGCAGCATAATAGCTGACATTCATTTTTTGATCGCACAGGGGCAAATGCCATCGCATCACAGTTAAAGGTAGATGTTCCGATTTTGAACTTGAAGTATTCTATTCTACATGAAAGGTCATCCTTAAAAAAGTCGTGTTCCAAAGTTTGAGTTGCATAGCTCTAATGGTTCTTATTTTAGACGCACAAGATGCTGTGAACTGTACCCATTGAGTAGTACACAAACTATATC
The DNA here is from genome assembly GCA_035610835.1 of Ophiura sarsii. NCBI lineage: Eukaryota > Metazoa > Echinodermata > Ophiuroidea > Amphilepidida > Ophiuridae > Ophiura > Ophiura sarsii. Next base: position 37,342,803 of record CM069453.1, on the reverse strand, counting down.
GGTGGTTACCACCATTCGCGGTAATTCGACGTTATTTCATCGATTTCTCCGTAATTATACCGATTTAGGCCGTCAAATTTCAGTATGATGATGAGAAAAATACGAGCTTTCATATGATATGAAAATCTCCGTATGTTTGAAATAATTCTGTGTTACGAAAATGTGGTCGGGTCATCTACCTTTAAGCACTCAATTTTACAATGTAAGCTAGCATACGGACTGCGTCACCTCCATTTGAAGGTGTATGTTCTAATCACTTTTTTGGGGCTATGATTTTTTTTCACATCAAGATATTTGGATCAGAAGAATCCCATATTTTTCTCAATATTCTGTAAAATCGTAGGGGCCAGAAATGTTTATTTAGAAATTATAGGCTAAAATGTGGTGGATTACAGTGCCAAAGGTGGTTAACCACCCACCAGTTTGTGTACTACTCAATGGGCACATTTCTTGTGACCTTGGGCTTCTAGAAACTTCTGAAAACCATTCGAGTTATGCAACTCAAACTTTGGAATGCGACAATTTTAAGGATGACCTTTTATGTAAAATAAAAAACATCAAGTTGAAAATCAGGCAAGCAATCAGAACATCTACCTTTAAGGTGACATAAATGAAGCGTATCCTGTCATTTTTGAGTCGCCCCCACACACTTACAGGGGTAGTGTTACATGTAGGTACACAATCTAGGTGTCCCAAGGCTTGCTGAAAATTCATAAATTGAGGGGAGTGGATACATCCCAAACAAAAAATACTCAATAATATGTATGCTTGCAGTAGTGCAGCAAAATTAGAAGGGGGGGGGGGGTGCAGAAAAATTAAAAAGAGGGGTCCAAAATGGATTTTTTCTTTTCCCATCGGATTAATCTGAGTCACTGCTGCTACTAGAGCTAGATGAGCTAGATGAGCTGCTTGAAGAACTATGTTTGTGATGTTTATGCTTCTTTTGCTTCTTGGCCAACTTCTTTTGCTGCTTCATCAGTTTCTTCTGCTCCTTTTTGAGTTTCTGAATAATAAAAACACTGGTAATTATATAATTGATATTGGTAATTGATCATGGATATTGATAAGGCCAACTAGAAAATGTACAAACTGTCCTACTGGCCTGACGGACCCATGTTTTCAAATTATTGAGAAGTTTTCCTTCCAAATTTTCTGAAATGTTTCGTGAACATTTTTGAAAGTTTTGAAAACTTTGAAAATGTTGATAGTTATTACTAAAATATTCACGAAAGTTTTGACAAAATAAAATAAATTAAAAAAAGGCCAGATCGCTCAACCTACCTGCGAGGTCCCAAAATCTGTATAATAGGGTTGGGTTTTTTCGTCGCCTAAAGGGTGATAAATCCAACTGGCTGTTGCGTGTGGAAGCATTCACTGCAAATTATGAGCGTTTACTCTTGGACAAACTAAAAGTAAACTCAAAAGTAAACGCAATTCTAAACACAAAAGTAAACGTAAAAGTAAACGCATAACTAAACATTTCTTGCATTTTGCACCCAATTGACCTTAAAGCATGCGCCAAGTGAGGGAATATAATCACAGATGTTTCCACCATATGTGATATAATGGGACAGTTATTTATTAGAGGGTGGATAGAAAATGGATTAGTTGTTGGGCTCATATAAGTGTTTAGTATTGCGTTCACTTTTGAGTTTACTTTTAGTTTGTCCAAAAGTAAATGCTCATAATTTGCAGTGATTGGACACGGTTCAACAATTTTAGTCAAGATTCAGGATCCCTAACACATGAACCAATCAGCCAATCATATTTCCTGATTTTAAAAATCACTATTATATTCATGGTTAACAATTCGGAGTCGGTACCTGTAATTCAAGAGGTTCCAACCCAAACCTGGGTCATTTCAACCTCCCTCTATCATCTATCTATCTATCTATCTATCCGATATCGTGCAGAATTCATAAATATATGAATATTGTCGCACTGCGTATTTCCTGAAACCTAGGAATAACTTATGGAATATTTGTGTACAGGTAACAGACCCGGGATGTCCCCTACTTCTTACGATGAGGTCTGCAACTATTTTAACGTGTTCAGGGTGAACCGTCTGAATACACTGGATCAACGGCTTAACGTGACTCTCCGAATCACAGCGAACTGACACTCACTGTATAGACCTGCATCTTGTACACAGTGAATGGGGTAGAGGAGAAATTCTACAATTAAATTTGATTATCAGCTTATTAAACCACGGAAAGAGACTCCGATAACTAACCCTCACTGAATTAAGATTTGGTTGTAGAATTTCCGACCTAGATAGGAACTTTTTGGGGTGAACAAAGAATCCTGGTTTCAAGGTGACTTGAACCCACGATTGATAGAAAACTCCCGACTGACGATCAGCGCGCTAGACCGCTTGGCCAACCTCTACTTCTTATCCCACCCCCTAAGAGTAATTTACCTTTTGATCATGTTTGGAGAGATTGTGGTGGTGGACTGCTATGTTAACTCCTGCAGCAGGGTACTTTAAGAAAAGAAGACAAAAACAGATAAGAATCAAGGTCATTAAAAATTCCATGCTGATTAATTTCTAAATACCCGTTTTAGAATAAAAAAAGAGGGAGTTGTTGTGTAACAACATATTAACCCTAACTCCCTAAGCGTGTATTTGACAATTAAACTACCAGGGGAGAAAAAGGCAGGGTCAAAAGTTTGTCAAAGGTTGCGAGAATCCATTTAGATTACTTGCAAAGGATTTTGCGAGAATCGATGGATTCTCCTCAATTCAAATAGTGTGTAGACTGTACGACTGTACAAGAATCAACTTGGATTCTCGTAACTTTACCAGCGGGAATCTTTGCGAAAATGGATTCTCCTCAAAGTTCTGACTCTGAAAAGGGACAATTTTTGGGGGGAGGGAAAGATCACTCTTCGCCCGTGGCGGGAATCGAACCCGTGCCGCTGGGGTGGAAGGATGACACCTAACTGAATGCACTAACGAGGGAGCTCTAAAAATTTAACTTTTTCGAGACCATTTGATAGCTCGTCGGATCGTGCCACAAGATAGACCTGTGAAACATGCGGTACAGCAGCTATTTGTTGTGGCCATTTGTGGCCTCTAGGAAGGGTAGGGTTAATACTCCTCTGGGAAGGTCAGGGTTAATATATACTTTCAGCTTTCAATGTCTGAATTATAGAATCCCGCTTACAGGCCAACATTGTTCAATATGATATCAAAATGTTCAATGTTGTCGGGAATATTGATGCTAAGTTCTCTTCCCTCTTGCCCCCTCTTTCCCATCAAAATCTCAATATTTTTAGTAGAGATAGTTGCCAGTAAATGATGACAATAAAACAGATTTAAAAATAAACAAATAGGCCAACTAGATACCCATGTTTACAAAAGGTCCAGCGATTTGTGACCCATATTTAGGGGTTTTCTACCTCAAAATTGGCTGGTTTGGCTGGGGTTTTTCATGATGTTTACAAAGCAAAACCCTTGTTCGGGGATTTCCAGCACAAAAACATACCCCTGTTTGAGGAATTCTTGCATAATGCAAAAAAGAAACCCATTAGGTTGCCCCCTCCACGAGCATACAACAGAATCTAATACTTACCCCTGGTGTTCCAGATGGGTATCCAGCCATACCAGCTGCAGGTGGAGGAGCACCATATGGTGGGGCAGATTGCTGGGGATGGAGAACAACAATTAGGAATACAGATTATTTTATATGAACATATGAAAATAATTCCAAAGCTAATACAACAGTTCTATCTGTTCTGTATGGAATGGAGGCATGAACAGAGCAAAGGACAACAGGACTTGTGCTAGACTAGAATGCAATGAGTAGATCTGCACTGGAGTTGGCATGTGACAATCTAAGCAAAACCATACCGAGATCTATGTAGAAGAGAACACAGGGCACTAGATTTACTGTGTGATTCATAAGAAATAAGCATTTCTTTTAACTGTAGGATCCACACCACTAAATAAATAATTGAACAGTTCATGAAAGGCCTGCTGAATTTGGTGGGATGAACCTTCTCTCAGTGAAATATATGAAAATGCTCCAAAAGTAGTGTTGTTGGCCACATTTTTGATCGGATGATTATTAAATGAAGATTATCAAACAATATCAGTGCAAAACTTTCTTCTTTTGACCAATTTTGCATGATTTTATAGTCATTTTAGAGAATTCAATATAGAATTGCTTAGACCTAGGCTAGGCCTGGGCACTCTACAAACATGCCTATCTTCGATGGGGCATATCTCGAAATTTTGTTTGCAGGAAAACCAAGACCATGTTCTTTATACAAAATGCAAAGTTGAAGCAACCAGTTGCTTTATAAGAGAGAAAATGGCCTTTAATTATGGTCCATTTTACACAGTAGGTATAGGGGATTTATTTAGTGGTGTGTATCCTTTAGTATCATACTTCGATTTGTGAATCAAGAAAACAGAGAAAACCCTGTTACAGTGCCCCACTTCACATGATGAGTTGACCCCATCTACAACTGCACCCACTCAAATAACAGGCTTGTTGTGCAAATGTTCCCTCCCCTCTCAAGAGCTCAATTGTAAACTTTAGAATTTCATTGATAAAATTTACTTACCCCATGAAAACCAGCAGGGTAGCCCGGAGGTGCACTGCCTGGGTAGCCCTGAGGGACACTGCCTGGGTACCCCTGAGGGGCTGCATACCCAGCAGGTGGCAGTGGAGCCCCTGCAACTGGATAGCCAGGTGGAGGGACCCCTGCACCTGGATAGCCAGCTGGTGGAGGGGCACCTGGATATCCGGGGTTGACCCCACCTCCTGGTGGGTAGGCTGGATTTGGGGGAAGTGGTGCATAGCCAGGCTGCTGGGGTGGGTATCCTGCTCCGGGTGGAGGATAGCTTGGATCATTAGGCGATGGGTAACTCATGGTGGATTATTAGTTGAAAATATGTCTGAAAATGAAGAAAAATAGATAATGAAAAATTAAATCTTAAGTCAGCAATCTTTGTCTGTCAATTATCGGTAAGGCACAGCATCGTGCACCATATCATGCAGATATCCAACTGTTCCTAAATCCTGGTATTCAACAAAACTCCATCAGCCCTACCCCCGAGACCCACTTTGCTTTACAAATAGTTTGTACCACTTAAAGTCCCATATATGCTTACGGTATTTGAGAACTGGTAGCTGTGTTGATGGGAAAGTGACCCCTAAGGAAAGGTTTCGAGGGTGGTCAAAATAATGTTGGCAACATTGTTGCCACTCTTTGGTTCATTTCTTGGTTCATTTCTGAGTACTTGTTTGTTTAATTAATGTACTTATCAATTGCAACCCCGGTCCCAGGGGGCACAGGCAGTGGCGTAACCAGCGGGGGGGGGGGGGGGGGGGTGGGGGGGCCCCCCCCCACTTGGAACCCTTGCCCCCCCAAATGAAATCAAGTACTGATGAAAATTGTTCGCGCGCTATGCACGCATATGTCCCATAAAGGCAATATTCTTTGGTACAAGCGTGTTTAGAGCCAAAATGTACCTCTATCGTGCCAAAAATAGGTGTAAACTCAAATTTTTTTGCGCGTTATGCGCGCATTACTTTGTTCAGACCAATCTTGTCGGTTCATTTACATTTCTCGCCACCCCAATATGAAGAACTATAGCTATGCCACTGGGGACACATCCCCCCTCAGACACCCCACTGTCTGCGCAAGCGCGGATGGTGCCGCTGGCGCGGCACTTGGATTGTCTTAGGAGCCCCCCATTTCAAGTGACTGCCCCTTCTTGCCCCCCAAATGAAAAAGTCTAGTTACGCCACTGGAGGATATGGCAGGGATCATGCCGGGCATGTGGCCATGCATGACATATGATAAACATTTCTTGTCTTTGCCTTGATGTTCACAATGCTAGGGATACACAAAGTGTACATGCGCGCTATAACAAACAGGTTAAATTTACAATTTCACATATTTCATCCTTAACTCCTGCTCTACAGCTTTCACGAAGCTATAGTATAAACTGGGAGGGTGTGCTGGTGACTAGCTGGCCGGTGTGGTGCTTAACAATAACATAAATTTCCTCAGTGAAAATTAAAAAAATGTTTGTGTGCCAACAACATGTAGGTGCTGGTGGTGAAAGTACAAATTTGTTTTGTATAATTTATAGAGTGTGCTTAGACTGGGTGGTGGTCTGATGACGATGACCACCAGTAGCAATGTGTTTTTAATGGACACTACTGAGGGAGCGTGAACTATGTTTGGTAGTGGTCAAACCCGGATTACTCTAGGGTAGCCATACATTGTAGGCACCAATATTTAAGATTGTGAGTGATGCGTTTTGATGGAGCAGCAAGTTTAATGTAGGATGTTATTTAATACGTTCACATAAAAAACGAAAAGGCGGGCGGGGAGTTGACGAGAAAAAAATTCCAATTCTGAGGGGGGCACATCCCCCACCTGTTCGAGCTTTTAAACCATCTATACTTAAGAATATATCAGTATGCTCAACTTCTTTTGTGCAGTGATAACAATATAAATATTTATTGGAAATGAAGAGGTGGCTCTTTGATAAAATGTTGGTAAAAAGTATACACCAGATCGCTCCAAATGAGTTCGAAAATGTAACAAGGGAGTGTTCAGCAATACTTTGGTGGGCGGTTGGCCAACTTGCAATTTTGGGTGTCTGAACTTTTTTGACCCCCCCTTTACAAATAGTAAACACTTTTTTGACCCCCCCCACTCCCCCCTTACAAGGTGAACCTCTCAGATTCATTTTCCCTAGACACATTTTAGTTTTATAATGTGTTACAAAGAGTTCATTTTTTTTATCTGGTGTTCATTGATAATAAAAATATCACAGACTGATCAAACCAATTGTATACTGTATCTATTTTCAATGTCTGCCTACACATAAAGAAACGTGGATTTAAGTTTTGTTTAAATCTATTGATTTGACCAACAGTGGCGTAGGTAGGTTATTTATATTGGTGGGTGAGAAATGAGAATGAACCAACAAGACTTTTCGCACGCAAAGTTTTTTGACTTTACATCTACTTTTGGAAAATTTTACATCTGTGTACTTTTGACCATCATAATTCAATAATTCCTGTGGTCATATGAACCGACAGTGCCAATCTCAACCGACACAACGTCAACATTGGAGGAGGGGGATCGCCCCCTACGCTAGGCATGTTCATAAAATTTTGAAAATAAAATTATCTCTTTGAAAATGGAATACATGGAAACAAAGTACTTTACAATAAAAAATGATGGTTCAACCTTGTCTGCAGGCTGAATAATAAAAAAGTTATAACCAAAAGTAGTTTAAGTCATGCACATTTTAAAACCATTTTAGGTAAATTAAGGGTTTACTTTCATGATGTCTAGTTGCTTGTGTGGGGTTATTTATACATCAGTGAATACATCCCAGCAGTTTCGTACTTTTCCGGTGAATTTAAAAGAGGTAAACATGAGTTTTCTACATATTTTGGTCAAATATGTCGCCCTCTATAGTCAATGATATGAACATCCCTACCTACGCCATCATTGTTGGCCAAACTTGTTGAACCCCCTCTTGAGTACCCAAAACTTTTTGTTCCCCCCTTTTTCAACTTGAAACTTTTCAGACCCCCCCCCCCACCAAAGTATTTCTGAACACTCCCTAAGTGAAGTAGGCCTATACATAATCATGGTTTGTTATGATTTAGTAAGCTTTTAATTATTGAAATAGTCTTAACTTTGAAGCTTTGACTTACAAACTTACCGAATGATATCAATGATAATATCTACACTCACTGCTCACATACGATCATGTGTTAAAACAAGATACTTAGAATAATTTTAGACTATGATGGAAGAAGTTTGTGAGATTCGACTACACTACTGTACTGTAGAAAAATTACTTGACTGTCTTATAAAGAGCCCGTGTGCCATTAGGACTATTAGACAACAATTTGGCGCCAGTTTGTGTGGTTTTGGAGCTTGTTGCAACTGAATTAAAATTGTTTGCGCCCAAAGAGGACTCTTCTTCTGGCAATACTCCAGGGAGCCAGTCCAACAAGGTCAAGTGTCTGAAATTGTTCCAGCTTGTAAACATCATGTCCTCCAGAAGATCATACGACAGACAAGATCATCATGATAGGCATGATAGTTATGATAGAAGTAGCAGCAGAAAACGTCCTCGCGAGGATGAAAGAACGGAGGCATTACCAGATATAGACAGCGTTTTCAGGGGAGAGGTAAACATTCGATGTGTGCATGCATGCAACACACACTGCACATGTTCATGTGTTAATCATGTTATTGACACATTTTAATTAAGCTTACTTTAAATTTCTGTAAATAAACTTTTAGAATTAAAGTTAAAGCAATACTCAGAGATGTGCTGGAGGCTGCGCCCTCAATTTTGATGAAAACTGGGATTTGTACATACAATGTACTAAAAATTAGTATTTATGTCAGTCAACAACTGAACAAGACGTTCAAAATCAATGGTTCAACGTCCCATTGATATTAGAATACAATGGATACAATTTATTTGAATAGGCACTACTCATCCTTTGACATTTGTTTGCTCAGCCACTCCAACGCTACGATGGTGGATGTCTATATTATTGGTATTTTATTCAGAAGCATCTCGTTCTCGTGGCCTGCAGGCCAAATTACATGCTAATATACAACAATATTAAAATTATGATATAAAAATGCACATTAATAACATCAAAATATTGCACTTGTAGGATTGAATCACAATTTACAGATAAAGATATATTAAAGATAAAATGTACACAAATTAAGAAACAACAAAATGTCACACATCATGGAACATAGCTGCACGACAAGTCGTGAGAGATAATGGGTACCTAATCATAAAAAATATTGACAAAATAAGGAACAGGACTATTTTGGAAACGCTGATTCCTACAATGAAATTGGGTCAAGTTGCCACTATTACGTTATGTCTCTACTGTTTATGACTTTAGGTCAATTCAATTCAACTGTTTCAAAAAAGGGACAAGGTAAGTGATGAAAGAATTATCTTAGCGAATCAATAAAATAAGTGATAAACACTTCCCGCTATTTGAAAAGAATTTCAGTAGATTCCGAACTAAATATTTAACTGAAGATTCCAGTTGGCGCAATCGCTGAATTCTTGGTATTCGCAATATGAATGCATCATGGTAAAAAGCTGACATCCAAAGCCTGTATAAAACAAATACAACACAGCAAAACGTATTATTGCATGTGTATACATGTCAATATATATGAACACCCCTACACACAATTTACAATTAAAGTAGATTTATTTTCATCCTATTGCTAGGATCCTTCACAAAGCTACATGTTCAACATTATTATTATTTGCATCACAATCCATCCAAGGCACTCTTGACCGATGATGTCGACCATAGAGGTCAAAAATTAAACTGGCAAGAACAACTGGCAGCGCATCGTATTGCAAACCACAAGAATTTAGCATACAAGATGTGATGTAACGCTTCATTCCAATAGGGAAATTATAGCTATTATTTAAAGTCTAGCATAAATCTAAATGCCCACAATTTTATGTTGGATCCAACAGTCGCAGCAATCCTTGGCATCTATTATAAACACCTTAATTTGATGCAGTGTGATCTCTTGAGCACTTAATCAATATGGAATTTGGCAAAAACAATGGAGTTCCATAATTTTTCAAGGTAAAACGGCAAATTTCAGATGTCCAACCAGACATGGTGTGTGTTTTCTTATTTACAAAGAAATCATGACAGGTAAACTCAATAAAGCTGATTGAATAATACATTTTGCTTTGCTATTTTTTGTTTGTAGGTTGTTTCTATACAGGCGTATGGGGCATTTATAAAGATACCAGGACATCGTAAGAATGGTAAGTAGAGTGTATCATTCAGGGGTCGATTTAGAAAATAAAATATACATGCACATATATATGAGCTTTCTTCCTAAAAAAGACAGAAAAGGTACATGCACTGGAGACATTATTGCGAGCGGAGTGAGTGTAGCGAACGGATCACGGCGCGGGGTCCAGGGGCCTGCTTAGGTTTTTTTTAGGTTTTTTGTAATGCAATTTGGCCTATTCCTGCCACATAATTTCTTATTTTATGAGGCAGTTTAATGATTTTATCCATGTAGAATAGAAAAAGAGAAAAAAAAGTGCCGTTTTTTTTTAGTGTGCCGGTCGGCCAGCGTGAGTGCCAGCTACACCCGACCGGCGTGGAGACAACCCTGCACTTGGGTGAAACGAACCCTGGTATCATTCTTTTTCATGTTCATTTTTAGGTCGTCCGTAGGAGAGAGACCTTATGGCTGCATCCTTTGTCTGTCTGTCTGTCTGTCATATGTGGGTCTGTGTCAACAATTTTGGTACACACTTTTTGTTTTGTCCATTTCTTTTCCATACAATGACCAATTGCAACCAAACTTCGGTCATAGATGCAACATGGAAACCTTCATATGTTAATGAGGTCAAAGGTCACATACCAAGGTCAAAGGTCATCTGAGGTCAAGATGTAAAATTGGCTGCATATGTAAAATTGATTACATTTAAACAGGTGAAGTACAATTGCAACCAAACTCCAGGATGTTTATTTATTTACATTATGATGTTTACTTAATATTATGTTTTTAACAAGTAGGCTATACTATGTCCTCTTTCTTTCTAGTTGCCTGATGCCTGTGGTTTGAGAGCCACCTTTTTTATTCTACCCATATAAACGGACGACCTATTTGGGACTGCTGTCCCTATTTTTAAATATAAGCAACATGTGGGATGAAATGTATCAGAAATGTTAAAGGTGTTTGTTCTGATCACTTTTTTTGCCTATGATTTTTTTCTTCACATCAAGATATTTTGATATCAGAAGAATCCCCATGTTTTTCTCATTAATGTCTGTAAAATTTTAGGGCCCATAAATGTTCCATTTAGAAATTATAGGCTAAAATCTGGTGAATTACTGCCAAAAGGTGGTTAACCACCCGCAAGTTTGTGTACTACTCAATGGGAAAATTTCTTGTGACCTTGTGCTTCTAAAATAAGAACCATTGGAGTTATGCAACTCAAACTTTGCAATGCGGCAATTTAAGGATGACCTTTCATAAAAAATAGAAAATATCAAGTTGAAAATCGGGCCAGCAATCAGAACATCTACCTTTAATTTAGAAAGACTTTTTTTTACAACAAGAATCAATATGGCATGGCCATGGGTTAAAACAGGGATAAATAGCTTGATCAGGACTGAGGTGAGTAGGGAGAAATATGGATCTTATATGATTTGATGAAGGCACTTCACAGTATTGCAGCCAGGGTGACTTGAGCTCTGCTGCTCTAATTGGTGGACTGAGCTGTGGTCTTATTGGCTGTCAAATTGTTGAGTGATGAGTTGTTTTCTGATTGCATGCATGTATGGCAGTATCCTAGGGACAGGGATTTTGCGCTTTTTAAAAGCACTAAAAGTGCTGCTTGATTTTGGAAAAAGTGCTTTTTGGAGCAAAAGGTGCTTTTTTTAGTAAAAGGTGCTTTTATTCACCAAAATTATGCCATATGCGTTAAAAATAAATCCAAAAGCGATTATATTCCATGTTCCCATATTTCTTTTTTCATTGTCAAAACCATCATTTTTTATTCAGAACTACATTCAAACTAAACTAAGTGTAGAATAAACACTTCCACAGTTGTTGATTTTTAGGTAGATGGACATTATTTGTTAAATATTTAGACAATTTTGAAGAAAAAAATGCTGTGTGATGAAAAAGTGCTATTTTGGGCAAAAGGTGCTTTTTTTGGTGCTTTTGCGCTTTTGAGCATTTTCCCTGTCCTTACAGTATCCCAATTATCGGTCAGTATGAAAACAAAAGCCAACTCACCAGTTGAACTCTCGCACAATCCCTGAAAAGAGGACTTGAAACTTTAATGCTATCTTTTCAATGGAAATTTGTAACCCATATTTGAGAAGTGAATGGGGAGAACATGTGTTATAAAATTAAATATTTTTTGTTGATTATTCTCTTTCAGGCCTGGTTCATAAAAGCCAGATATCCACAACACGTGTGGAGGAAGTTTCCGATGTCCTTTCCGTTGGTGATCAAGTATTCTGCCAAGTTATCTCTCTTGGGGTAAGTGTGTTAATATGGAAACAACCTCAAAAGAGTGGTATTTTAATGAACTGTGGGAGAAAAACATAAACATGGCCGACCGAAGTTCAGTTTGGACTAATGGTGTTTATTAAAACCCTAACTCTAGTTCACCACACGGCAACAGATTTCTTTTCCAACCCCTAAAATTCACCAGAAAGGTCACCCCGACCCCCCCCCCCCCAACCCGGATTTGAACCACGGACCTCAAGCACCAGGGCCTAGATCCTAGCCACTACACCACGGCTGTCAGTCGACACTCGGCGAGTATATTCGCCTGGTTATATAGCCTGGGTCCGTTTTGTAGCCCAAAAACCTGCACGCTGTGTGGTGTAGTAGAGTTAGGGTTAAGGGCACATTCACAAATTTGGCACAGAGAAGCACCCTCGTTTTTCTCAAAATCTGAGGTTATGTGCTTTTTGCCATGCTTTCCTAGCCAAAAGGAGAGAACCCAATTTTGAGGCATTTCACAAATAATTGACTTTAAACTCTACCCAGACTTTTATTATTGCACAATACCCACAAACTTCAAGCATGTCTCTAGACAATTTGCGGAGTTAGATTATTTGATATCTGACCCAAATGGCCAAATATATGTGATGCAGGTTTGAAGACACCAGTATAGTGGCTCTTTATGGATTTTCTTTAATTTTAAAAATGTCTTCAATTTTATTAGACCCCCTAAAAAGAAGGTCTGTCTCACATGCATTTGGGAAAATAGCTATCCTATACTGTAAGCCTTTTTCTGGTTATTAAAATAAAGAGGTTCAAGGTTGACAACAATCTATTTTTAGCTCAAAATGGCATTTCGTGGTAGGTTTTCGACTATATTTGGAGAATTTCAAATGACGTTAGCACCCGAACGCATTACTTGATTTACATGATTCTTGCACCAATAGATCTTCTACCAACATATTTAAAATTACACATGTTTTGTTGAATTCCCAAGTATTTTAGTGTGCTACCTACTTTTAAGAATGGATAAATTTGATCATTTGCAATTTCTAAATGTCTTCTTTGGTTTTAAAGAAAATGTTAAGATAAAAATTGTATTTCAAAATCAATGAATGTACCTTTACGGAAACAACAAGTTTATTCCTTATTTCCGCACATCAATAGGCAGAGCTCAAAATACTACCTGAAGTTTCTGAGAGCTTAGATCAGACTCAAATTGTCTGGAAGGTTGCTCATTAACCATATAAGTTCTAACTCTACTACACCACACAGCAACCGTGTGGTTGGCCTCTTTGTATAACCTGGCGTTGAAGTTTTTCGGCGAGAAAATGGACCCAGGCTGTATACTTGGCGAAGTATACTGAGCCAAGAAGCCTTGACACCCATGGTGTAGTGGAGAGCCGGTTGGCCTGTGTGCTGGAGGTCCGTAGTTCAAATCCCTTGGGGTCGGGGTCACTTTTCTCCGCGGAAAAAAAATCATCTAAAAAAAAGTGGCTACCTCAAGTTAGGGTTATAGAAAATCTCCAAACCCAAAGTTCATCTACTGGATAGATACCGGGTCTATAGGTATCGTTGCACTGTTAGTACTAGCATTAAAATGAATCAGCTATAATTTGTAAGTAATCACAAATGACATTGTATGCAAGATGGTTTGTGAATCAAAATGACTTATTTGTTTTTGAGATTTTGTAACTTTCATAAAGTTGAATTATTTTCAATATTTCTTGTTTTTTCATTTACCTACAGGATGACGGAAATAACAAGATTTCCTTGTCAATGAAAGATGTGAATCAGAGTAATGGCAAACAATGGGACAGAGAAAATCTCAAGTAAGCTGTACACTGTTATATCTGAAATGCTTTTCTTAACCCATTTGAAGGCTCAGTAACAGCCGCTATTGCAACATTGGCTGATGGAATGGCTATCAAATGTTAGAACTTGTTTTATAAAATATTAAAATTTGACTCCACTTTATAACGGATTGATCATCCAAAGGTCAATAATTGGCTTGGTTTAAAAACAGTGGCGTATGTAGGATTTTCATACTGGTGGGGCTAGAAATAAAAGTGAACCGACCAGACTACCAACTAAATAAATGTGCACATAGCGCACAGAATTTTGTCATTTTACATTAATTTTGCCATGATTGAGGTGCATTTTGGCTTTAAACAAGCTTCTAAAAACTGGAAAATGTTGGGGGCAGATGCGCGCATTGCCCACAAAACATTGCTATCTTTGTACTTTTGACCATCATAATCCCATGATTCCCCTTGTCAAATGAACCAACAGTGCCAATCTCAACCGACACAACTCAAATATTGGAGGATATTGGAGGGGCTACGCCACTGTTTAAAAGGTTTATTATAATATGTACCATTAAATTCATTAATTGATAGTTTGGTTACATTCAAGCAACTGACAATGTGTAAGTTTTGTCAATTTATTTCCACAAAGTTCTCCCCACAAGTGTCTCTTGAGGGACTTTACCTCATAAGTTGGGATGATGTCAGCACATATTCAAGATACAGGGGCAGCATTCCACACGCTGGCTAACATATGTGAGTGTGACATGGTCTACCGAAATCAGACGGAATTGGGCAGAGCTCTAAACTGAGAAATAGCCCAAAACCTAATTGGGGGTGATTTTTGGGGGAATTTGAGTTTCTTGTAAATAATTAATCTTTTTTTATTTTTTTAAAGTACATTGTAAGTACATTGTAAGTACATTGTAAGTTCATCTTTAAAGTACGATATCTCAGTTTGGAGTTTTCATAAAGACGAACTTGAAAATTATTTAACTCCGCTTTGTGAAATCTGATTTAAAAAAAAGGTACCATTGTAAAGCTGAAGATCTCTACTTTAATAATCAATTACTTACTCAATTTTGATATCTTGCCCAATTGTGTCTGGTTTCAGTAGAACATGTCACATATTTCTATGATAGGCGGAAATGCCATTGAATTTGAGCCTGTAACTTGAAATATAGTATCCTCAGATTTCTCCACAAATGTCCCGTATGGACAAGGACCCATTCACAGAACTCTCCATTATCAATCATGGTCATACTTGTTTTTCATTTATTCAGTGATATCAATGAGAGAGATGATAGAGAGGATGTTGGTAGGAGGAAGCCTTCTTCTCGCAACGATGACGAACCGATGCCAGAACTGTACAGTATCTTCAAGGGCGAGGTAAGGCAAACTAAACATTCTTTTGTCTCAAAAGTCACCCATGATGCATTTGCATACTCAAAATCTTTTACATCTTTATTCATCCAAATCCATTATAGGAATTGGTACTATATAGTTCAATCAGTTCCAAATTGGCAAGAAATATTCGGTTTTGATCTCTCCGGGCGCAAAAGTAATCCAAGCGTATGCCTGCGATTATGTCCACACGCACGCGATATGGGCCACACGCACGCGTCGTGCATATGATGCACAGTGCATTAGTTGCCTTCATGCGCGCCTGCGTCCTTCTGTATTCATCCGCTGATGTAAGGCGGCTTTGCCAATTTGGAACTGATCAAACTATATACTCTATTTCTCTTCCTCTGGACAGTGACGTAACTTAAGAGGCCCAGCATTTGGGTATTCTTATGTGCTGCAATTAGTAAAGGACGCAGTTACATCACTGTATTTGTACTGTCTCGTGATAGATAAATAGACTATTGATTTTGATTATTTTTAAAATCAAAGTCACAATTTTATTTGAAGCTAATTTCATGAGAAGTTGATATTAGAGCATTGGGTTTTGTCAAAGACTGGACATGATGTGGGATGTACTGCATCACTCAATTGTAGGCAGGGGCACCATTGTGGACCCTTTTCACCTTTTGACCACATAATATTCTTGCAAATTGGGTCTTGCCCCATCTGAATGACCAGGCTGGCTACTCCACACTGCTGTTATTGAGTTCTAAATAACTGAGGTCAAGAGTCCTAGTTGAGCATAAATAAAACTAATTGATGATAGGCCTATTTTTTATACACCTGTAATTATGCTCATACAACTTTAAGTAAACATTATCTTCGGAATTGAAACTTATTATGGGTAGGTTTTGCTCGTGGTAAAACTTGAAATATTACCTGTTTTAATCTAACCATAAATGAATAAAATAAAAGACCGGATAAACTAGCGTGAATAAAATTAACAAAGTACTTTAATAGAAATACATGGTCTCAAACCTGTTCACTCTCGCTATTGTGGCATAGGATTACCCACTTAACCACAGAGGCTGTAAATGATTTAATGTCATAAGTGATATTGTTTTGTTTTCAGGTGATGTCTATTCAGGATTATGGAGCATTTGTAAAGATCCCTGGATATAGAAAGAATGGTATGATAACTGACGTCTAATTCTTTAAAATAAGCCAAATTGAATAAGAAATTCTTAATTTAAAAACATATGTTGATAAAGTTCTGTTATAGAAATATAAGATGATACAGTCCATCCTATATTCTAACAAGCTATTTATTAGAAAAGTAATACTTTTTTTAATCCATTTTTTTCTTCACAGTCCACTATGCCCAAAAGATTTATATTTGAAGATTCCGTGTGTTACCTAAATTCTGAACAAGATTGGGTCTTTACTTGATTAATAACAATGTTGGGTAATCTAATAGCTTAAATATATCAATCTAACTGGATGATCTGTAATAAAAGAGATTTTCTAAATTATACTGTTTAGTTAATAGATGCTATAAATACACCTGAAAATACATTTTCGACAAAAGAGAGAATGCATTGCAAAATTATCATTTTTCTTGATTACCTGTTTATTTATTTAAATAATATTAGACTCGGACAAACTGGCGTGAATGAAATTAACAAAGGCCTTAAAAATACATGGTCTCAAACCCGGGCACCAGAATTACAAACACTATAAATGTATACATAGTTTTGTAGAGAGTATCAAGCGGCTGAAATATACATCTAGTATACAAATATTGAATGAATTATTTAATTATTGTATGTATTTTGTTGATGTACAGGTCTGGTCCACAAAAGCCAGTTAAGTTCAACACGAGTGGAAGAAGTCTCTGATGTCGTTTCAGTTGGTGATCGAGTATTCTGCAAAGTAATCTCTCTTGGGGTAAGTAAGCACATGAAGGACTCCAGCTGTGTCACTCTCTGCTGGCTGTGCTTAATAAAGGGATTTCACTACAAAATGAACTATGGTTATTATATACACTGCAAAAATAAACAGGCCTGGAAATAGCACCCACCCGCCTTACCATAGCGTGTAACTTTTGCGTCAGGCGGGTGAAGATACGAAAGTACCCTCCCGTAAATATTTTTGAACTTGCAGAGTACAGTGTGTTGCAATGGCTGGTGGAATTTATGTTGGGCATGTATTTTAGTGAGTTACCTGTCCGACTGGCTGGTTAAAAAAAAGGTTCCAGCCTTGAAAATAAATCCTGTTCTACAGGCCCAACTGACCCAGATGTTTACAAATTGGGGAGGGGGTGAATGAAATACCGACCCACATTTCGGACACTATAATAATATCCTTTCAAGAATTTTTGAAAAATGGCAATATTTTAACAGATTTTGGTGATATTAACACTTTCCATGCGGCAGGCTTCAGTACAGAAGCAAAGTGTTGCGTATTTGCATTTATCATGCTGTTATAGAAACCAGCATGTTGATCAAAGCGCATCAAGTGGGCAATGCATTTAGACACTATGTGATTGCAGAGGCAGTATCTGTGTTTTAGAATGATCGTGTACACACTGCTTACTTCGGCTTTTGAAACCTTTTTTCCACACATTTTGTGGAATTTTTTTTAAAAACCTAAAACTTTTTCCAACAATTGAAATAAATTGGAAAATTTGAGGGGAAAATGGGTCAGTTGGGCCTGTAGAATAGGTTGGGTTTTTTGTCGTCGCCTGAAATAAACAAAATAACAAGATTTTATTTCTTTGTATAATTGCTATCACAGGAAGATGGCAGTAGTAAGATATCTTTGTCAATGAAGGTTGTGAGCCAAGGTGACGGCAAGGATCTAGATCCTAATCAAGTCATCACAAAGTAAGTGAAACTACACAATTCAGTTGTTTAACTTGGGTGGGGACAAGAGTTAAGGGAAGGGGGCATTTGCCCATGGTGTCACTTCTGCACAGCCTGATGAATTGTAATGATTTGCTCCAAACTAAACTTCTCAAACAAAATTCAGAAATGTATCCAATCGCCAATTTTTCATATATTTCTTGATATATTCATATTGTGTTACCAATGACAAGCTGATGTGTTCATCCTTACAATGATACCAAATGTGTAGCAATCACTTGTTCCAGTGCCAGTCACTTGCTTGAGATGCATTGGGCGGTCTCAATCTGAATGTGCCAAAATCATCACTATACAGGGTGTATCAGAAAGATCTGTACCGTGTTTCTAAAAAAAATACAAAATGATTATTGTTTTAAATTGAAACACCTGCAATATAAAGGTGAACATGTTTCCTATATTATGTGTTAATTTCATTGAGATATCTCTTTTTGTTCTCGTGTGGCAAGACAGTTCTTTCTGATACACCCTGTATTGTCCACAAAGGTCAATATGGCATCACTCTTCACTGTAGTGTAGTTGTCACATTTTGGTACATTTTAAATGAGACCTCCTTACATTCTCAATCAGGTGACTATAAGCACTGAAACAAGTGATTGCTAGAAATTAGGTATTGTTGGAAAGAGGAACACATCAGCCTCTCATTGGAATGAAACACAATATGAATATATCACAAAATATCTGAAAAATTTGCCAAACTTTATTTGAGGAGTTTATGTCCTAACCTAATATTAACTCCTTCCCATCAGTTTTTTTCAACCACAGGACAAATGTCTTTTTCAATTATTTTATTACTTTGCAGGATCCACCCTTTGCCACAGACAAGGTTAATGAACAAAAAATTCTGCAAAAATATTACTCTATCTTTTAACATGTAAAATGCTAACGCTACAACTTATGAAGGTTCAGTTTTGGACATCGTGTTTGGGTGTACTTTTTAAGCTCCTCCACACTGTGTCAAATGCTTTTCGGAAGTCCAAAAAGCCATATATACAGGCCAGGGATGTAGCTTGAAAATTTTGAGTGCCGGCTAATTTTACTGCGGCGAACGGAGTAAGTGTAGCGAAGTGCAGTGGATCATGGCATGGGGTCCAGAGGCCTTCTAAATGTGTTTTTTAGGTTTTTTAATGCACTTTGAGGGTTCCTGCCATCTAATTTCTTGTTTTATGAGGCAGTTTAATGATTTTATCCACAAAAAAAATTGATGACGCAGGCTTACCATCAACACGCTTTCTCACCACTATATGTTTCAAGGTAAAAAGGTACATAATTATATGGTTTACTAGTACACGCTGTCCAAAACTGTAGTTGTAGTGTAAAGGTGCCAGCCATATTTTTTGTACAGTCAGGCAAATGAAAGCAGCAGTTCATGTACATCACTATTCACTATCCCATTCAGACTATAGGCCAATAAAATGGATATTTTTAATTAAAATTCCAGCCAAGAAGAGATGAAGAGGAGTAAAGGAGGCGGATACACTCAGAAAAGTATCGAGTTGGGAGCTGTGTTTAACACGGTGTGCAGAACATGTGGCGTCAAAGGTGAGATAGGTGTTGGTTCACTTGCCTAGAAAATGGGAGGGATCTTAAGGAAAACAAGGCATTTGTTTTGTATAGTCTAAGATGTAAAGCAGCAAGCTTTCTCTTGGTCAATATTCTGGGTTTTCTGCCCCCTTTACTGACTAACTACCCAGGATTCACTCTGATTCACTACCCTTTGCTATGTGTGACACATTCTGCCAATGCATATACTTTTTCCTAGCAGGATTCCCCCATTGCAAGTTTGTGTCACATCAGCATTCTGTATGTTATTTAGAGAACTCATGAGGAATGACTATTGTGCTTGTGAAAATTACACCACCATGTAGGTCAAACAAATCTCCTACAATTGGTTTATATTCATAGAGAGGTGGATCGTTACAAAAGTAAAACTAACATGTAATAAGGTTGAGAGGTTAACACTTTGGCCAGTTTTTGTCAGAATTAGCTTAAACAGCGAACCCATTAAACTCTTAACTGTATACTCTTTGAAAGCCTGTGACTCAACTTCTAGTAAAGTATCCTATTCCAGACATAAATAATAAATATAAATTGATAAGTTACATGATATGAAACTCATGGTACACATGGTTTCCTGATTCATTATCATGCTGGGGATGTTTTTGTATCATAGTACAGCACAGGCAACCAGGGGGGGGGGGGGGGGGGGGAGGTGGGGGCACTGACATTGGAACAGGCTATAGGTATGTGCCGTGCTGAAGACCCCCCTTTTCACCCTCTACTGCTAGCTCTTATGAGCCTGCATCAGTTCTTATGACCCCAATTTTATTGGAAATTCAAAAAAAAAAATGCGTTCTTGCTAATCAAAATTGAACTTTTTTGAAAAAAATCAGTTCCTAAGACCCTATTTTTCATCATAAAATCCACTCAGTTCAGTAGCCCCCCCCCTTTTTGAGACCCTGTGGGTGGCACACCCCTACCCCAAAAAAAGTTGAGTGCCCCCCCCCCCCCTGCACAGGCAGTCAGTAAGTGAAGTGATAATTTCTATGCATTTACTGATGTTGCCCTATTTCTTTTCCAGGGATTCCCTCTGTGCAACTTTAAAATCTGTGATGTCCTGAGGTACAAAAAAATACTATGGCTGTTAGCCCCACTTTCTTAGTGTAATCGTAGTATAGTAGCTAGCTATATATGTGATCAAAACCCCAATTCTCATAGTGCATCTCACATGGCATATATAGGTTATCGACTAGACTCCCAAGCCGGTGACTCTTATTCGGTCCATTTGTTCCCCTGACAGTATCATACACAAGGTGATGAAAAAACCACCCTGTTCTAAGGGCAAACAGACCTCTCATATAGGGTCAGTCAGGCGGGGTTTTTTTCTTCATATTCATGAACATTTTGGTGAATTTTCAACAAAAGAAATCTCATAATTGTCACACAAAAATTGTTTAAGAAAATTCCTAGATTCAAAAAAGAAAGAAATTGGTCGGTTGAGCCCATGAAACAGGGTTTTTGTTGCCTAACCACCAATTGAATGTTAGGATTCAATATACCCTAAATTTACTTGTCGTATCTTCCTAGGCCATTTATCACAGAACTGCTTCTCAGCACAGGGTGGCAAGTCTTACGAACTGTTACCAGAACTGGACGTACCTGCACCTACTCAAGCTGAACAGTCAATACAGAAAACAGAGGGCGGTCACACAAAGAAGAAAAAGAAGAAAAAGGTTTGAGTGTGAACTTTTTTTGTATTGTTTATTTAAATTTTAGAAATACTCTTTGAGAATATTCTATAATTTATTATTTATCTTCAATCCTTATAGAATAAATCATGTACTTGAATAAAAGTCTGAATCGAAATCTCCATTTTTAAAAATTAATCAAGACCTTCTATTGTCAATCTTACAACTCGCAGGAAAAGAAAAAACACAAGAAATCCAGTAAGAAGAAACACAAACGTAAATCAGCATCTTCCGAATCGGACAGCAGTTCTTCTGATAGCGACTCGGACTCGGATTCGCACCGGAAACATCATCAAAAGAAACACAGAGATCGAAAGAAGGCCAGTAAGAGGAAACACAAGCATAAATCATCGTCTTCTGATTCCGACAGCAGTTCATCGGATAGTGACTCCGACTCACACCATGGACATCATCACTCAATGAAACACAGAGACCAGAAAGGACATAAACGCAAACACCGAGATAGCTCGAGTGACGGCGAAAGGAGGCATAAGCTTCACCGCGACAGCGATCGAGAAAGAAGGCAAAGGCATACACAGAAAACGCATCATCGAGATAGATGATGCTGATAGTATCAACATGCTTCATGCATCTACTGTTCATAATTGCCTTGATGTTGTACGGCATCACAATACAGGGTGGTCCAAAAAAAACTATACCCAACTTTGGAGGCCATTTTCTCCTAGATGATAAAATATTTTAGTAATTTAGTTTGCATATTATTAAAGCATATTATTAAACTTAATCCTTAACTGCTTATAATGGGTCTTGGGTCATTACATTATTGTGTCATATCATATTGTCATAAAAGTGCATATCATGTTGATGCATTGACAGCTCCTGTGGAAAAGCCATTTTTACACATACTCGCTAAAAATAGCAATATCTCAAAAAATATTAATGTAATATCTTCCCTATTTTCACCAATAATGCTCAACGATATATGCTTTAATAATATGCAAACCAAATTACTAAAATATTTTATCATCTAGGAGAAAATGGCCTCCAAAGTTGGGTATAGTTTTTTTTGGACCACCCTGTACATTTCTGCACAACTAGACTTTCAAACCATAAACAGCAGACCATAAAACAACATAAACCACTAATTTGTGTTTTTGTTTAAAGGCATATTATGTGATCTTTTCCAGAGAGCGCCCTCTATTCATTATTTTTTTTAGAAAGTAGATTTTCTTGCAGATTTACATTTCTGATCATAAATCATACATACATTCCAAGTTACAGAGCGATACGATTCCTAATTACCTCAAAATCATGGTTTTTCTTTTGATGTTGAGGGCGTTCCCTGGAAAGATCACATAATATACCTTTAAAGAATATTATGTGATATCTTTCAAACTTTTACACATGTTTTTATCTGGAAAGACATCCCTGGACTCATAAATTGATCTTGGCTGTATTTTCCGTAGAAAATCTCATAACTTTATTAAATCACAATGGAAATCTGCTTCCAATTATTTAAGGAACTTTTAACATATTTTTTAAAATTTTTATCTTAAAAAGCATTCCGTACTTTATTGTGTTTTCTTGTGTACAGTTGTGATCGTAGCCGGAAACACTGTAAACAGCATTAAAACGGTGTCAAACCATGGAATTCTTTTTGATCATCCGATATTTCTGATAGCCTTTAACATAGGTTGCAAGAAAGGATCACTGAAATCCTGAGTCAAAAAGATGTTACTTCAAATACTTCTCTTTCAAAATCTTTGCACTTGTAACTTCATCTGGTGTACTATTCCAAGTCATCAATAGCAGTCTTGCTTGGTATTAATATGTAAAACACATAGAAGGGGCTAAAAGATCATCAAATTACATGAATTGATAAGATTAAATATTGTCAAATGAATTTAACAATGTTTTGACACAGTTG
The DNA here is from genome assembly GCA_035610835.1 of Ophiura sarsii. Classification (NCBI taxonomy): domain Eukaryota; kingdom Metazoa; phylum Echinodermata; class Ophiuroidea; order Amphilepidida; family Ophiuridae; genus Ophiura; species Ophiura sarsii. Next base: position 37,319,555 of record CM069453.1, on the reverse strand, counting down.
AAGAAAAATGAGCCTGAAAGGTCACATCAATTTAATTGAGCAGATGTTTGAAATGCTATTATAATATGAATTCATAAGTCCATTTCGTAATGGTCAATTCTAATTAACCTAGTACTTTATTTATTGAAAGGGATGTCTATAGTTTGATCAGTTCCAAATTGGCGAAGCCTCATTACCGCAGCCAATGAATAGGGAGGACGCAGGCGCACATGACCGGCAATAAGCGTACTGTGCATCATACGTGATGCTTGCGTGGGGCCAAAACTGTGTGTGGCCATAATCACGCACATAGGCTTGGATTGCTTTTGCGCGGAGAGATCAAAACCGAATATTTCTCGTCAATTTGGAACTGATTAAACTATAGAGTGTGAGATCCCGGGGAGGGGGGGAGGGTACTCACGTATGTAAGGCATACGGGGACGTGCCGCTCCAGTGGGTCGTTTTTTCATGAGACATCCTTAGCCATGGGTAGGCTTTTCAACTGAAAAATCCTTAGACATGGGTCCTGTTGGTCTATTTTCGCGAAAATTTGGTCAAAATGGGTACCGATTTTTCCAAAATCACCCTTAGAAATGGGTAGGGGTTTTGAATCTCCAGCGACACACCCCCGACCAAACCAAATCCCCCCCCCCCCCGGGTGTGAGATTTACAACATAGTTGCTGAGCCCTAAAAGAAGTGATTCCTACAAATGTGGTGTCATTATTAATTTTCTATTTACTTCATCTTTTGTACAAAATATGTGACCAGTCGCATCAAAAAGGACATGTTGTCGGCAAATACAGTTTTGAGATAGAGGCCAATATTTTTGGCGAAATATAGAGAAAATAATAGAAAAAATCATGCTTCTTCAAATCATATCTTGTGTTTACAAAGTCTGATTACCTTCAATATGGTATCATTTCAAAGCTTAAAATGGGCTCTTTCATGTCATACCAATAACGCAGATTTGACCTGAGCCTCCAACATGTCCATTTTGACGTGACGGGTCACATATGATATCTGCCTGGGATCTAAAGTACACAACTATTTCTGAATGAGCCTCTCAATGACATGGACAGATCACAACCAAAATAATTAGGATTTTAGAAAACATTTGTATACACTTTTTACAACTTAGTTCATAACAAATAAACTGCAGAACCATAAGGCCAGCAGCACTTCTAGGCGCACACACACAAGTTCTATCCCATGGTGCATTAAACCCCAGGTATATATGGCCTGTTAAAATTAAGCCTGGGCAGCCCAGCCTTCATGGTCTGGTAGTTGTGTTGTTTCCCTCACCTGTCACCCCGTGTTAAATCCCGGGGCAGTAGACATAACATTTTGGTCCCCATTTAAAATTGGAAAAAAATGAGGTCGGTCGGGCATGTATAACACTTTTTTTTTTCTCTTTTCTTCATCAACCTTAGAAATTCTTTTGGGTAGTAATATCTGCTATATGATGTACGGATCTGGTACGTACCGCAACAGGGATGACTTGGTGGTCAAAGATGTTCAGCCAAGCAAAGATCTTAAAACAAAGGCTATCAAAACAGGGCCGGATTTACCTTTTTGGGGGCCCTAGGCCAAAACACCAGTGGTGTACCCTGGATTTGAAGGTAGGTTTCCCGAAAACTGCCAATTTGCTTACAAAAGCACAGTAACTAAACTGACCAAATGCGCATAAACATTTGCTATTTTACACTAATTTGGCCATATTGAGGTACAGTTTGGCTTTGAATGAGTTTCTAAAATGATCATTTTGTGGCAAAATGCGTGTAGCGTGAGAAAATTTACTGTGCTTTCTTCCTAATTTTTTATTTTATTTTTATTTCTAAATTTTGGGCCCCCCAATCAGGGGGCCCTAGCCCAATGGTAAATCCAACCCTGTATTCAAACCACGCATGAGATGGTACACGCCACCTCCCAGACAGAAAATGCGGTCCGTATCATCGTTCAACATTTCAAATCGGTGTTGTCGAGAAGGATGCTGAGTGTCCTATAATATGAAGGTGGATTTGAAGATGGGCCGGGCACTTGGGTGAAATGTTCACATACAGGGTGTCTAAAAAAAAATAGGACTCTTGTTTCATGACGGTGTAATTTTTATTATAATCATTGGACCATGACCAATTTAGTCTCAATGTAAAGCCCAATTAGTTATTATGATATCCTGAAAATATGAGATCAATCCGATGAAAAATAAGAAAACTAGCGTACTTTGTGTAAACCATGTCATTTACTGCATGGTTTGTACAATGGGAATTCACACAGTATCAGTCGAGTAACATGAAAGTGCTCGACTTGTAACTCAATGAACCATCCACAGTGGGTTCGAGAACTGTTTAACACAACTTTTTTAATTTGCACAGAATATGCATGCATCTGTTTTGCGGATTTTTTTAGCAAGTATTGATTTGTGCCAGAATTAAATGGATTACCAAACGAAACTTTGCTATTGACCGATAGATTATTTACTATGTTGACAATTATTATAACGTATTGAAACGTAAGCCATGTTATTTGTACAAACCAGTAAATGACATGGTTTACGCAAAGTACGCTAATTTTCTTATTTTGCATCGGATTGATCTTATATTTTCAGGATATCATAATAATTAATTGGGCTTTACATTGAGACTAAATTGGTGATGGTCCAATGATTATAATAAAAATTACACCGTCATGAAACAGAGTCCTATTTTTTTGGAGACACCCTGTACAGGGCGAGTCAGACAGAACCGGCATATTTTTCACAAGAGCGTAAAATGTATAAGCATGAATATTCAAAACCAATAATAGCACGAGTTTAGCTTTCATTCAAAAGAAGAATTATAAAAATCAACAATTTCGTTATCATGTTGCACTCATTTTAGTGAAACCTCAAATTTCAAGACAAATCCATGGAATGTTCGAATTATCAAGCAATTCTAATGAGATATGCCTCCTTTTACTTTTCTTTTTTGATTTCAGGCTTTTTATTACTCATAATTTCCCAGTTCCATTAATCATGTTTATTTTCAATCATAATAAGATTTAGTATCCAACATTCATGCGCCTTTTCAGGTTATTCACTAGTTTTATTGATCAGCATCTCTGAATCAGGCAGCCAACAATACTATGTTATTGCCATTCTGTGGATTGGCTTTAAAATACAGGGTTCTAAAATGATGTGGTTTTTGTAACACTATATTTGCATGGTTTTGAATATGTAGGCCTAAAATGTCATAGGTGCATTTGCCAAAAAAGTGCATATTCTTTCTGACTCGCCCTGTACGACATGTCAGTATTGGAATTGGATACACTGCAAGTGCCCCTTTAACCCCCTGGGGTCTACCTGTCTATCTTACAGTGGTTCTGATTGGTTTATTACAAGATGTACTCATTTGAATAGCCAATTAAAATGCAGCTTGTAAAATGTTTCACTCCCATCTTTATCAGGGATACAATTATTCTAACAATGTCTCTCATTGGTGCAATAAATGATGTATCCATCTTTTTAACCAATCGGTCGGTAGTTCTCAGGGGGTTAAGGGCTCCTAAAATTAATTAATACCAATCCATTATATTCAACCTATTCAATATAAAATATGAAGCTGAGCTCATAATTTTATCAGTATACACTCTAAAAACTGCCTATTCAAATAAAATATTTTGTCCGATCAATGGTCTGGTGCACAATCAAAGTTCCCCAACATGAAAAATATATCGAAAACATAATGTAGCTGAAAAATGGATCGAGCTTTTACATTTGTATTAAAAGGAGTTTGTTTGAAAATAATATTTTGACATTTGAAAATTAATTTGGACTAGATTTCTATTCAGTGTCCCCCTAGCAAGCTATCTAAAACTATAGCTTGCCCAAAAGGGACACTATATATCTATTCAAAATTAATTGTCAAATGTCAAAATGCTTTCTAAGTAGTAATTTTGAATATAGACAGGTGGAGTGCGACTCGATAATAAACAAGAAAGAAATGTATCAAATTCAATATAGGCCTACTGCTAAATCAAGCCAGATAACAAAATATTCTTTGTGTCCGTATGACTATTTAATTTATGCAAATGTCATGTTGGGGTTGATCGCGGAAACTGCTTGATCAAACTGTTTTGGCTTGTAGGTAGGTAGCCTTTCAAGAGTAGCAGGTATTCCCACCCCCGTATTTTGGATGCTGGCGCCGCCAATGGTCCTTTATCTATTAGGACTTGTGACTGATCACAGAGTTGATAGTTAGGAGTTTATAGACAAATGTGGTGAAACAAGAAGGAAATCAAACACAATACACTGATAATAATAAAACCATGACTAAAGCCATTAGTGGGTTATAACTGATCAACACTTTAATAACCCAAAGCCTTAATAATAACCAGTATTTTAGTTATTCAAAACCAACAGTAAATCAACCTTTTAAAATTGACAAGCAACAAAAGAAATATTTTGTATATACAGGGTGAGTAAAAAAAATACAATAATGAAAAGAAGCCATCTATATACAAAACCATACTGAAATATGGAATTGTTCAAACATGGTCTATCATGTAAATTTGGGTACCGCAATAAAAAAAAGTTCACCAAAGACAAACGGTAAATGTGATTGACTAAGTTCATTTTTCAAACAAAGTTTCTAACAAACCTGTCATTCTTACAAGGTTTATAATAAGCAAATATTGATCACGGTTTTGAAACCAAGATGAAAACCAAAATGGTTTTGAAAGCAAAATGGTTTTGAAACCAAGATGACTGCTTCCCACTATTGTAGTTTTGTTCATTTGCCCTGTATTTCAATTGAAAACTATTCATCAGCAAAGTATAATCTTTAATTACGATAACTGGGAGGAATGATCACTTCCAAGTATAAAATACTACGGTCTGAACGTCAGGTTGCAACCGGCAGGGTATAAGTATAAATAATTTGAACTGTTTTTCTATCATAAACATCATAGATTGGTATTAGAGGTAGAATGGTTGATTGGAACACATAGTTTAAAGTTTGCCATTTCCACAAAAAGTCTACCTTGGAGGAGTAGTTTTTCCCAACACCCATCCAACCACCACTTTATATAACAGTCATTCTTTGAATGGAAAGGGAAAGAGGTACTTCTTAAATAAACAAATTTCACCATTTTGAAATGGCCTATTCTGATAGATTTTAAAATGACAAGTACAAATAACGTGGGTGTCGTCTTGTAGGCATATACATGTAGTCAGGACCAAGAAAAAAAGGAAGAATTCCCGGGAACATAATTTAAAAATTTCCTTTCATAGAGAAATATTCCAAGAACATTGTGATTTATTTATTATTCTTGTACCTAAAATTTCCTTCGCAAGTCCAAATTTCTCTGGAATCAGGTTTCAGGGTACAGGGTACTATTACACCCTTTGGTTCTAAACAACCCAACAACTTCTGGTTCTCAATCTATATGTTATAGATATTACATGTGTAGCGGTTGGTGTTGTGTGAGGGGAAAAGAAGGTCCCATGGTACTGTTTATCAGACTTTTACTCTTTGGCATTATATATATTAAGTACTCAATAATGATAATAACAAAGGTCCTACAGAAAAGGGATCTATTCAACTACAGTAATATATAATCAATGTACGGAAACAAACCAAAAGATCCATGACATCTTATAAACATAACAAGTTTCATTTCTTGATTTCACGTTCTTTCAGTTGCTGTTTCGCAACTATTTAGTAATGAAAATGCCTATGCCTAAAAGGTTGACTCATCATTGATGTAGTTTGATGTTTAGATATTTTATAAACAGCCTGCTCAACCGTATGAAAATATAATCTATCGGTTGAAATGCACTGTGCTTTGATTCTCTTTGCAGGGTGCATGAAATAATTCTAGTTTAAATCCTTTCATTCAAGAAGTTGTGTAACCTGTTTCGATATTTCTGAAACATATCCAGAGTTTTTGGCCCCCTTTTCCCTAAAATTAAACTTGCTTGCTTCATAAAACATCATTTATCTTTTGGTTTGTTTCCCTATTAATGAAAGAATATGATATATATATACCTATTGCTATAAAGATAACATAAACATAATACAGAAAACAAAAATAAACTTAACATGTAATATTGTCATGGCTGGTGGTTGATTAAATAATGTCACTTTGAAAAAATATCATATATACCTATTGCTCTAAAGATAACGTAAAAATAATACAGAACATAAAAATAATACAGAATACAGAAAACAAAAACTTAATAACATGTAATACAGGGTGAGTCAAAAAACATTGTGCACGATTTGAAACGGCCATTTGACCTTGATGCGTGCATTGAACCATGAATTTGTTGTTGTCAGTTGAATGATTTTTCAGGAACATTTTGAAAATAACATGATTAATGTGAGTGATAATGACAAATTAGCAAAACCAATTTTACTGTGTGTAATTCCCATAGGTATGGTGAAAAATGCGGTCAGTTTACAACACTTGCCACAGTTTGCGTATTCGTCAGTCGATTACTTTCATTTTTTTGGAGAATAAACTAGATTAACACCGCTTTAAACTGACAACAATAAATTCACGGTTCAATGCACGCATCAAGTTCAAATGGCCGTTTCAAATCGTGCACAATGTTTTTTGACTCACCCTGTATTGTCGTGGCTGGTTGATTAAAAAATGCCACTATGTATCAGTGAAACTAGTGAAAAACCTAAATACATGAATTTTTGGATACAAATGACTGAAAATATGGAAATGTGAGAATTTGAGTATGACAAATCCTGAATTCAAGGAAAAAATGAAGCTGATATAAGAAAGCATGCTTCATTAGTATATTACTTTGAAATATTAATTTGACTATCCTGTAGATTGGCTTTAAATAGAGGGCTTTACTTAAATTAGTGTAGCATGATAACACAATGATCAATTCTTTTGAATGAAAGCAAAATTATTGGTGTTTAAAGCACTAGCATATTTGATGTGCATGCGCCTGACATTTTTGTTATGACTTTGCCAAACAAGGGCCCATTGTCTGACTCACCCTGGAGAGGTTCTTCCTAATGTTGTGATCTCTCTGTGATACAGTACCAGGGCTGGAAATAGCACCTGCCCATAGCGGTTAACTTTTGCGTCGGGCAGGTGAAGATACAAAAGTACTTGACCAATTGGCGGGTAAATCTTTTTGAACTCACAGTGTAAGTGTGTTACACTGGCTACTGGAATTTCTGTTGGGCAGGTATTTTTTGTGAGTTACCTGCCCGACTGGCTGGTTGACAAAAATCTGAATTCCAGCCCTGGACAGTACACATCGATATACAGTCATTACAATAAGTAACTGACCAGGTAATAAATGGGCTGATAACTCTAAAAGTATAACTCCTACATAAACATATTAAATTATAAACATGTTGAGAAATTTGTCCTCTTGAATTTGAGATACTACATGCTAAGAATGGCTGATTATTAAGGAAGTTACAATCCCAAATGTACTGTCAAGTCTGATTTTCATTTTCACATTTTCATTTTCAACACGGGGACTCAGACCGGCAAATTATTGATTACTGGTAGTGGTAGTGCCAATTCACCGGTTGTTGGATAGTCGGCCGGTGGCATTGTTACGGTTGATCAATACGGCACACACGCTTTACCTGTCTAATCTCCCGGTGTTGAAAAGAAAATGTTAAAATAAAAACCAGACTTGCATTAACGTTTGGGATCGTAACTTCCTCCTTAATCAACCATTCTTAGCGTGTAATATCTCAAATTCAAGAAGAGAAATTTCTCAACAACTTTATAATTAAATATGTTTATGTAGGAGTTATATTTTTAGAGTTATCAGCATGTTTATTACCTGGTCAGTTACTTATTGGGATGACTGTACACGGGTGTATACAGAAGAAAATGTGTACCTTCTGTTGAATGGATTTGAGCATTCCAACATAACTCCGGCACTATACATTACACAAACAACCTCTATCTTTTGAACCATAAACCCAAAGTAAATTACACTATAAAACTCAAATTTGAGATTACGCTGACTGATTTTGGTTGATCGCATTAAATACAATTCAAGGCAGTACTACAGAAAATAATAATATATTATAACCCTAGGTCTATATTGCTACGCCTAACTTTTAATAAACATGATGACAATTCTACATCTATTACTGCATTCGTACGTTACACGCCCAAAATGCCCCAGTAAAGGCCCGCCTAGCAACGTGCAGAAGCTGGTAACTGCAAGGGAATGTATGTAACCTACTTTTAAAAGATTTGTGGTCAGGTTGAGCCAACCAAGAAACGGTCCGATCTTGGAAAATAACTTACAGGTCAGGTAAATCAGGTTCGGGTGAGTTTGGGGATAAATGGGACGGGAAAGTTCGGGATCGGGGTGAAGAAATCTTGTTCCGCAGGGCTCTAGTTTGATCGGACATGTGAATATTTTACATCAAAACCATTGTAGTGTACAGCTATAGCGTTGACACTATGCATGTGAGAAAGTTCCCAAGTTTCCAGCTTTTCAAACACACAAAACACTCATGCCAAATGACTTAATTAGAATGAATATGGTACTTGGGTGTACAAGGGTCATTCAAAAAGTTCCACTCCAAACTCCAGACTTAAAACACTAATGTACATATACTCTTCAAATTGACCCCTCTTTTCCAGAAATATATGGGATAGGTTTATAATGATAGATGTGTAGGTCACCGGAAAATGAGGCAACAATTTAATATGGCCACATTTGTTGTTGTTGTTGTGTTAGAAATAAATCTGTAATGATAATCAATCTGGATGTGGACAAATTTATAATCAAAATTTGCCAAGTAGTTTTCAGGCCATTTCCGATGTATCAAATCTGTATTCACTTTAATCCAACATATCTCAACAACCAAATTAAATTACATTTATCTTGTAAAAACAATGGCTATTATGAGAACGGTGCTAGGCAGAATGTTTTGAATGACCCTTGTAATAAACAATAAAAATAAACCTACTTCAAAACGTTATAAAATATACAAAACTAAATCTATTTCTAGGGTTAGCATGAAAGGAATTAGTAATATTATACATTTTTAATTTCTATGGGAGTACATGTACATGTAGCAAAGCTGCAACAAAAAAACATATGTTTAAGCTTCCGACTTTTATAGCCTTTCTATTTTGTCAGCGTATTAACCAAACTATTATTTTTAGGGCATTTAATTTTGCGAATCTGGAAATGTTACCCTTACTTGCAATGCAAAATTGTCAGTTCTGCGGATATTTAATTTCGTGGATCCACACCCTCGCAAAATTCGCGGAATTAAATACCTCACGAAATTTAAAGTGATTTTACAATATAGCAAATGTTAAAAGGTAACACTTTTTTCCCTAATTACTGAAATAAGTTGTCTGGTTAACTGTCTTAAATGCAAGTTACAGGTGAACACAATCGTATGAAATGCTTTATGATGAAAATCGAAACAAATATGTTGAAAATTCCTTAAATTGGAATTTATAGATTTCCATTATGATTTATTAAATTAAATTTCCCAAACACTAAAAAAAGCATTTGCCTATATGATAATGGGAAGCACCAATAGTAAAAGTTACCTCAAAATATCTTCAAAAACAAATTTAACAGCCTACATGTATATAAGTTTCAAAAATTTACTATGATAACCTAGACTCAAAAATACACCAGAAAAAATGCTAAAAAGGAACCATTGTACATAACAAACTCCCATACTCAAACAATTGCAACATAACCAGTGACAACACCCAAGGCAAATCTCCCCCCCCCCCCCCCCCACCGCAGAATTACAACAACAAGGACAATGTCTTTCATTTTTGCATCCCACTTCACCTTCGACAAATGCATTTATAGTTACATAGATACACAAATTTACAAAATTGAAACTACCAACCTCGGATTGGTATTGGTAACCGTGACCAAGGAACCTTTTAAGCATGCCTTTAAATGCATATTTGGGGTACGTATATTGCAGCCCATTGCACCTAGTTTAGAACTGTGGATGTCTTCCCCCTCCCCTATTGTTAGATTCGATGTTTAACATTTACTGTGTGTCTGTCCACTTTCGGAGCCGTTTTCACACGCCCCACACATCACCTTCCACCACAGTCCATGTACGAGCTATAATCTTACTGATGACATGTTTTCTTATGTTCTATAAGAGTGACATTATCCTTGACAGCTTGGTGACAGAAACAACACAGCAATAGGGTTCTCATCAGGCAGAACTGGTGGTGCTCTTCGTCAGTCACACAACCAAATTGACTTCCACAACTTCTGCAGATATCAATTGCCATACCTTCAGCGTGCAACTTGCCTGTGACGAGTTGTGCGTGTCCTGGGTTCCTCCACTCGTACTGGCACCTGCAGTGGTAAGGCTGCTTGTGTGACTGCACATGATCAATTATAGCCTCTGTGTCTAGAAATGCTACGCCACAGTAGCAGCATGGATAATAATTGACATGCCACTGTGCATGAAGTCTTGCTTGTAAGTAGGTCCCATGCTGTTGTGAGCACTGTTCACATTGGTAATTAGTTTGAGAGCCCTGCTGCTGACTACTGTCTTTCACCGTTGAAGTGGGAACTTCATTTTTAACCTGTGTGGTTGAGCTAGTGAGAATAGCTGGTCTATCAGATGCAATCATAACCTGCCCAGAAGACATACCACATGGCATCTGCAAGGATCCATTAACAGGTGCAAGAATGCGGACCCCAGATTGGTCTTGTGGTACATCTGGAATTGCCTGTCCAGGAAATCCTGGTAATAGAAACAATTCCTGAGCTTGGGGATTCTTGGTTCCTGGCTCTGAAAGAAGTTGAAAAGAGGAAAAACAAACCGTATTACGTTTAATATGTATAAATACATTATGTATGTATAATAGTAATGCTAACTGCACCTCAAATTAATTCCTATGATTCACAAAAAACAAAACCAAAACCAAAGTACATGTATGTGATTCATTACCAGTGGTAAAGCTATAGAGGAGGGCAATAGAGTGACATCACCCTTTTAAAAACTATGATTTTTTGGGGAAAGCAGACCTTTAATATTTTGAGGTCGAGGTCGCAAAAGGGACCAACTTAATTGTGTTCAGGAATGGTAACTTTATACCATACTTTGAAAAAAATCAGAAAAAAATAATTCCATACGTCTTCGTTCAAAATCGGAACGATAAATTGAGGTTATAGCGCGCCAGTAGCGTAGCCAGGCCCCCACTGAAAAAAATTTGACCGGGAAAGAAAGAGAGAAGAAGAGACAAAAAAGGAAGGAAAGGAAAGGGACAGAAAGGAGAAAGGAAGACAGGCAAATTAGTTGAAAATCGCAGTTTTTCACGCCGGTATGGGGATGCAATGCCTTTAACTCGACAGCAAATCAAAAAGTTACATGAAAAACCTGGCTATACCACCGGTTCGAACTGGTGTTCACCGGAAATAAAATACCCGTAGCCTCCCCCTGGCCAGGCTACCCCACTGTATAGTAGGGCTGGGAATTTCGGGTATTTGTGTACCCGGGTACCCGACCCATTTTTTTTGTTGGTCAATTTCTTTTTCAATTAAAAAAAAATATTGGAGTACAAATGTTGTTACCTAAACGACCTCGATTGACCCCATACTTAACCCTCATGTGACCCCATATAATTTCCATGTAACCTCTATCTTGGTGTCACACTCACAATTAATTAAGAAATATTTTCATTTTTCTAAACAAATGATATCACAAGCATAAGCCCACCTAAATTCAGTAAATTATTTAATACAGCAAGATACAATACAATATAAGGTCATGGCATTTACAAATGTATGTGTGGATGGACAATAACAAGGTTGACCTCACCCCATGGTGTGGGTCATGAGGTATTATGTGGGCTATTTAGGTTCAAATATGGGTCGTCTAAGGTCCTGTTTTGTACTTGGAAAATATAAATAAATGTAATTGTTTTTTTAAAAACCCGTTTGCCCGCCCGAAATTCCCAGCCTTACTGTATAGCGCCCTCAACAGGCACATTTCTCTTAGAAATGCACTTCAAACATGCCATATAAAGTCTAATGAATTTAAAAAAAACATTTCATTTTTGCACAGAACGTTCATGCGCTATTCAGCAGAGCAAACGTCTTACATTTTATAACGATGACATAGCCAGGGAAAGGATAGGGCGACCATGTAGTAGGTCGACCACACCACTTACACTGAAAGCATGCATGACCAGGGTTGTTTTTTAGATGGCGTGTAAAGCGTATAAGGGGTCTAAAATCATAGATTTTTAAGAAAAAAAGGGTTCTTTATCAAAACCCTGGCAATACTTTACTCATTTAGGGGTCAAATTACTCGACTAGGGGTCCAATTGGGAAGAAAAATATGCAAAAACCAAATTTTGATAAATTTTAGCTTCAGAGGAAAAACATGTTTAGTGGTGTCTAGAATATCTGCGGTGCTTATAGCATGATAGTTGACTCCCCCCTCCCCAGGTTACAGGTATGCATAATTGCATATGTAGGGTATCACATGTGTTTTGCTGCCAAACTTACGCGTCACATCCTGGACTGGGAGGTGGACACGGATACGAGTTTAAAAATCTATTTCATCGCGTGAATGTGAGAAGTATATGTATTTGTATTTTGTTGCTGTTATATATTTTCACTAATTTTTCATAATAATAGAAAACAAAAAATGCATCCAAAATGGCAGTTACTATAAACCTTGCATTCACATTGACAGTTATTACGTCGTTGCTGTTAAGTTCTTTCAAAACCTTGTATCTCTATATGGCCTTTTAGCATGTATGTATTAATAAGTGATGTATAACCTTTGGGCAGTCTAAACATGTTCAAGGGCAAAAAGACATCTATCAAATCTTGTAAAGCCCTCTTGCTCATGAACGTGTATAAAGGAATACTTATACATAACCGTTGTGCAGTCTTACTTGAAAAAAATTCATGGTTTTGACTGAACACGTACCTTGACAATTCAACGGAATTATGGGATGTTGTAGCTGCGTTTGGCTTTCTTCCTTCGCTGCCTTAGCCTTCTGCTCCGTCGTAAAAGCCTTCCACTTTCTGTCATTCTCCATACATTGAAACTGCTCCCGGTTGACAAATTCAGAGGCCAAAACCTTGATTGTCCAATGAGGATACGCCAATAGCTGCAAGTGATTTTGAAGGGTCTCTGCACTCACCACATCCTTCTTGAGCTTGAGCATTTCCTGTACAAGCGGATAGGAATGGATCAGGCTCTGCAGACGATCAGTATACACCAAATCAACAGAGTTCTTGTGGCACACCGCTTGGAAAATGGAATAGGCCAGTTGTGCTGTAGTCAAAGTATCCTTTCCAGTAATTTCATGACGGACTGTTGCCCTGTTCACATCCAGGGTTGTACTTGCACCAATACTTGGACCAAGTCTTGGTGCTTGATCAGAGGTTTGTGCCATCATTTTTCCCGGGTATCTTTGGCCCAAACACCCATCATCGACAACTTTGTTCTTTAATCGGGACGAACACCTACTTCCTTGTTTCTTTTGCACGTTCTGTTGACCACAAACCACCAAACTCTTCCCTGCTCGACCATGCTGCTCATTGGCAATGCAAATCCGTTCAAACTCCTCCTGGTTCACACATTCTGAAACCAGAATTTTGCACTGCCACAGTGGTTCCTCTTCTAACTGCTTCATCAATACCTCATCATTGCGGATTTTGCATCGTGTCTGCATAAGCTTTTGGATAAAGCACTTGAATTGATGATAGATTCGATTAGTGTACATCAACTCAACAGATTTCTCCTTGGACAAAGCTTTACACACCAGTTGACCCAAATGTTTTATCGGCAGGGATGGATTTGACTTGATAATTTCGAGCACTATTTTACGCTCTACGTATAGATAGGTCCTAGCTACGTCTTCTGCGATTCCCACTGGTCTTGTGCGATGGCTCGTAAAGGAATCTGGGGGAAAATCAAGTATGACTATCATGAATACATTGACACGTAATTCATACACTCTTTAAGTAGTATACAAACCAGTCGGAAACCAGCAAAGTAAAACATGCAGAAAGTGCATTGAATGTGTCTAATTTTGCACTACGCATGTACGCAGTACATGCAACACCACGCGCTTTGTTTTGATTCCTTGTTCAGGCAGCACGGGTTCCAAGCTTTAAAATAAGCCAACCGGAACCAGGGACAATTTGTGTGAGAAAATTGCTCCTGGTTCATGGGGATTTAGCATGAACCAGGGGCAATTTTTAAAGACCCAGGGGCAATTTTCATAAAGACTAAAAGTTACAATGATAACTAAAATGAGGTTGGTAATAACAAATTTAAACAAGTTTAGTTGTTTTTAAATGCACCAATTTTATTCAATCACTTTTGATAGGCCCTACAATCATTTATTTTAATTTTTGTAAGAAGTGCCAATCTTATTATTGTACTTTAATTGATCATCATTATTAATGAAATATATTAAATAGTTAATTTAAGTCATCACTCATCATCACTAGGGACTCTAATATCAAAGATTGTAATATTATGTAAGAGTATTACCCTTACAGGGTCAGTAACTTTGCAATTTATCATGTAAAACATGAACTTGTTTGTATATGCAGTAATGTTGCGCAAGTATTACGAATTCTGCAACCGCTGCATTTTTATATTCAACTTCGCCGCACGCAGATTTGCAGGATTTTGGGTACAAAATTGCTCCTATAGTATGGCCACAAGTTTTTAATCTGACCCTTTGGCAATTTTAACATTCAGTGACTTTTAGAAATGAGGAATACTTGCATACTCACATAATTTAATTACTAGGCAATTGGTATTCACTTGATCAGTCTAAAAACTTAGTACCGTAAAACGGGGTGAATAAGGACATGGGGGTGATTAGGGACAAAAATGGGAACAGTTTTTTAAATGTCACCCAGCCAGTTTGTGTACCATAAAAATAGGGTGAATAGGGACATGGGGCTCCATGTCCATATTCACCCTGTTTTACGGTACACAAACTTGCCGGGTGACATTAAAAAACTGTTCCCATTTTTGTCCCTAATCACCCCATGTCCCTATTCACCCCGTTTTACGGTACTGTTAATGAAAATGTATCTCCGGCTATTACCTTCTATAATCTTACACCCACTGAAGTCGCGTGTTTGTGAGTTTGATTCTAGGGGAGTAGGTGGACATGTTGCAAATGTTGACCCGCTGAACTCTTAACAACATGTTCAATTATTACGTTTCATCAAAATTGTTACGTATCTGCCGTACAATAGGATAGAATGATGTGATAATGTTACGTATATTCTGAATGATATTATTTGTGATAAAATAAAATCACATTTAATTGTATACTTTTCGGAATGGATCAGAGACGGGCGCAAACTGATAAAAATCATTTGCGCCTGGTAGCCCTGTCTTTGATGATCTTCGGGCGCAATCGGTGGTTTTCAGAGCGTAAATTTGCGCTCTGCGCCCGCTTATTACAAGGCTTGACGGGTTAGCTGATTTTCACTGCAGGTGATATATAAATCTTGTAAACATGTTTTTATTAATTATTAAGATTAAAAGTTTACATACAATTGTAAATTTTGAGTTGTATTGTAGTGTATGAATTAGGTCAATACATGTGTATGTTTTGTTTCTCAAAAAATTGGAAAAATCAATGCACTTGCGCCAATGTAGATATGCTTATATAACATCCCCCCCCCCCTTTACAGGGGTTGTCCCATTATTCACACATCAACATCAGTATTGAATGTGCATTGATTTTCCAATTTATCTTGAAACAACATATTAGCATGTATCTATATACTAATTTTCGGTCCCTCGCCTGATTAGATAGTTCAATAATAATTTTACACTCGCATCCCTTTTCAACTGAAAAAGCGTGGTAATTGCGCCTCTAATACACGAGCTAATTAGACAGTTCAATGCCAGTATTTTCCCGTTTTCAGACATGCGCAGAAAGGATCACAGATGATATTCCGAAATGTTGAATTTCTTTTATTCGGGTAGCTACTATTCGGACACAAATTGTGGTTTTCGGAGTGAGTGATGACATATGGTCTTCACCCAAAATATTTTCATCAGGGATATAGCTACATTTCTGTATGTGCGGCCGTTTGTTATTCTTAAAGATCGCACGAGTAACAAGCATTTATACGGGACTATACGTCCGACCAATAAAATATTTTACGACATTTTCTAAATGTAAACAAAAACTCTTACACAGATCTTAAAGTGACACTTTCACATTAGTAACATAGATGAACGCGAGTTTTCTAACGATGAAGAAACTGTCGGTACCATAACAATCGTTCCTATGTGTTGCTGCGCGACCGGGTTTAACATGGCGCACACGCATCGGCGCACACGTAGTGACGCAGACAAAGTGTGCACGCGTTTGTGGCTCAAACTGTATTTTGTTTACGGGGCAGGGTGAAAGCAGGCAGTCCGTTGCTCCGCGGTAATGAGAGCAATACACAAACAAAACATTAATCATAAAGCCAGGGTATACATGTATTATTATAATACAAGACCTTTATTTTAATAAAGAAACTGTGAGCAAGGCGCAAACCATATCCAGGATAACATGTTTTTAAAGTGACGGAAGTGGCTGAAGGAAAAATGTATTTGATGGACTGATTAGTCCATGCAATATTATAGGCCTAAGCCACCCCTCCCCACACTTCCCTTACTTGATAATATTGTAAGACACATGGGGTATCTGGAAAAACGGGACGTGCGGTATTTTCCCATCATACCCTAATAGGCGTAATAAACACCTCCCCCTCCACCGCACTTCCCTTAGGGGAGAGCGGGGAGTGTTACACCCTAGGGGCAAGATCTCATCATCGCGGCCATTGGTTGAATTTGACGAACAAACAATATGTTCCGCTGTTTTGTTGCGATCTTCCCATGGTGGTATGATGGCTGATCCCGGAATAATGTTTGTCAAATTATCATATAAAAACAGCTTTACATCACAGAAGTGGATTTTCTTACATTTTTAATATTGATTTTTTTTTCTCTAAAGATATTCGTACAGAAGATTTTGTAAATCATCATTAGGTAGGTATGTTATAGTTTTATGGATTTGATGCAATTATAAACCTGTCATTGTATGTGGGACATGCGTGGTTATCGATTCAATATACGGGGCACATATGATGGGGCATGTTCGCCAATGGAGTTTTATTGTAATTGTAATTCACCCCCTGTAGCCTATTTGTAATTATAAAAATAGCTATCTGAAATGGAGTAGCACTAAATTAGAAGTTAATATTCTTAAATGTGGTATTTATTAAAATTCTAAAATTCTAAAGAGTTATTCTGTAAACATGACCCCACCCTTAAATTGTGGACTCTCTTAATTTTAATTTAGAAGAAAATCACATTGTATACCAAATGGGTATATCTTTTTGATACACACTACTTTATGAAGCCTATGGCGACCTTGCATCGGCCTATGGACGAACCCGCCCCGTGGTCGGGGCAAGTTCACCATGACACTTCACTTTATCCATTACTCATTCCTTTAAAGTAAGGCCTAGAGTACTGACATTTTGGTTGTATGTTGCCAAAAATCAATATTTTAAGTAATGTCAATAGGTTCATTTAATCATTAAAATTGACGTCTCTAGGCCATTTCAAATGAAAATGGGGCGAACACTCTCCGCTCTCCCCTATTTAATAATATGGATATAGTAAGGGCACATGGGGTATCTATATAAATGGAACGTGCGATATATATCATGATTATTATAAAATTGGAAGAAAATCACATAAAACTAAACGACCGACTATAAAACCCACTATAACGCTCAGAACGTATGCCTAAATAAAGAAAATCGGGAGGGGAGGGGGGAATTAACAGCTCATTTTCAGCAACTTTGAGTTTTAACATTGAAATTCAACTTTTTTATTATTTGGGGTGCAAAATGGGTAGGAACTTAAGCTGACTGGGGGTATCTGGGGTGGGGGTCATGACTGGGGGATTCCCCTCGAGCATCCCCCACCCACCGTAGTGCCGCCACTGCACAAGGGGGTAGGTCTACCTGCTGGATTAAAGGTCACATGTGTTCTATAATTATATTTTAATAGGCCTATAATTATTATAAAAGGCAATCCAGATACTCTTAATATTCTAAGTATTCCATACACCTGAATAACCATTCAGGGTGCCCTTCACGCGCGGGTGCCCTTAAAGGCATATTATGTGATCTTTTCCAGAGAGCGCCCTCTATTCATGATTTTTTTTAGAAAGTAGATTTTCTTGCAGATTTACATTTCTGATCATAAATCGTATATACATTCCAAGTTACAGAGCGATACGGTTCCTAATTACCCTCAAAATCATGGTTTTAGAGTGAATTTAGAGTGAAAATATAAAGTGTCGTGTTATCCCGACAGTTTATTTTCACTCTAAAACCATGATTTTGAAGTAATTAAGAATCGTATCGCCCTGTAACTTGGAATGTATGTACGATCATGGCAGGTAATAGAGGAGGAGCTGAATCGCAGATTAGCCCTATTTCTAATCCTATTCCCTTCTTTCATGATCAATTATCACCCTATTGTATATCGTAAGAATAATCCTCCTTGAATCGGCCTTTCAAGACATGTGTATAGCCGCGATCAACCTCCACACTCGAGTGGTTTTGTAGGTATCACACTTAATGTGTTTCTAGATTTTATTTGTAAACTTTTATCACGCATGCGTACAAGGGGCATAACATCTATTTTCTTAATTAAGACAATGGATGTTTGGTCCCTCGTAAGCTAGCGTGATAATATTTTACACCACCGAAAGAGATCTCAGGGAAACGAATATTTCAGCATAACTTCTACGGAAATCGGCGGTATATTCGGAAAGTTACGAATTATTGAATACGTCATTCTGTTTAGGGAAATTTGGTTCCCAAACTGTGAATTCTTAAGAAATAAGTCCGACAATTTGGTCATTTTCATATATTTCCTGCAATTTCCTGTAATTCAGACATAGTTCAAAATAAACTTACTCATATATCGTACCGATTTATGATGATATGATCGTGACCGAAGTTGACCGAAAAATGTAATACTGAATCAAATATTGCTACATTTCTGTAACCGATCAGATCGGGAGTTTCCCGATCGGCCCGATATAAGGCTGATCGGGATCTGATCGGTGATCGGCAAAAATGCCTTCATCTACCGATCTGATGAACCGATCAATCACTAGTATGAAAACCCAATTTAAAGCTTATTATGTCGTCTTTTCTCCGTTAAAATTCCTCTCAAACTCACCTTCTTACTTCTTAAAATAACAACGATAACGTTTCTAGAAAGTAATATTGTACTACGCAATATTTACGCTAGACTGGTTACAAGTTTCAGTTGCCGTACGATGCATGTACGATATGCACATAGCAAATCATTGCAATCGCAGACTTGATGCAAGTTTAATTTATTTCGCAATGCAGTTGGGGGAAAACCCAGCGTGCCGTATGCAAAGCTTCAATCTAAAGCACATGGTCGCACAGGACAAGCCGCTCGCAAAGTTTGTAAACAATGACTTGATTGACAGGTACTTTAGAGACTAGGACCAGGTAAACATGATAAATAAACAGAGTAGATAATTATATTTTTTATTTAGACCATTTGAACTTGTTTTTCACTCTGTACGGCAACACACTCGAGAGAAATGTAGTTGCTATTTAGGCATTGCAGTTCACTTGCGCATTTAATCGGTGATCGGATCGGATCGGCCGATCAAAGAGGAAATGATCGGTGATCGGCGATCGGTTGACATGAGCTGATCGGTTAGACACTATTTCTGATGCAAACAGCAGAATCGAGGTAGACTACTGAACTTTGTTCACCAAAACTATAAGAAGCTAAAAATCCCATTGTGTCCATGCGAGTTTACATCACTTTCAAAAATCCCGCGTCAATTCAAAGAATAAACTGAATGGATTGCAGTGAATGACACGTCTTTCTGTAAAGCCGACCGAATCACGTGCAAGGCCTCTATAGA
The DNA here is from genome assembly GCA_035610835.1 of Ophiura sarsii. Taxonomy (NCBI): domain Eukaryota; kingdom Metazoa; phylum Echinodermata; class Ophiuroidea; order Amphilepidida; family Ophiuridae; genus Ophiura; species Ophiura sarsii. Next base: position 37,299,601 of record CM069453.1, on the reverse strand, counting down.
CATGATAAACAAGTGACATCAAAACCGCTCGAGGATGGAGGTCGATCACGGCTAAACAATAGTCTTCAAAGGCCACTTCAAGGAGGGTTATTCTTACGACGTAAATAAGTGACTTACGATAAGCCTAGCATTGAATAGGCGGCTATAAACATAGTTCGTTTGAGTAGTGTCGCGACTGGCCTCCTCCTCTATTACCTGCCATGGTACGATTTATGATCAGAAATGTAAATCTGAAAGAAAATCTGCTTTCAATTTTTTTTTCGATGTTGAGGGCGTTCCCTGGAAAGATCACATAATATACCTTTAATATTCGGTTCAAGATAAACCACATAGTCCAGGAGGTCCTATATATATTGGATCACTAAGGACACTTGGAGGATCTTGATTATTAAAGTGAAGGTGGTACCAGAATAATCAAGGGCACCATGTGTTATAATACACATGATACATGGCGTATGCGTACCTAGATTTCTTAAGGGCATAATGGTATATATATATATATATATATGGATTATTACTGGCACTGTGGCACCAATGTCAGTATTAAGGGCACCTAGGTTACATGGAGTATCAATATGACTAACCACCGGCTGTAGCTTCGGCACCTATAATACCTGCGTTTTCCATTATAAACTGGATATAATACGGACACATTGGTATGGATGTAACGCCGACACATGCGGTACCTGAGCTATTAAGGCCACCTGTGAGTGGTAGGACCTATGTCTATGGGGCAACTGGTGTATTAAGAACATGTGGAGTATTTGGATTAGGAACATCTGGGTATCTGTATTATTTAAGAGCACATTGGGTCTTACGTCTAGGCTCATGGTGTATTAAGGGCACCATGTTACTAACATTATATCAAGGGCATGCGCTTGATATTAATATAAACATTTATAACGTTTTGATATTACTCATCTCTGCCTATTGTGATACGACTATAACTGCCCGCTATCTTCGGCACTATTAAGGGCATCTGTGGTAACTGGATTAGGGGTAGGGCTTAGGCCTATGGGGTCTCTGGATATCATGGGACAATGGGTACCTGGATTAGGGGTCACATGGGAGGCTTATATTTACCTGGGTATCTGGATTATTAAAAACACAAAGGTAGGCCTACCTTGATTAAGGCACATATACCTGGATTATCAAAAGCACCTGCGATATTCGGATTATTGAGGGCCCGTCTAGATTATGTATAGGAAATGTTCTTGATATTTTATCACATTTTCTTAAGCTTTGTTTATTTACCTCCCCGTGAAATCTTCTAGCGGGTCCCGCTAGTACCTATGAATGACAATGCTTGCATATATAGAAATCAAATTTGAATATATATTTTGCCCAATAACGTTGTTAAGGGGGCTGTGGACTCTCAGGTACAGCCTCCGTAAAACTGCCGTAACTTCTTCAATATTCATTTGATCTTTATAAACGTATACAGTTTTTTTGCAGAAAAGGGTTCAATGAATCCAACCATGATAATGAAATTGACCATTTTGGAAAAAATTATAAAAAACATGTTTTTTGACCCATTTTAGGTTTGGAAAAGATAACTCAAAATATATTTTGTTAAATTTTGTCATACTAGTTTTATGATAATCCTGATGACATTCCCCAGGAGCGTTTTTTAATTTTTTTAAATTTCTTATTTATTTTTTGAGTTACAGACCAATAAGTGCCAAAAATTATGATTTTTTACCGCCAAAATCATGAAAATCACCTTTTTGGGGGGAAAAATCACCTTTTTGGCACTTTTTGGTCTGTAACTCAAAAAATAAATAAGATATTTAAAAAATAATAAAAAACTTTTTGGTCTATAACTCAAAAAAAAAAAAAAAAAATCAAAAAAAAAAACGCTTCTGGGGAATGTTATCAGGATTATCATAAAACTAGTATGACAAAATTTAACAAAATATATTTTGAGTTATCTTTTCCAAACCTAAAATGGGTCAAAAAACATGTTTTTTATAATTTTTTCAAAAATGGTCAATTTCATTATCATGGTTGGATTCATTGAACCCTTTCCTGCAAAAAACTGTATACGTTTATAAGATCAAATGAATATTGAAGAAGTTCAAAAAAACGCTTCTGGGGAATGTTATCAGGATTATAATAAAACTAGTATGACAAAATTTAACAAAATATATTTTGAGTTATCTTTTCCAAACCTACAATGGGTCAAAAAACGTGTTTTTTATAATTTTTTTCAAAATGGTCAATTTCATTATCATGGTTGGATTCATTGAACCCTTTTCTGCAAAAAAACTGTATACATTTATAAAGATTAAATGAATATTGAAGAAGTTACAGCAGTTTTACGGAGACTGTACCTGAGAGTCCACACCCCCCTTAAGTCCCATTAATCATACCTTCCAAGGAAGTCCTTTCCAACACTGTTTGTTTGAATTGCTTTGGGTCAACAAATTCTGAAGCATAGACATATAGCTTCAACACTGGACATTTCGCTACATGTTCTTGCAGAACCTCTCTGGTGATTGAACCATTTAAAACATTGTACATCTTCCTCACAAGAGATTTACTGCCAATCATATTTTGAATTCTTTTTGTATAGAACAAGTCGACTGATTTTTCTTGGCATACAGCTTGGAAACTATGCCAACCCAGTCCTTCTGTTATGTTGCTTTTTGGTCCAATGACTTGATCTACGATTCTGGAAGATGACACATGCAACTCTGTCTTTGCACCTTTCTTTGTTGAAGCTCTTTTTGAAAGGATTGTAGTTTGTCTGCTAGTACCTGAAAGAAAATATAATATATTATTCTATTGGAGGACAGAGTAAAGCAAATATTTGGGCATCTGATGACGTCAACTGTCAATAGGTATGCAGGGGCCGTTTGCAAATCTGTGATTGCAAAATACAGTGTATAGTCCCTGGATCGCTAGTGTTGTCTACCCTCGCTGTTTGTGATTTATGTACACTAGCCGCGTACTATCGCTATGCTCGGGTCCCCGCTAGATGGTTATGCCACATTACCTCCTAAACCATTTCCTGTGGTTATTAACCCATACCTCTCAAAAAAACATGCATTACTTCATTAGGCTCACCCTCGGTCCCTTGTATTGTTTGGCATGCCACATTACCTACCTCTGAAACCATATAAGCCTCCTAAAACCACCCCCCCCCACACACACCCCTACATACAAACCAGGTTGATGATCATAACCCTCCTAAACCATTTACCGTGGATCCTTTCTTATCCCCTACTTCTCAAACCGCTTTACTTCATTAACCCTTGGTACCTCTGAAACCACATAAACCCCCTCAACCCATCACACACACAAACCAGGTTGATTTATAATCATAACCCTCCTAAACCATTTACCGTGGATCCTTTATCCCCTACCTCTCAAAAAACACGCATTACTTCATTAGGCTCATCACCCTTGGTCCCTTGTATTGTTTGGCATGCCAACTTAAATTAAAGAAATCAGGTTGCTTAATTAACCACCACAAAACACTACTTGTACCACATCACTATCTTAAACCATTTCCCGTGGTTTTACACCCACCCCCCCCCCCCCCCCAACATGACACTACCACATACTCCTAACAGGCCTTTAACCATTTCCTGTGTGGCTTATACAATTTTCCTTCTGTAAGCGTTCCTGCATAAGTTAAACTGGAGTGATGTGTTACTATTCCCTCCCAGTCTCATACCTTGATGATTAGTCTTCCTGCTTGGCACCGTACTTGGGAGTCTGTCACCCCTCTCCTCTTTTCTTTTCCTTCTTTTCCTCAGCAGCTCCTGATTTCGTTCGCGACACCCTTTACCATTCTCACGAGAAATCTATTGAAACTGCTTCAAGTTGACAAACTCTGATGCCATTACCATTAATGACCAGACAGGATTTGCATTCAAATACTCTTGCAGTAATGCTCTACCTATTAAACCAGTACTCATCTTGAAGATCTTCTTAAATAGTGGATAATCTTTAATTATGGTCTGCAGGCGTTTAGTATACACCAAGTCGACAGATTTCTCTTTGCATACTGTTTGGAAGACACAACAAGCAAGATCATTTCTGGGCAAAGTCAAATTTGCAATAAGAACATCCAAGATGATGGCTCCATTGATGTAAAAACGTGTTCTGGCTTCATCTCCATGAGGTAACATTTTTGAAGGTTTAATTATGGGATCTGAAAATAAAACAACAGCACACAATTAGGATCATGGGCGAGGGTGATGGCACCGATTGCCAAATGGTTCTTTTGGACACACTTTATCAAATGTTCTTTTAAAACATGTTATGGGATTGTATTTATTTTATTGAATACTTTCAGCTGGATTAATAACAAATCCTTTACTGGACAAAGTATGCTTAAGGTCCCACTCAGTCATCAAATGGAATGCAATAGAGTGTATGCAATAAACGAACCCAAACGGTAAAACAATTAATGGATGCACGTCACATGACGTTGACCGCGCGTCCATTTTAAAGTAAAATGATACCATATTCAGCAAGATATTGTTGGCGTAACATGTAAGCGAATTTGAAAAATGTCATGCGAACTTGTGTGGCCGTCATGATTTTTGAGACATATTAATATTTTGGGAAATGAAATGTAACGCAAGTAACGAAAGTTTTTCCTTCTTACTCGCAAGTCATGTTGTGTATTGCAATTCTAATTGAAATTGAAAATTATGGCAGTTCCCAAAAAGAAATGTAGTGAAAAAGCACAACTTGAATAACATGGAATTGCCTTAAGGGGGGTGTGCACCTTCAGGTACAGCCTCCGTAAAACTGCCTTAACTTCTTCATTATTCATTTAATCTATATAAAAGTATACATTTTTTTGCAGAAAAGGGTTCAATGAATCCAACCATGATCATGAAATTTAATATTTTGGAGAAAATTATTAAAAAACACATTTTTTGACCCAATTTAGGTTTGGAAAAGATAACTCAAAATATATATATTTTGTCAAATTTTGTCATACTAGTTTTATTATATTCCACATATAATTCCCTAGGAATCGTTTTTGTTTGTTTTTGAAAATCTTTATTATTTTTTGAATTATCGACCAAAAAGTGCCAAAAAATGATTTTCACGATTTTGGAGGTAAAAAAAATCACATTTTTTAGAAACGTTTTGGTCTATAATTCAAAAAATAATAAAGATTTTCAAACAATTATTATATTCCTCATACAATTCCTAGGGAATTGTATGAGGAATATAATAAAACTAATTGTGAGATAGGCTTTTACGACGGGTATTCATAATCTGTCAAGCTTTCGTCAGGATTAGCTCTGACTTCTTCAGGACCAAATTATTATAATACAGGGTGTCCCAAAAGTCTATGCACGACTTTGAAGCTGTGTATTTCACAAAATATAAGTCGTATTGAAAATATGAATACATATTTAGAAAGAAGAGATGTGGGAAATAATTTTGATACCAAACATTGGAGTAACATCTGTTTGTAATGCCACCCTAGAAGTATTACTGCAAAAATGTAATTTTATACTTCGGAGGAATAAAGTTCATAAATCCATACCTATTGAGATTAACAAAAATATGGGTAGAGTTGGTTACACGGACAGTGATCCGTCAATTGTAATATTTAAAAATTTTACATTACAGTGATATCATTATAATAACAAACTATATCACATATAAATTTTGTTTCTATAGTAAAATCTAATTTAAATGTTTTCCATATATACAGAGACGTGTGCTAATGCAAAAAAACACAGACCTAAACAATTGAATAACGTAACAGAAAAGTGAACACACACATCACACAACTGTCAAACATGTTAAAATTTAAACTTAGCGGATTATTTTAATGCTGCTTGAAGGCCTCATCGAAGGTTGTTTTACCCATTTAGAATGTATTCATGTGTTCAAAAATGTATCCACCAACTTCAGAATGGATTCTTCCTGGTGCGCGTTTCACTTTGAAATGTTTTCTGAACTTTTGTTGAGTAAGTTGAATTGAATGCGTTTCAGCGTAGAACCATACCATTTGTATTCGCTTATCTATGCTGTAAACCATCTTGAATGAAGACTTTTACTGTGCAATGTTGTCTACTACGCTTATTTATGTTGTGAGTGACCGAGTTTGTTATGAAATAACATTAATGTTGCAAGGTAAGCAGTGAACTGTGACTAATGCGCAACGTTGCTTTCATACCGTTAATTTATGCGCACCTTTAGCAACAATGTGTTGTACTTGGTATGGGTTGGTCCGGCACACGGCCAATGACTTTCAACCAGTTTTATAATGTTGTGGGTTCACCAATAGGGTTGTGTTTGGTATCAAATTAAGTTCCCAAATCTCGTCTATCAAAATATGGTTATATTTATACCATATTATTTATATTTTATGAGATATGACTCTTCAAAAACTTGCATAGACTTTTGGGACACCCTGTATTAAACAAAACATAGAGATTGCCACTTCTCTTGTTATCATCATTTGGGCTGCCCCTTGCCCGATGATTTGAGAGTAGGTGCCCTTTCCTACTTGTGAAAGAATTGGTGGCTCTGAAAAGAGCCGTTCAGATGGATTGCCGCTTCCACTGAACACGTAGGTTGCCCTTTCCTACTTGTGAAAGAATTGGTGGCTCTGAAAAGAGCCGTTCAGATGGATTGCCGCTTCCACTGAACACGTAGGTTGCCACTGGCCTACTATATATAAATTTGGTTCTAATAGAACCTCCAAAGGACTGCCCCTTGACCAATGGAAATAACGTAGAGACTGCCCCTTGTCTACTACAGACTACAAAAGTCTAATGCACAGTAGTGCGGATACTGATCTGTAAAGATCGTTTGACGCTGTAACGAACTTGAGCAGGGTATGTAATGGTTCATTGCGGACCTGGCTGAAAAAATTACAAGACTGTTATCGATTGGCGGGATTGATTGATACTGTGGGAAATAGAGAGCGCCACATGCGGCTGATATCTTTGCCGTCATTTCTATTGATTGTAGATGATTCATTGATTCTGATCTCTAGAGCTTCACGAACAAGCCGCATACTAATAATAAAACTAGTATGACAAAATTTGACAAAATATATTTTGAGTTATCTTTTCCAAACCTAAAATGGGTCAAAAACGTGTTTTTTATCATTTTCTCCAAAATGGTCAATTTCATGATCATAGTTGGATTCCTACATGTTCAGTGGAAGCTGCAATCCATCTGAACGGCTCTTTTCAGAGCCACCAATTCTTTCACAAGTAGGAAAGGGCACCTACTCTCAAATCATCGGGCAAGGGGCAGCCCAAATGATGATAACAAGAGAAGTGGCAATCTCTATGTTTTGTTCAATATTATAATAATTTGGTCCTGAAGAAGTCAGAGCTAATCCTGACGAAAGCTTGACAGATTAAAACTCGTCCGACGGCGAACCCGTTAAACTTTTAACTTATATTATGAATATCCGTCGTAAAAGCCTATCTCACAAATAGTTGGATTCATTGAACCCTTTCCTGCAAAAAAATGTATACTTTTATCTAGATTAAATGAATAATAACGCTTGGCTCTCCATCCAAAGTAGTTTTTTCAATAGCATGTTCAGTTCTTTTCCAAAACAATCACATTTTTCCAAAATGATGTTTTCAGAAAGAGTGGCACTTTTCAAAATCGTATGCAAGAAAGTTATAAAAATGTCTCCAGTACTGAATATCGACTAGTGTTATGTTGAAGAAGTTACTTCAAAAAGTGAAATTGACACCCCTAACCCCACCCCGCAGAAATATCTAATGTTGATGTCCCTGGTACAAATCTCTCCATCACCTGTGGGTTGTAAAACCTGTGACTGGCATGACTGGGAGCCATCCTGTATATCTTCTGTCATCCCTAAATGCTCCATCGTGTGGTTTTCCATCATCTTTAGCGACAGTCTGAAAATAGAAGTACCATACATACACTTTTTTAAAAGGAAATTTTGTTTAAAAAATTGATCAATAAAATGTATCTTAAAAAGTATTTTTAAATCCATTCCATGTTTTACACTCACTTACAGCAAGTATCTGGTGCAATAATGAAACTGTGCCAACTAATGAATGATGATTAAATGATGAAGAACAAATGTGACAGGATTAAAAAAATATTAAGAAATAAGAATCTTAATCAACTTTCATTGGACAAAATCAGGCTTAAAAATTGGCAATCATGTTTGGCTACCTGTGCTTTGGCGTGATGTCATTGGACTTCCTAGCTACTGACAATTAGTATAATTGAACTTTGAACAGTAATTTGCATGATATGGTGTTGCAATAAATATGTTCATCAAATAAAATACATGATTAATACGATGTGTTTAATGTTAATTGGTATACAATAAATGAATTCATGATATATTGATGATTGAAAACTGGTCAAAGTATAATTTCTTGTAGTCCAAACTCGTACGTACATTATATAATCCCGTTTGGTGCCCCATCTTAAGGAAAATTAGTACAATTAACATGGGGACAGGAACCAAACAGGATTATATATAAAGGGTTAAAATAGCAACAGTCTTCAATGTGCACTAGCCTGGAGGGGGAGAAAGATTTCATTTGGGGGCCATTTACGCCAGCAAATGCTGGGATTTGCAGAAGGAAAGAATATTTAAGAGAAACAAAACTTACAGGTTAAAATGTAAAATCTTGACATTTGACAATTTGTCATACCCCAATATTAAAATGAATAATTTTCCATGGAACAGGCACTTTGATGCATGGAAATTAACCCGTCTTTTGGGAACATAACATGTAGTCATGTTAGCGGGGCACAAAACAATAGAGAGAGCATAAACATGCCTATTTTAGTGGATTGTTGTGGCGGCATTTTGGTCCATTTTTATGTGACAATCCAAACGGTAATAATAATTACTATTCACTAGCTCCAGTTAGGGTTTGGGGTTAGAGTTATTGTTAGCCTAGAGGCTTGTGTAGGTTATGGGCATTGAAACTACTACTAAGTACTACTAAGCTGCATTTAAGAAACGATTTTTTGTAAAAACCCAAAGCGCTTTACAATTTAAAACAATTTAAAAATCAACAAATTAAAAACTACAATTTAAAAGTACACAGAATGGAGGATAAAAAATAAAACAGGTAAGATATACAATACCAGAACCAATTGTAAAACATGCGTACAGGTATAAAATGACATGTCAACTTTTATCTGCAGCGCTAATGTCAGCAGATGCACAACGATGGGCGTCCATTATGCATGAAAAACTTGAATGAAGCTAATCTTTAACAAATAATAAGCTTTATGCCATGTTAGGGTATGGTAAACAGCTTAGGCCAGTACTAGGGTTAGGGGGGTTTGGGGTAGGGTTTAGGTTTTAGGGCTAAGGCTATATAAGACTATATTCACCTCAAACCTTCTCATAAACTGACTTGGAGTACAACTTTTCAGGAAACTAACCCAGAATGTTCCAAATATAGCAAGAAAATACTAAAAAGTGAGGACAGAATCCGCAACGATGTCAACAAAACAACAACCAATGCATATGAATTTCTCTAGTATAATATTGGTAGCTAACATAGCACTTTAATTCAGCCATATAACAGCGTGATGTTGCTGGTTATATGCTTTGTTGACTTTCCAACAACTGAGAACAATACAAAGTCAATAACCAATCTATTGTCTGTCACGCATTTCACCTACACACAAATTGTGAAAATGCTCAATAAATTTAAACCAAGTTGCACTCTTTTAATCATAGTTTCTCTCATTTATCTCTGCCGAGAAGTTAAAAGACATGGTTGGAAAGAGGAAGATTTCTGCTTTCAATCAAATGTAAATTTTATATAACAGGGAACTATTTGACCTATTTTCTCATGTGAGACAAAATTGGTTCAAGATATTTCATGTTCATCCCTGATTCTGCACAATCGAATGACTCAACTCTAATTGGTTTATTTTTCATCTCTAAATCCTCTGACCTTCGTTTTGACCAATCATTATGACTTTTACAGACATGAGAATAGAGTCCCTGCTCTCCTAATCAGAACTTAAACTAAGTTTATCGGCCATCGGGTCGTAAAGTTACAACATTTAGGGATCGTTTTGGAAGGGCGTATTTGCCGAAAATAGCATTGATGCACTGTAAAACGAACCAAACTAGCACTTTTCACTTTGAGATCCTCCTAACGGTAGATTTTTTTAAAAATACAAATAATATACTAAAAAAAGCATAACAATATCAGCTTCATTTTACAACAACAACGAAAATTATAGGATATTTGATCGCCGAGCTATGATTTTTAGACCTTAGAAATCTGATGATTTTAAGGGCAAAAACTGTGGAAGGCAGCGCACGGTTGATTTTTCTCTTAAGTTGCGCTAAGAAATTCATATGCATAAAGGATGCGATCAGCTGATCAATTTTCTGACCTCTCCTTCTCCTTCCGGGACCCGTTCCGGGACATTGACTACGAATAAAAGATCACATAATTGCTCGAAATGGCCAACTACTTCCCTTCAACCAATCATCTCAAGTCTTATATCATAAGAAAGATTAGTTCCCGTAGATTTCTTAGCAACCCAAAAATAATTAAAAGGACAAACCAGCTAATTTGGATGATTAGTTTTAATGCCGTAACCCCGCTTGAAATGGCTTGCGCGTCATTGGCAACAATTTCTTGAAAAATGTGTAGTTTGAAACACCATTGCCAACTATATAATGCGTACATCAAATAATGTTAAATTCAGGCTCATTTAAAAGAGGAAACAATAATCTAAATGGAATCCAGCGAAAAAGTGAAGAAAATTAATTAGCCAGCCCCCGACGATAAAAAGTTTGGTCCAGGTAGAAATTATCACAAAGGATTCCCGTGTTTAACAAAGTGAATAAGTGAGCGTTGAGCAGATGCGCGTTATTTTTCGATAATGGAAAGTGTAAAGGCATATTATGTGATCTTTTCCAGGAAGAGCCCTATATTCATGCAGATTTAGATTTTGGATCATAAATCATGAATATATTCCAAGTTACAGAGCCATACGATTCCTAATTACCTCAAAATCATGGTTTTAGAGTGAATTTAGAGTAAAAATAAGTTGTCGGCGCAGACTCTGACAGTTTATTTTCACTCTAAAACCATGATTTTGAAGTAACTAAAAACCGTATCACCCTGTAACTTGGAATGTATGTACGATTTATGATCAGAAATGTAAATCTGCAAGAAAATCTGCTTTTTTGTTTAGGATTGAGGGCGTTCCCTTATGGAAAAGATCACATAATATACCTTTAACCCTTGAAGATTTATTATCCATCCAGGGATATAGCAATTGGGTTAGTGATGGCATTCATTTTAGAGCTGACCTTGTCTCTAAAAAGCGGTGATCTTCATTGACAAAAACAAAATTGTGAGAAATTCCGCATGTTTTCAACTGAAAATGGTCACCTTTTTCACATATTGGATTTGTTTCTGAAAGCACCCATTTGAAAGAAGATATATTCCAGATTTATAATTCATCCGAGGGAGTGAGTTTGGCTGTCATTTTTTTAATGTGATTCCCATGAGTGCAATTTTAGGGCTCGAAGTGGTTTAGTTGATTTACCGTGTTTAACGGCGGGCAATTTACTGTGTGGAGTAGATGTCTGGTAGTTGTTCATATGCTGGTAAGGGTTAGAGTTAGGGTTACATTACAGAATAAAGCTTTTTTTCGGCTCGCCCATCGATATCCACCGACATTGACGCAAATGCGCAATGTTGTATACGGGAGGATAAGCATGCCATAAGCTAAACTAGCCTAGGATAACCCTTACTCGGACCCCAAACCCCATTTTGAATTGTCACATAAAATGGACCAAAATGCCACCACAATATTTCCGCTAGAATAGGTGTGTTTATGCTCATATAGAAACATTAAGACTGTTTGTCTCATAAAAATTAATTGCCACATGTACAACGTTCCAAGCACGGTGTTGGTGTGAAAAAGAGTATCAAAGCGCCAAGCAAACGCATAAGAACCGATTGGGGACGCATTTTTTTAAACAAGGTAGCTCTTAGTACGCTCCTATCCCGCTTATCACATTTTCACAATCAGAAATTATTACGACCCATTGTGTTTCTACTTTAAAAGTCTTACAGGCTCTCACTGCGCTTCCACATAAGCTGTTAACATTCAAAGTGCATCCAAGTTACCGTCTGCGTTACAATTACGTTCTCAATACGTTTGCACAACATTCTCTGCATGTGCGCGTAGAGTACAGAGCGATTGCACGAAGGGTATTAGATTCAAACATAGAAATAGTAGATACAGAAGGTATAACAATGATCCATGATTAAAGCTCAAATCACATTGCCGATATTTAACATTGATTGTTGATCAAATCCTATTTATTAGAGAGCATTATCCTAGCTTAGCGTATTAATGCGATAATGCCACTTGTGTATATAATAGCCATGGAAATAGTAGTGTGTCTGTTGGCATGAGTTTTGCACAGGTGTATCAATAACATTGTTGAATCTGAATACATTAAAATGATATAGCAATAGTATCATGATGTGTTTGTCTCTGCTCACATCGGTCCAATAAGAAAACCATATTGATTTATATGGATCACATGATAGTTGTGGGTGGCAGAGTATGTTTGGCTTATAAAATCTGATTGACTTTGATGCATTGGCAGTCTGGGGCACTCATAGTCATATTTGATCGTGTCTTTTGTTAATTTAGCTATAATTTGCGAGTGATTTAATTATCCGCATGTATGCTGAATATTTAATATAATTAATTAATGACATTTTACCACATTTAATTTGTCAAAACAGGTCAATATTATCAGTAACAAATATACAATTGCAATTTGTTGGCGTGTCTCTGAAAATTTTGTGTATTTATTTGACATAGAAATGTATAAAGCAAAATATGTATGTACAATTCGAATTGCTTATAGTCGGCAATATGATTCAACACATAGGGTACGTAGCAATGTCCAATCTTTTGTAAAGTTGAATAGATAATCAGATATAGGTATTCTAGTTGTTATTCCTTCTCCCTCTACTATTTCCATAATTCAAATCATCACCCCCAGGGCCCCAATACAATCAGGGGTGTACAACTGTACATAGTACCTGCCCGCACGCCCGAGGCGGGTTAATTTTGTGCCGGGCGGTTAACTTTTGAAAAACACACGTCTGGCTGGCCGGTAAGAATTTTGATGTTGGTAAATATTTTGGGGCCCACAGAAAATGAACATCCTGCTATCCCTGCTTTAGTGCTATACAAAAGGTCTTATCTATCGTTATAATTCCTGACCATTAAATATGTAACACCTAAATATTATTGCCAATGCCAACATGTATTGAGAACAAGTATTACGTAAACATAATTCAAGAATAGAGACATTGCTGCATTTTGAATAATTTGTCTTAAAATCAAAATCGATGATGGTACGTACAGGTTAATTTGTATTGTCCAACGAATGTTCAAACAGCACTTCTGAGTAACAATTTGGCCTTTCTGCTAGGAAAATAAAAATATAATTTTGCTGGACCTTGTATCAACAACAAAGCCCTTGGCACGATAAGCAAGATTATTACATCTCATAAATATTCATGGGATAATAGGCATAAATCCTGCCATTTCATTGGTCAATTGAGCTGGCCACAGTGATAATAAATTGAGCTATTGAAGAAATTGAGCTATTTCCCGTGTGTTAGTTTTGACTATTTCCCTACAACCTCATCCCCAGAGTCACAGTGAGGTGTAATAAAGCAAATACTACATGGTATGATTGGGGCAATAGGGCACACTATTTTCCCTCGGTAATGGCTACAGGCCTACCACCCCTCACCCTCCGAGTTCGGGGTGGTAGGCCTGTAGCCAGTACCTCGGGAAAATAGTGTGCACTATTTCCCCTCTAACCATGTAGTATTTGTATACTACCACGATTGAGTTGTAATTAAAACTTGAGGCAATTCAGACAAATAAGAGTGACACTAATTCAAGAGATCTTAAGATTACTTGTTGGGCTGATAATTTTATAGTCAGGCTGGTAACTTTTACTTGCTACCTGCCCGACTGGCCCGTTGGGAAAAAATGAAGGTACACCCCTGAATACAATACCATAACACCTGTTAAACTTATTAATCCAAGTGATTGGACTCCATCCATGCATGTCTGTGTCTAAAGGATTATTTGATGACCCCCTGCAATCGCCTACAAAGAGAGCTGCGCCTCAGTACTGCCTACTCAGTCTGTTTTGGGGGTTTGACAAATGAACAACATACAGTACAAAGGCAAGGCTTTTTCAGCAGTTTTGATAATGTATCTAAGATTTTTGCTAATTTCCATTTGCATAATTAATTATGCCTTAATTATGGAAATCAGCAAAAAGCTAACGTACGTTTGAAGCTCTTAAAGTATAGGCCTACTACCCATGTACCAAGTCACATCATCATCATAGCTCATCTCATTTATCCACAAACTTTACTTTGCATATTTTATGCATACATAATTAGGAAATAACCTGGCAACTGGAATTGAAAAAAAGAAAGAAACAAAAAGAAAGAAAGTTGTTGCCAAAAATGTTGGTTGGATACCCCTTTGAGTGACCTAACATATCTCGGCAACCGATTGTCCCATTGAAATACAATTTTCAGTTCCAGAATCCAGGGTGGGGGATTCAAAAAACTGTTTCACATTAAGAGGGCGGCCAAAAAAAGTTTTCCAGTTTGTCTAAATAAAACTAAAAGCCAAAAAGGACAGGGCAGGGCCAGGGGGGTCAAAAAAGTTAGACACTGACAAATGCAAGTTGCCCAGCCCAGCCCACCAAAGTATTTCTGAGCACTCCCCTAAAATGTTGTGGAATTTCACAAAATTCACAAAGTAAGCCAAGATATTGCCCTTAAGTGGGGAAATTATTTGGTGTGGTGCTCCCAGTCCCATGTGTATGTCGAATTCTGCACATTTCAATTTTCACTAGCATGACTAGTTTTCACTTCATCAGGACGACAAATAATAAGACATACCTTTATTCACAACATTTACATTAAGCCCTTGATCAACACATCATTCCCTACAGCATAAGTGTTTAATATAATTTCTTTTATGTAAAATGTAATTCACAAACCTCAGAACCCTCTTCTCGCGCGCTCCCGAAGATTTCGAATTGGATTTTTTAAATTGTTAAATACAGCTCGTCGTCTAGTCATCTATTTGGAATCAGGACAACTCGGCCAAGACAATTCGGCCTCAGCTCATGCAGCGACTTGGCCACAAAGACGACTCGGTCTATGAGACAACGTTTGTTTGTTTGTTTCACGTTTGTTTCTAGTTTCTAGTTTCATTCTAGTTTCGAGTTTATAATTTCGATGGAGGTGTCATCGGTGGGTGGAGGTGTCATGGTGGTGGTTGTGTCAACGGTAGTGGCCGAGGTGACAACAAATCATACTTGTGATATTTGTCATCAGTTGGTATTATTCATCATAGCACTTATAAAACTCGCCCATTGCTTGTGTGGTAGATTTCGATCACGACAGGAGCATGCGCAGATGCGATTTTTGTGTAAGTGGTCTGTGATTTTGTCAATATTATATTTTACCTGTGATTTGTCGATCTGCATTAAATGCAAAAAGTAACAACGCCCCCGGCTGGACTCGAACCACCAACCTTTCGGTTAACAGCCGAACGCGCTAACCAATTGCGCCACGGAGGTGATTATTACTAGGCTGTTTTGGTTTGTCATGTTCACCCGTACACTTCCCCGTACACTTTCTTGCAAAGTCGGGCATCGTTTTTTCTCAAATGTTGCTTGCATATTGCCTTTGCTGTCGCCTTTAATACATGTGCTGTTACTTGAATTTGGAACCAACGTTTAATTTGAACTGTCTATTTTCAATAAAAAAATACTCCAATACGGGAAAAAAATCAGAAAAGCTCACAGACAACAAATAAGAACATCATTTTACTCGACCTAGAATTTCAATCAACGGATTTCAATCATCGGCAAAACCCGATGATGTGAGTGACGTCATTTAATGAGCTCATTAGCATAATTTATGTCCGTGAAATATACAATAGGGTTTTGGTAGTGCATAGGGTATTTTGCATGTTTCACTATCTGTAGGGAAAAACAAACAAAAAAAACAAAACCCACCAACGTATGGGTTTCCTGTACTAGGCCGAGGTGTCATCGGTGGAGGTGTCAACTGTGGAGGTGTCATCGAGAGGTGCCATCGGTGGAGGTGCTAGTACAACAAATCATACTTAGTGATATTTGTCATCAGTTGGTATTATTCATCATAGGGTATTTTGCATGTTTCACTATCTGTCCCCATCCTAGGGGAAAAAAAGAAAGAAAAAAAAACCCACCAACGTATGGGTTTCCTGTACTAGGAGGTGGCATCGGTGGAGGTGTCATCGGTGGAGGTGTCATCCGGGGGGGGGGGGGGGGGGGGGTACTCGGATTTGGTTTGGTCGGGGGTGTGCCGCTGGAGATTCAAAACCCATACCCATTTTTAGGGGTGATTTTGGAAAAATCGGTACCCATTTTTAGGGGTTTTGCTTCATTTTAGACCAAATCTTCGCAAATTATCGGGAAAATAGACCTAATTTTTGCACATTTTCGCGAAAATAGACACAAATGTCAGTCGCGAAAATAGACACAAATTTCAGTCGCGAAAATAGACCCATTAAATTTGTAAAAAGTGACCCCATTATTAGGGATTTCGAGCACAAATCATACCCCATGTTTAGGGATTTTGTGCCCAAAAAGCTACCCATTAGAGCGGCACACCCCCGTATACCGTCTTGGGTGAGTACGCCGCCCCCCGGGTGTCATCGGTTGAGGTGTCATCGGGGACATGAGGATGATGTGGTTGTGGAGAAGGTCGCCAACAGTAGGTACACTGCAAAAAGTGCAGAACACATGACGCGTTCAGAACATTCACGGTGTGTTCTCCAGGTGTTCCAGAACATGTTCAAAATGTAACAGATTTAGAACATGTTCTGAACGTGTTACGTGTTCTGGATATGTTCTGAACGTGTTCAGAACACATCAGAACATGTTCAGAACATGTTCTATATCTGTTACATTTGAACACGTTCTGCAGTTTTAGCTATGTTGGAAAGGAAGATTTGGAGAAGACTCGTGGTTCGGGAATATCACCAGCCCTAAGTCAAGTCAAGTAAGTCAAGTATTTGGTTTAGTAATTCTTGAGATAAGACTTTGAAAGGTTTCTGATAAATCTGTTTTGTATAATGATAAAACTAATTAACCGCGTGAAAATCAATTGTACTTGGACTTAGTATAAGCATTGTTGGGTGACGATAAATAAAACGGTCCTTCCAGAAGGCTAATCTCCAAGTTTAAAATTAGACTCGGTTTAATTTGTTTTGTGCATCCGCAAACCGACCTTTTAAGTTTTTAGTTTCGAAATTTGACACACATTTAGAGGTGGGCCCTGGGATAATAGGCTTAAATGGTTTGTTTGTTTGTTTGGTAAATGAGGTCGCCAAACCAAACGCATCAACCATGTATTATGATTTGCTTTATCAAAATAAAGTCGTCTTCAAGTTTTAAAATGTTGATATAACTTCAAAGGTTAATAAAGTTAACATCAAGTTATTATTGCCTGAAAATAACCCGCCCCAATTACCCATGTTGCATTGACCTATAAAGATAATTTTGCGACGCCCTATGAAAGAATCATTTTTTTACTGGTTTGCATCGTTCATATGATTTTTGTCAGAGGAATTTACCCCAACTGTTTCTTTTACACCAACTCCCTGATTTATGTATCGTATTTCAATAAGTTTCTATTGCAATAAGCATTGTTTACATGTGATTTCTTTATAGTGACCAGATGACGTTACCCAAAGTATTAGGGCATTATGCTTGCAACTTATAGCTTTCTTATCTGAATGTTCCAATCAACACGTCGTTTAATTTTTAGGGGGGGGGGGGGGGGGGGGGGGTGGTGGTAGCCTAATCTATTCAATGTGTTGGAGGCTGCGCCATCAATTATGATAAAAACTGGGATTGGTATATTTTTATAATTGTATTGCATTTATGAACTTACACCTATATAAGAAAATCAGCCCTCTTTGCACAACAAAACGTCGATTCAAAAATGCTAAAGCTGTGATCAGCATTTTACGTCAGACAGTGTCCCCCTGCAGTATGCGTGATAATGCGAACCAGATTTACATAGAGGGCGTTTAAAAAAAAGTGTCAATGAACCCTGAATGAATCAGACGACGCTGGACACGGGCGTATTCACGAGTATTCAGGTTAAAATATGCGAACGAGGTTACGTGATCAAGTGAATGGGACGAACGCTTAACAACGGTTTAAATTCAAAATATGATACTGACACTGCGAGTGGTTAGCCACCCACAACGGTTTTGGATTGGAAATTTTTTCTTCTAACCTATAATGAATGTTTCAAAATGATTAGATCAACATTCGCGATTACGTGTTATTCCAATACGAATTCAAAATTTAGGTTTTCGCGTGTCCATCGTCGTCTGAATGAATAGCGATGGTATCGTTTTAATCAAGTTTTGCTGTGTTTTGTGAGTAAAAACAACAATAATGGTAATTATTTTAATGTTCATCTTGAATTTTGAAGTAAATTAATTTAAACAAAAATCTTCAACACTACTTCCGACTTATATTATATGTTGGCAGTGCAAGAAACTGAGTTTCACAGAACGTCCCACAATAATTTTCTGATTTTTGGATAACTGACAGGGCTGAACACATGTCAGTTGTGCTGTCGGATTTGTTTGTGTACAATTTCGAGGGCTTTTAAAGAACTTGACCCATAACGTACTAGGAAGTCATGGGAGACCGACTTATCATTTTTTAGTGGACAGCCTATAACAGTCAGCTGTAGAACGGGAGCCCGTTTCAATTGAGGGCGCTCTAAAACGACGGGTGTACGTAACCAAGGTAACGCACACCCGTCAATTTGTGCAATGATTGAATTTTCCCCTTTTACACCCAATTATCTGCATAAAAAGTAACTATCCATCGAGTTGAGGCAGTATAAGGTATCAGAACTCCATGTGACATCCAGTTAGATGATTTAATTAAACCTTTAACCGCAATATCACACGACATAAGCTTTAATTGTGTCTTTTTTGACCGGTTTGCTGCGATGAGACCACCATTTTCTGGACGAGATTACACCATTTTATAGAATTTTTAGTGTAAGAGTGATAATTTTTACATTAAATATAAGCCCCGTAGTATTTAGAAGTGATGCCTTTGTAACGGTTATCTCTTTGATAAGAGAGTTATTTCGTTGTTTAAAATCGGCAGAATCGGCTATTTATGAATTTTTAAAATTACTGTGACATGAGGCCGTTCCCTTGCTAACGCAGTCCCGTTCTCAAGCCCGCCCTCTATTGAAAAGTGTTTTTTGTTCGCATACCGGCGGGCGACGGACTTCCGTCACTTAATGAATCCGCCGTGTAAAAAATGACGGCAGTGCGTCACTAAATAGAGCGCCCTCAATTGAAACGGGGGCCCGTTCTACAGCTGACTGTATAATACATTAAAAATGTGAATGGTGACCATTGACCAAAATATTACGGGGGAATTATTTAAAAAACGACCCATAATGTATGAGTCATGAGACCGATCTATCATTTAAGGGGGCAGCGGGTGCCTAAGACATTCAAAAGTTTGAATGGTGATTAAAATAGCCCAAGAACGACCTATAACTACTAGAATAAACGAGTGATAATGTATCTTGGCAGAACAAGAAACTGGGCTCAACAGATTTTCAGTTCTACAATAATGTTCAGGTTTATTGTCAGGTGAAACCGCAGGTCAAGCAGAATAGAAACCAGGATTGTAGTATGTACATTGTACACTAACAACATTGTTGATCAAGAACGGCGAGAAAAATTTGGATCAGGAACAACATAGAGAATCTAATTCGTCGTAGGAAATCCCGGAGGATTGTGACACACAAAAGGCGATCGGGACCGATCCTGGGAGGGTTCCGATGAATGTAACAGCCGGCCTATTGTCGCGAGCTAGCCAAGTGGAGAATGCGCGCGAACCAGGAATTAACAACTGGCAACTTAGTGCCGTTGGCAAATACAATTAGTTTTGATTTCACCTCAACTGATTGATGTACAATTTACGGGGGCTTTAAAAAACCCACCCCGACCCATATGTTTTGGAAGTCATGGAAGACCGACCTATCATTTTAAGGGTGGCCAAAATATCCCAATGTATACACATGGAAAAAAGTATCGCACCACTTGTTGAAAAGTGCAAATGTGGCCTCAAATTTTGCCACCATGGTGTGATATTAAGGATCATTTGTTTGCGTAAGCTGTCCAACAAAATGTTATGCAATAAAGGGCCCCATTTTAGTTTGTGATGTAATCGATGTAATGTTTTACAAGGCCAAAGGGAAAATGCATAAAACAAGTTTGGGTAAAACGCGATATTGAGAGGCCCAATGATTAATCTCTATAGTTGTAATCCTTGGTAACACATTCAAGTCTTCCAAGGTCAAAGGTTAGCTGGGGTCCAATTTCAAAAGTTGCCCGATTGTCCTCAAACATGAAAAACCTCCCTTTTTCGTACGCCCAACGGTTATGGGGTCAAAGGTCAAAATAGGTCAAATTTTAAGTAAGTTCAAATGACAAAAGCAATATTGCGGAAGTGTTGACCTAGGTCAAATAAATTTAAAAAAATCAACGGTGACCTCATCGTATTTGCTGAATTCATGAGCAACAAAAAAATGGCATGTTTGGACTCATTCAGTGCATTGTAGCCTATAACGTATAAATGAAACATTTCTTGCGCCAAATACAGAACTAATATAATGACTCTTTTAAGTTTTTAAAGTCTATTCAATATCGAGTTATACCCAAACTTGTTTCATGCATGTTATTGGACAAAAGCATGCATTTTCCCCTTGGCCTTGAAAAACACCACATCGATTACGTCACAAACTAAAATGTGGACCTTTTATTGTATAGCATTTTGTTGGACAGCTTACGCAAACAAATGATCCTTAATATCACACCATGGTGGCTAAATTTGAGGCCACATTTGCACTTTTCAACAACAAAAAGTGGTGCGATACTTTTTTCCATGTGTATATATGTAAGAACGACTTAATGCATTAAAATTGAATGGTAAGTGTTTTAAAGAACGAGACATACTGTACTTGTCAGCACAAGAACCCCGAGTTTTACAGAAATTCAGTTCCACAACCCTGTCCACAATAATTTTCGGCTTTTTGTATATTTGGAAATAATTTTCGGCTTTTTGTATATTTTTGTAAAGCATGTCAGGTTTATTGTCGGACAATTGGACAATTTATGGAGCATTTAAAGAACGCCCCATAATGTATTTTAGGGGGAAGCCTAATCCATTAAAATTTTGAATTGTGACCAAAATATGGGCCGTATTCTCGCACGTATTTAAACGCGGTTTAAAGATAAGTACGCGTTTAACTTCGACTTTAAAACACATTGTTTAACTATATAAATTCAATTCTCGGACATTTGTTTTAACTTAAACATCGGAAGTGGGATAAACTATACATTTTTGGAATCTTTGTGCTTAGGTGAACAAGTTGGTATGCTTCCCAGTTTAATCCAAGCAGTTTGAATATTCCCCTGTAAGGCGGCCATCTTGTATTTTGGTCCCCCACGAATTCCGCTCACATTTTCGCGAGGGACATACCCGCTAAATGTATTAGTCAACATTCCTAGAAGACAAATCCACTGAGAAACGAACCTTCGTTCTCCACGGTCACGGGCTCACTGCTGGAGATAACTCTACCATGACCCGCAGACGTCGTCCTAATAGCATAAATGGTAGGTATAGCACACTAAAATTTCACTAACACATGGTAATTCAAAAACATAAATATAATTTTAAAGATCTTTGTAGAAGATTTAATTTGGTGCAAGAATCATGTAAGCTATTGTCATTTGAAATTCTCCAAAAGCAGTCGAAAATCTGCCACGAAATGCCATTTTTAACTAACAATTCATTTTTGTCAACTGTTTTTAATGTTCTTAAAATGACTAAAAAAAGCATCACAATACTCCCATGTTTAGCTGATGAAAGAATGAAAACGTGATTTATTAAGCGCATATCCAAAAACACGATCAATGCGCTTTACATATACACGATATACATATTAAGAATACCAATCAAATTACATTAAAATAGGTTAAAAGATAATTAAATAAACAATGTAATAATATTATACAGATACAATTTAAGGATTAAAAACACACTCATGTGGAAAAATCACAGGTGTATTTCATTACATGTTTGTACATCGGGTTCCTGAAAATGTAAAATTCAATCCGCAAAATGTGGAATCAACAACACATGAGTCAAACTAATTAAATGTGCGTAACTAAATATATCAAGTTTAGTAAATTTTTAAAACTGATCACATTTGGTAAAATAGTTACCTAGTGAGCTAAAATGGAAAAGGTGTACTTTAGGTCCCAGATTCTGGACTGTAATCATGTTAATAATATCATCCGATACTGGAGCACCCAGTATCGTTCGATAGTGGTACAACGTGTCTTAGTATCGGGCGATACTGCATGCAACACTGATTATGTATCAGTATCGCCCCGATACTGGGACAAATCACTATTGGTACATGTGTACCAGTATCGCCCGATACTGGAACATAAAAACATTCCAGTATCGCTCTGTACAGGAACACAATTTGTTGTTCTAGCATCGGACGATACTGGAACAATAATGTTATACCAGTATCGAAGGCGACACTGGCACATTTTATGTTCCAGTATCGTGAAATACTGGTTTATCAGTATCTGGGACCACAGTACACTTTTCCCGCTAAGATGTATCTTTTAAAAGCTTTTAAACTAACAATCACTACGATATCTAATTAAATATGCATATTAGCTAATTCATTATTCAAATCTCAAATTTGCAAATAAGGTACCTTACGCCATTATTTATTGACATGATTATATTCCTTAATACATTTATAATAATGTGTCACCACGTTTGACAAAAGTATATTGCACTACTTTTGAATTGTTACCACGGTAACCATTGATTTGAATCAAATTATGCATAAATACCTCTATATCTGTATGATACACTCATCATGCTCATTGTTTTCAAATCCAAATATACCAATAGATTCCTTGGAATATGTAATAATGTAAAAAATAAGGGATTTGACTCCAAAATAGGTTTTTGACTCGATAATAAGGTATTTGAGCAAAATGCGTGGATTTAATCAAGTAATCGTCTCTAAAATTATGGAACAATTTTAGAATAGTACATAAACGGGAATGTAGCTGCGTCCTTCCTATTTCATTTCTTTGTATTTCCTTCTTTTAAAACATCTTGTTTTTAATTTCTGAAATTTATTAAATTAAATTGGACTTTTAAAAACCCATTTTGACACGAGAGCCTATATAAATATCTACAATGTATGCTATAATCATAATAACCCACAATATCCTTATTAATATCCACATTTCTAAAATATACAATAGGGCCTATCTAAATATCTAAACATAATGTTCAAAATATCCTAAATATCAAAAAATCTGAAATTATCTTAAATACCCATAATAATATCCCAATATCTAAAATATGTGAATAGCTTAATATTTAAAGCCTATATTCAAATTATCATGAAACAAATTCGATAAGCAAGGTTTTAGAAAACCTGTTTTTTTGATTAAAGAACAGGTTTTTCAAAAACCTTGATTATCGAATTAATTTGTTGGAATAGCCTATTATTTCTATCGTTTCGACAAGCGAGATTTTGATAAACCTCGTTTATTGAATGAGAAACCTTGTTTTTTGAAGCTTTTAGAATTTTTAAACAAAACCCATGCTTTTTTAATTTGATAAACCTCGATTTATAACAACGTAAAACTAATACCCCCTTTCCCACATAGAAATATTAATGTCTTCATAGTTGTTCAGCAAGGTGTCCCAACATTGATTGACGGGGTGTGGAAGGGAACATTGTTAATGTTGTTTAAGATTTTCTATTCAGCTATCATTTAACGGATCAGTAAACAAAATTTTGCACATAATGTCCAAAACGTGTAATGCGTTTTAAGGACTCTTTTCTCCAATATTGCAGTTTATCGGCCAAAAACAGTGCTTGTCGAATTTGATAAACCTGATTTTTCGTTAAAAAACTAGTTTTTTCGAGCTTTGACGTCAGGTGTTATGAAACGGAAAACCGGTGTATCAAATGATACGCTTTGAAGGTCTCACACCTATTTCGAAAAATAATTATTTGGTGTGTTTTTTTTCAAATCGAAAAAGCAGGCTTAATTATCGATTCAAAGAGTTTTTTATAAACATATTTTTATCGGCCGAGAAACTTCCAATTTTCAGTTATCTGCGGAGACAAAAAGGAGGGTAATATTTGTTATTATAAAGGTCAATCACATTGTTTTAAATGTTAAAATTAAGTTGCACATGACCAAATAAAGTCAAATTAATTTGATATAATTTAAAGAATACCGCATTTGATTTGGTTCAGTAATTACGGATAAATGAGCTATTATGTAACCATGGTAACAGTAGTCAAAAAGTGATTCAGACAGCACAGATAAGAAATTACTTCAATCTTTAACTTATTTTTTTCTTCTTGTTCTATTTTGTTTTCTTTTAAACTAAATAATGTGATATCAAATACTACATAGTTAGATGGGAAATAGTGCAAACGTTTCCCCCGAGGTACTGGCTACAGGCCTACCACCCTAACCCGGAGGGTGAGGGGTAGCCAGTATCGAGGGGAAATAGTTGCACTATTTCCTGGATAGGCCTATACCATAAAGTATTTGTTTTATTACACCTCAGAAATATTTTTGGAGACCATATCATGTTGACTGTAAGCTTTTTTTTGCGCATCGCCATCCCGTTCGCGAACCTCGGCGTAAAATCGCCGCAACAGCTCATCCAATTGAGCACATTCTAGCGCTACAGCGTACTTTAGCAAAGAACAAGACGTGTGTTTTGGGCATCTTTGTTTTGAATTAACTCAGCAAGATTGTCTGCTGTCAAAGACCATGAAGACGCAGACCGAATATGAATTACATACGATGTGATTCAAGACACAGGAAAACATAGAACCAATGATCAGACTAAGATTTCAAATCACTGCCTCTCCTCAACATTTGGAAGATATTACCTAGGCCTATACTGAAAATGATGGTTGATTATATTTAAAAAGTCAAGGGTGGCGGCGGCGGTAGTGGTGGCTGTTGCGGCGCATGTATAGTCCGAAAACTGATAAAGAGTTCTCTAATCCGAAAGTTAATAAGGGTTCTCTAGTCCGAATTTAAAAAAGGTTCTATAGTTTAAATTTTCGAAAGG
Source organism: Ophiura sarsii (assembly GCA_035610835.1). Classification (NCBI taxonomy): domain Eukaryota; kingdom Metazoa; phylum Echinodermata; class Ophiuroidea; order Amphilepidida; family Ophiuridae; genus Ophiura; species Ophiura sarsii. The sequence continues at coordinate 37,274,292 of CM069453.1, read as the reverse complement.
GTTCTCTAGTCCGAAAGGGTTTCACTGTTCTTTAATCTGAATCAGATTTTTTTTTATAATCCGAAATTTGAAATAGCGTACTCTTTGCAGTGCGCCCTCTAGAGATGCCGGGAAAGCTCATTTTGGAAACATTGCCTCTTTTATAAAGAAGCTATCTTACTATAATTCACCGTATGTTGTATGTATGTATGTGAGTATGTATGTATCCTGAAAAGGCTTTCTCATTTTGCATTTTAAAGCCGTGAATATTTCACTGATACTAGATGATGTCTTGAGACAGGTTATAAGCTATAAATGGCCGAAAACCGTACAGAATTGACCGAGATATGAGCAAAATTATGGCAATTTAGGGCCTTTTCAGCCCGGCTTTTGAGACTAATTTTTACGGGCCATGTTTGTTTTTCTCTGCGTACACTGTAACCATGCAGTCGGCGCGCGGAGCACATAATGCGTCGCAGTGCGCTATGCAAAATAAACGCGCACACGCACGCACCCCTACACACGCGGGCGAGCACTTGGAGAAATACGCTGCGTCACACGGGGTTGGTTATGGTTTTAGGCCTTGGGGTTGAGATACGCCACGGGGCGGGGGCGGAGACGGGAGCGGGCGGGGACGGCTGGGCGGGCGGGGGGGGGGGGGGGAGGGGGCGGCAGCGAGTCATAAGGTAACGAAATAATGTGGTTTCTGATAAAACAAAACATGATATGGTGAATCTAAATTACATAACATGATGTCAGATTGGGATTTGATACGGTATGTGACACGCAGGTGGACAAATATTGGAGCTACGGGAGATGGTTTAAGTGAGGCCTTGGCGTTGAGATAAGCCACGGGGCGGGGAACTTTAGGCCTTTGGGGTTGAGATATGCCACGGGGCGGGCGGGGGCGGTGACGATTATGGTGGTTGTGTGTAATGATGTAATGTGGTTTGGGAATGAAGAAATGTGATGCTAAATTGCGTAACGGGTATGCCACGGGGCGGGGGCGGGCTGGGGCGGGCGGGGCGGGCGGGGCGGGCGGGAGCGGGATGGTGACGGTTGGGGTACGGGAGATGGTGACGGTTTAGGCCTTGGAGTTAAAATATGCCACGGGGCGTGGGCGGGCGCGGGGTCTTTGAATTAAAACAAAAATATTTTAAATATTGTTCTATTCCTATGTGTTTCGTTATAGATTTTCGTTATACATTTTGTGTTGTTTTATTTGTAGCCTGTAGGTGTTCTATCTGGTAGGCCCTACTCCCTAGCGGGAGAGCCCGTCCGTAGGACGGGCGTCCCGCTAGTATAAATAAGAATCGAATCGGAAAGTTAAAATCCAAAATAATTTGTTGGATTAGAGGACCTTTTCACCCGTTCGGAATAAACAACAGGGTATAAGATTCGGACTAAAGATGCATTTTTAAATTTGGATTTAACGTTTATCGTAGGTGACATAATTCATAGACGATAAATTCCTTCTTATATACCGTCTATGCATAATTGTAGCTACCCTTGCACGATGGCAATCAGTATAATTTATACATCAAGGTTTCTCCGACAGAAAACGTCAGCTAACGTACCTTAGCATTCAAGAACTTCAAATCGGATACAGGGAAACCTATTCCACTCTTGAATCACGATTCTGACATACCTCGCCATAAACGGTATCGGAAAATGATTGATTACATCAGAGATAGTATTGAAGTTACCATTGAACATGTTGAAAACCTGATAGAATAAATGAAATGAAGTATCGTGTTATGTCAGAGGGCTGTATATGAGCTGGATTAACCTTTCAAGTGATTAGCTATCTTTATCTTGATTGAAAAATGTTCTTACATCTCAAATTTATTTGTATCGAAGAGTATTAACCAATCTTGTGGGAGGTCAGTACAGCATTTTCATGTGACACTCAATCGTTACTGAACCAAACTTTAGACTTAGTAATAAATTGTAACAACCCATCATGCATTATGGCTGGAGTCAGGGGCGTATAGCGTGGTAGTTGTGATTGGGGGTGGTGCACAACAGGCGCGGATCCATCAATGTTTTGAGGGGCCAATACTTGAATGTTGGCCAAAATGTAACTAAAGCGATAATCGGTACCAAAAATCTGAGATATACGTTAAATGAGGAAATTTCTTCACCGCAGTTTGATACCTCATTCAACAATATCAAATGGATACTTTTAAAGTTATGGCGATTTCAATGACCGCGCGTAACAACAGCAAAGTTGTACTAGGTATAGGAAATCATTGATTTGTGTGTGATTACGCAGTGAAAAAACTCACACAGCTAATCAGCTAAGACTTTTATTCTTCACAGCTAGTCACACCCTTTGTCCCGCAAATTGCGGTTATCACTCCAGACCCATTCATCTGGCTCGTTCAGATAGCACGTCACAGTTATAACAGTAATCACACACAAATCAATGGTTTCGTATGCCTAGTGTAACTTTGCTGTTGTTATGCGCGGCCATTGAAATCGCCATAACTTTAAAAGTATTCATTCGATTTTGTTGAATGGGGTATCAAACTGCGGAGAAGAAATTTGCTCATTTAATGTATATCTCAGATTGTTGGTGCCGATTATATATGAATTAGCCAACCTCAAAGCACCTGGTCAGGGACTTTATGTGCTAGGTGTACATATTTTTTCATGACTTCAGTATAGATGGTTGAAATTGTTATGTTGAAAAACAGGTTCCCCAAATAGTTATGTTGAAAAACAGGTTCCCCATTTATCAAGACAAAGATTCAGCATTCTGAAGCAAGAAGATTTGTGATTTCGCGCGCCGTCCATCGTCTGGATCCGGCCTTGAGTACACCCCCGGCCGCGCCTTATGATTCCCAATCCGAATTAAACACCGTCCTGACGATAAACGATTCTTGCTTTCCACTTTCTTCCTTTTTTTCCCCTTCCTTTCTCTTTTCTTCCTTCCCTTTCTTTTCCCCTTTATTTTCCCCTTCCCTTCCCCCTTCTTTTTTTCCTCCGAAAATCATTGAACGCTACGCCACTGGCTGGAGTACGAGTAATAAACTCTTTTTTGAAGAAAAAAAAACCCCGCAATAAACAATTCCATGTAGATTTAAGATTTATATTTGTCAAAGAGTATCTCACCATTCCAGTCGGAAGGTCAGTGATTTTAACATATTCATACGACGCTCCATCGTTACTGAACTGTACTTTATACTTTGTCACGAATTGTAGCACTCCATCAGAACGTCGTCTTCCTTGTGTAATTACTCCAGATACCAATCGTTGCACACCAAGGTTAACTTGTATCCATCTCCTAGCGTCTTCTGAAATGATAGGACACCACGCTAGGCCATTATTACCTCCTGGGCCGAACAAACGACTTTGTAATTTAACTGATGACTTGCTAGAAACAATTATCTGATCATTTAAAATTCTTCCATCTTCCAGACCAACTGCTGAGTGTTGACACGTATCTATATACACAAAGAGAGTGTGTGTGAATAAAATCAATTAAATATTATTAATCATCTATACACATTGATAAATATGATGAATCAACTCTTAGGTAATAGGCATTTTACACCACGCCAAATCGTGATGCGCGTTTTGCAATGAGTTTTGTACACTTCGCGCACGATGCGTTATCTTATCTTAAAAAAACATAGTAATAGTCATGAAAACGCCTATTGCCTAACTGTTGACTCATCATTAATGTATGTTCGCTATGGCACGTAAACGTCCATTGAGCAATTTTGAACATTTTTGCAAACCGTTAAAATTGTATCTATTTAATAAAGATCTCTATACACAGAACCGGCAATGTAGGCCTACAGGGTGTCCTAAAAGTTTCGAAACCATTTCAAAGCTTTATATGGGTAATTAGAATTAGATGGAGCGAGGGAGGGATATGGATAAAAGGAAGTTTTTTCCAATTGTAATTTCTTTTGAAATATCATATTAAAATAATATTATTTTATGAATATTTTATGAACTTTAGAACACATGAACACTTTACATCGGTTAAACTAATAAACCTATAAATTATACGTTGATACGTATCTTGTACGGGAACTCCATAAGTCTCTTCGCAAAATACGGTGCACAGTTGACCTCGGAACTCTGCTCTTTACTGAAAGTCGGCGAACTGATTGCGTTGGACTTGTTAACTACTAGGCCTACACGTCTAATGACGTCAATGTTGTTTCTTGATCTTCCCGGTCTTGTTGAAAGTGGTTTTCAACAGAGTTCTCTAGTCTGAAAGGGTTTCACTGTTCTTTAATCCGAATCAGAAAAAATATTTTATAATCCGAAATTTGAAATAGCGTAATTGCAGTGCGCCCTCTAGAGATACGGGAAAGTTAATTTTGGAAACATTGCCTCTATTATAAAGAAGCTATATAAAATAAGAATCGAATCGGAAAGTGTTAGTATTAAGTGAATAAAATTCAAAATAATTTGTTGGTTAGCTGTATTTTTGGCCTTAAATCGGTTTTTTTGTGTAAGGGTTTTCTCCTCCTCCAAATATATTTTCAGATTTAAAGTGCGAATTATTGTACTGGAGATATACAGCTTTGCAATGGTTTTGAAATTTTTGGGACACTCTGTGCACGTTTTTACACGTTTTTTACACGTTTTTACACGTTAAAAAGGCGCCGTGTCAAAAATAAGGGGGGGGGGGGGCTGTCAAAAAGGCGCCGTGTCAAAAATAAGGGGGCCACGCACGCCCCCCCCACCATAAACCAGCCCATGGTTTAACAGGTGAAATAATTATAGATTCCGATGGTGATTATTGGATATGTCAATGTATTGTTTAAAATACCGTCTAAATACCGTAAAAATCATGGATAATGTCATGGATAATGTGGATGAAAACATTTTTTTTCTGTTCAATTCAACTTACTATCAACATTTTAGTAGGTAAGAGTATATTGATTTGATTGATTATGTTCAATGACACTGAATGACTATTCTAATAAAAGAGCTCTCTTCACATGAAAAGTGGCCAAAGCTGAATTTGAACATGCCCAAGTAGATATGCCATAATTTGATAACGGAAGCTCCAAAACAGATAGATTTTTTTCTTCTTATGGCACATTCAAGATTGCTGAACATGGTTAATAGTATTTCACGAACATTATTTAATATTTTTCCTGGCCAATAAAAAAAATCATATAAATCCTATAATATGTTTCTATTGTGTTCGCTTAACGGCTATGTTTTACACGGCCGAGAGATGGGAAAGTTGTTTCAGTTTCTTATACAGACGAAATGTGCACTATTTCACTATTTTTTGTTCTATCAATACTATCATGCCCCCCAGTATCAATACCAAATGATGCAAAACGCTATGAATTATGGGTAATTATAGGCTTGCAATGTTTACTAGTCCTCAATAATACGAATTCCTGTCATACATCGGCTGTTGACAGATGCTCAATTGAACTCATCATGATTTCAGCGAATACAAAGTGCGTTTATGTCAACAAAATCAACATCAAGTCATTTTCACTAATCGAATAATATTAAAATGCACTGGACCCGCCTGATGTACATCATGATATTCATATAATATACAAGAAAGTATTTACCATACAATCAGCTCAATGAACGGATGTCGTACAATCACCCTAATATTCACGGAATAACATAACAAAGTTATTTCAATATTATCATAAGCGAAATAATTGTAGATTCCTTTTCATGAGTGCACTCAATAATTTTCCGTCCCATATCTCGTATAAGCTTTTCCATTTAAAATAACATCTGAAATACCTTGACATCCAAGAACTTCAAACCGGATACACGGGAGGGTACTCCACTCCAGAATCTCGATTCTGACATATCTTGCCATAAACGGTATCGGGAAAAGATTGGTAACACCAGAGATATCGAAGTTACCATTAAAAACCTGCAACTGAAAAAATACAAACATTACAAAATTAAGTATCGTGATAAGGGTCAGGGCTTGATTAACCTTGATCAAGTGAGCTATCTTGATTCAGTGACAGTTACTGCTTGATTGAAACATGTTCATACAGCTCAGATTTATTTTAAGAGTATTTCACAAATTTTGTTAAGAAAGAGGTCAGTTAATTAACATTATCATACGACGCTCAATCATTTCTGAAGTACTTTATACTTAATCACGAGTTGCAGCGGCCCATCATGCCAAAAAAAAAAGAGTTGACTTGCCCTTTCCGACCGACCCGAATTTTCGGAAATCTAGGGTCGCAAAAAAATAGAAAAGAAAAAAAAATTGAAAGAAGCACATAACAATAAAGAAAGATGAAAACGTGTTTTTGAGTAGTATCTGCTTGTTTAAAATTCTTTTTAAAAATAAATAAATAAATAAATAAATAAATGTAAAAAAAAAAAAAAATCTTTAAAACGTGTTTTTGTGCAGTACATTTTCAAAAAAAATTCAACAACAACAACAACAAAATCCGACCGTCCGACCCTGACTTTAACCCTGAAAGGGCAAGTCAACTTTTTTGTTTGTTTTTGGCCTCATTACGGCTAAACCTAACTGTAAATGAGTTCAAGGAATACTATTACACTTGATTGAAAGATTTCAATATAGATTTTAGATTTTGTGATAAAAGAGTATCTCACCATTCCAGTTGGGAGGTCAGTGATTTTTACATTTTCATACGACGCTCCATCGTTACTGAACTGTACTTTAAACTTTGTCACGAATTGCAGCTGACCATCAGCCAACCGTCGTCTTCCTTGTGTAATTACTCCAGTTACCAATCGTTGCACGCCAAGGTCAACTTGTATCCATTTCTGACTGTCTTCAGGAGGACACCACGCAGCGTCTTTATCACCGTCTGGGCCGAGCAAACGACTGAATTGTTTAGTGTGTGAACTGCTATGAACAGAGATCTTATCATCTAAAATTCTTCCATCTTCCAGACCAACTGCTGAGTGCTGACAGGCATCTATATTATACACAAAGCGAGTTTGTGGAGAACAAAATCAATAAATCATTTATCATCTACATGGAAAAAGTGTACTTTTGGTTCCAGATACTGCTATACCAGTATCGTTCAATACTGGAACATTAAGTTCAAGTATCGGGCGATACTGGTACGCATGTTACCAATAGGGGTTTGTCCCACTATTAAACGATACATACGTAATTGTGTTCCAGTATCGCCCGATACTGGAACATTTTATTGTGCCAGTTTCGTCCGATACTGGAACAGCTGACTTGTACCAGTATCGAACGATACTGGGTGTTCCAGTATCAGACGATACTAGTACAATCCAGTATCTGCGATCCACCTAAAGTACACTTTTCCCATCTACATAAATAAAGATACACACCGGTAAATTCTATTGTGATATACAAGGACATTTCTACATCATCTCAATGAAATGTAACATAATTTCCTGTGTTACCCTATAGTGTAGGCCATGAACATGCTAAACAGCACAGGAATGGTATTTTAACGTTATCGTAGGTGAAATAAATGTTGCCTCCTCTTCACATGCACTGGACGGGTGCAGTCAATCCCACTTTTACAATAATCACAAACAAGTATTTCAAATAAAAATATATAAATCCTTCATAATATTTTTCTTGTATTCGCTTAACAGTCTCTGCCTCTAAGAGTGTACCATTTTGGGGTGTGTTGTGTGATTCATGAGTCCTCCGCAGATCAACTTTTTAAAAAAAATCAGTGATACATTACTATAATACCATTATACTATGGCCAAATTTTTAAATTCCTAACATTTTTAGTTCGGTCGTATAAATGTCACGACATTGTAGGAAGAATTCCGGTAAAATGATTATTACGTTCCCCATAAAGTATAAATATGTGCGCCATGCCCATCCCAACGAAAGGAAAACATATTTTGAAACCTCCAGTTGTGTACATAACAAAAGTGAAACAAAATCGTTGGGATTTCGTTGGCGCGTCACATTACGTTGACCTTGAACCCTTGACGAACAGCGAACTCCTCCTGATTCAAGACCTTATAATTTGATGCGCCAACAAGAACCCATTCAATAAACAAGATCATATGAAAGAACTCAGAGCCTTTAACACATTCAAAAGGAAACATTGTTGGGATGTTGTTGGCGCACGGAGATAATCAAGTCAAAGTTACCATTTTGAGCCATTTTCGCACTTCCGTAAATCCCTGCGCCATCTTAAATTTAAAACACCTTAGAAATGATATCCAGTTGCAAAGATGCTTTACCTTAAATACAAAATGAAGAATACCCGCTTGGGATATCTAAGATTGTTTTTTAAGTGCTTTTTAAACATTTGCACAGTGCATGCGAGACAGATATAGCCCCACATACATTGTTCAAGCTCTTATAAATCAGTGGGCCAACAAGATCCCATCAATATTTTGGTTAATTTGCTTAGTTTGACTGCCATTTAATGGATACCGATGGGGAAAGCATCATCAGCTTTATTCTCAACCCTTTTTGAGCCATAACCAAGGCTATCAGATTACTTTGGTGAATTTTGACAATGTCATATGCATTTTAGACTATTCTCAACACATCTATGTTAGTTTTAACGTCGATTTCAAAATATGTAAGTCATGTCTTCCGAATTCGACAGTCAATTGTTGAATTCTGAAGCTCATTCAATTGATGAAACATCCTGCAAGAGAATAATGGTGATGTGTTGAGAATGGTCTAAAATGCATAGAAAACAATGTTCTATATGACATGTCAAAATTCACCAAAGTAATCAGAAATTATCTGATATTCTGTGACTAAAATGGCCCAAATACTTAGGCGCGAGTATGACTAGCTGATGACGCCCGCCTCAGCTTTGCGATCATGTAGAATTTATCGCCATCAAACCCCCCCCCCCCCCCCACGTATATACCCGACTTATTTTAATGTTATCGTAGGTGAAATAATTGTAGTGTAGTGCAATCTTATAATAACGCATGACATACCATGACATCCAAGAACTTCAAATCGTATAGAAGGGTAGGTGATCCAGTCTAGAATCACGATTCTGACATATCTTGCCATAAACGATATCGGGAAAATATTGCTTACACCATAGATATTGAAGTTACCATTAAAGACCTGAAACTGAAAGAATACACAATGAGGTATCGTGCTTTAGGTCAGAGCTGGATTAATGATTAGCTACGAGGGGCATTCAATAAATACCTGCAACCATTCAAAATCCCTGAACCGTGACATGTGTCAATAAAATAAACTTATGATACTTAAACTGTAAGTCTTACCCCTATCTCACAGAAAATTTCAAAAACGTGGGTCATTTTTATCATGTAATTTCAGTACTATAAACATCATGGTCTCTGGGCACTGAAAATTGACAAGAATCAGCATTATAAATCAAGCGCCAACATTAACGCTGTTAACGCATGTATCTTAATGCATACCATAAACTTGTCTTTCAAACTTCCCGCCATTGCAACCTTTAATTCCCTAACAAGTGCCCTGAGATCACGGTATTCACAGTGCTGAGAAGTAATGATAAAAATGACCCACGTGTTCGAAATTTTCTGTGAGAAAAGAGTAAGACTTACAGTTTTAGTATCATAAGTTTATTTTACTGACACGTGTCACGGTTCAGAGATTTTCAATGGTTGCAGGTAGTTATTGAATGCCCCTCGTATATTGATTGACACATGATCATTACAGCTCAGATGTATTTACATCGAAGAGCATTTCACACATTTTTCCGCGAGGTCAGTAATTTCAACATTTTCATACGACGCTCCCTAGTTATTAAACTGTACTTTTAATACGATGTCACGATGTGTAGCAGTCCATCACTAGGGCTGGAATTAATCATAAGTTCATCTGTTTGGTTCGAGTGATAATCTATCTTGATTGAAAAAAAATCCACGTGGATTTAAGATTTATATTTGTAAAAGAGTAACTCACCATTCCAGTCGGGAGGTCAGTGATTTTAACATTTTCATACGACGCTCCATCGTTACTGAACTGTACCATAAACTTTGTCACGAATTGCAGCCTTTCATCACTCCGTCGTCTTCCTTGTGTAATTACTCCAGTTACCAATCTTTGCACACCAAGGTCAACTTGTATCCATTTTTGAGCATCTCCAGGATGCTTAGGGCTCCACGCTATGTTTGTATCACCTTCTGGGCCGAGCAAACGACTACGAAGTTTAATTGCTGACTCGCTAGAAACAGATATCTGATTATCTAAAATTCTTCCATCTTTCAGACCAACTGCTGAGTGTTGACATGCATCTATATAATACAAAGTGTGTTGAACAAAATCATTAAATATTATTAATAAAAAGCTATTAAGATACACAGAACCGGCAATGTACAGATGGAAATATCTACTGTACCATATCAGCTAAATGAAATATAACAAGATTTTATATTTTCATCCTAACACAGTCACCAGCTTGATTTTCATATTTGGTGGGGGCATAAACCGACAACATTTTCCCGACCCCAAAATGCGCGAACAGAGCTCGAAAATTTGCTATTTTACACTCATTTTGCCTTCTAACAAGCTTCTACCAAAACACATTAATTCTTTTTTTTTTCTTCTTTTTTTTTTCTTTTTTTTTTTTGGGGGGGGGGCACATGTGTGCGACAATTTGCTATCTTACAATCATAGTTTATGATTCCCCTTGGCAAATGACCCGACAGTGCCAATCTCAACCGACAGGACAGTCAATATTGGAGGGGTTCGCCCGCCCTCTGGCTAAGCCGCTGACAGTCACGGAATAACATAACACAATGTTATTTTAACGTTACCGTAGGTGAAATATCTGTAGCTTCCTTTGTACGATTACAGTAAATAACTTTCCGTTCCATATCTCATACAAGCTTTTCCATACGAAAAGCTCATCTCTTATAATAACGTCTGACATACCTTGACATCCAAGAATTTCAAATCGGATGGAAGGGTGGTTCATCCAATCTAGAATCACGATTCTGACATATCTTGCCATAAACGATATCGGAAACAGATTGGTTTCACCAGAGATATTGAAGTTACCATTAAAGACCTGCAAATGGATGAGTAATACCAAAATGAAGTACCATGCTTTATGTTAGCAGTCAGCTGTAGAACGTGGCCCCATTTCAATTGAGGGCGCTCTATTTAGTGACGCACTGCCGTTATTTTTTTACACTGCGATTCATCAAGTGACGGAAGTCCGTCGCCCGCCAGAATACGAACAAAATAACTTTTCAATAGAGGGCGGGCTTGGGAACGGGGCTGCATTTCCAAGGGAACGGCCTCACGTCACAGTCAATTTCAAAATTCATAAAAAGCCGATTTTACGGATTTTAAGCAACGAAATAACTCTCTTATCACAGAGATAACCGTCACAAAGGCATCACTTCTGAATACTATAGGGCTTATGTTTAATGCAAAAATTATCAAACTTACCTTAAAAATTCTACAAAATGGTGTAATCTCGTCTAGAAAATGGTGGTCTCATCGCAGCAAACCGGTCAAAAAAAGACATCATTTTAGCTTGTGTCGTGTGATGTTGGGGTCACAGGTAAAATTAAATCATTGAACTGGATATCGCAAGGAGTTCTAGTACCTTATGATGCCCTCAACTCGATGGATAGTTACTTTTTATGCAGATAATTGGGGGTAAAAGGCGAAAATTCAATCATTGCGCAAATTGACGGGTGTGCGTTACCTTGGTTACGTACACCAGTCATTTTAGAGCGCCCTCAATTGAAACGGGGCCCCGTTCTACAGCTGACTGGTTAGAGGGCTGGAGTAACTTATGAGTTCAAGGGATAACCTCTCTTGATTGAAAAGAAAACACACATAAATATCAGATTTATATTTGTGATAAAGTATCTCACCATTCCAGTCGGGAGGTCAGTGGTTGTAACATTTTCATACGACGCTCCGTCGTTACTGAACTGTACTTTAAACTTTGTCACGAATTGTTTCTCCCCGTCAGTAAGTAGTCGTCCTTGTGTAATTACTCCCGTTACCAATCGTTGCACGCCAAGATCAACTTGTATCCATTGGTCGGTTCCGTCGAGTTCAGGCCACCATGCCAAGTCTACATCACCTCCTGGGCCGATTAAACGACTACGATTTGTATATTCTTGGAAGTGAGAAGCAGTTATCTGTTGATCAAGAATTCGACCATCTTCCAAACCAACTGCTGATCGTTGACATGAATCTACACAAAGAGAGTTGGTGGGATAAAAATCAATAAAACTATACCAATTATCTACCGTAATAAAAAACGAATAAAATACACGGAACCTGATGTACCCAATATATACATGTACATCTACATGGCAATCAGCTCAATGAAATGTAACACGATTCATTCGTATTTTCATCCTAATATTAACGGAATAACATAACAAATGTTATTTTAACGTTATCGTAGGTGAGCTATTAATTGTATCCTCCTTTGTACGTACGAGTACAGTAATTTCCCGTTCAATATCTCATTCCCGCCTTTCCTTATGAAAAGCCCAATCTCTTAAAATAACGCGTGACATACCTTGACGACATCCAAGAACTTCAAATCGGATAGCAGGGTAGGTTATCCAGTCTATAATCACAATTCTTACATATCTTGCCATAAACGATATCGGAAAAAGATTGGTTACATCAGCGATATTGAAGTTACCATTAAAAACCTGCAAATAAAAGAATACCACAATGATATCAGAGGGCTCTAGTATTTACTTATAAGTTTAAGTGATAATGGTGTATCAATTTCCAGTAAAAAGACTCCTGATTTGATGACCAAACGGTCACCGTTTCAAAAATAACCAATCACATCAAGCCTTATTAATACTCTGTAGCTTAACTCTGGCAGATGTATTATCCGTCCGAGGGAGATAAAAATAGCACTTAGATTAGTAATGGAGTTAATTTTAGTGATGGGCTACCTCTATACTTAACTAAAAGCAGTGACATCCATTGAAAAAACGGAATTTTGAGAAATTGAGCATGAATTTTAACTCAAATGGTCCCCTTTTCAAGTGTATTTGTTTCGGAAAGTACTAATTTGAAAGAAGAGATATTCAAGATTTATAAACCATCCGAGGGAGCCTGAGTTTGGTCGTCTCATGAGCGCAGCAGGGCTGGAAGTTCAATAAGGTGCACGATTGGTCATTGTTAGTCATTATGGAAAAGAGTGTAAAAATCTGGTGTGATAGAGATGCGAGTCAGTCAATGATCATGATGATGAACACCCTCTTCGCCACGCTATCGATGATCAGCTGAGCCACGCAATTCACGCAGCAGTAACCACTAACCAGTACATCTTGATCAATGTTGGAGGGCAGTAACTAATACTAATAGTAAGAAGTGACTCAGTATATCATGTGTACACTAGTATAACTGTAACAAGTTCTACAGCTAGTACTACAGTTCTACAGGATACTGCTCGGCAGACATACACTGTAGTGTTATTTTGACACCTCTGAAATTATATTCATGATTAAGTGTATGTCAAAACATTCAGCGGGTTGGTGTTCAGGAGATAAAACTAAGAATGGCAACTAATCTATATAGCTTAAACGATATAAAAATATTGGATAGTCTAGAATATGCTTAACTCTGTTGTCAATGTTGTTGCGCTTTATTCCGTTGAGAGCGCTATATGGAATAAAGCTAACATGTACATGTACAACCGGTTACTGATATAGTTTACTATATAGTGTACAGGATATATACTAAGTCAGTTATTACTGGTTACTGCGTGAATTGGTAGCGGAGCGGAAAATTACCGCAGCTTTCTCTGGAAGTGGTAGTTGATTTACCGTGTATAATGAAGCAGATGTCCGGTTAGTCATGGTAGTTTAGTTGTTCATAACTGATTGTAAATGTACCTGTCAAACGCGTCATTGTCTTTTACGTCTCAGGTCTTGGATTGTCTATACTCTATTTGGTTTCCTCTGGAGTCTGGACAGTGACGTAACTTAACGCGTATGTATCTTCCGCCTTTCAACGCTCGTGTGTATACGCCAGCGCCGCGAGTAGGCGCGCGCGTTATGTACTGCAATTAGTAGAATACGTGGTTACGTCACTGTCTCGTGATCGCCAAACAGACTATAGACTGTTTAATTTATGATTTGTTTAAAAAAAGTTTGGTATGCTTTGTAGCTCTAAGCATGATATATAGGTCCCTATAGATTCAGATTCAGATTTTTATTTGTGATAAAGTATCTCACCATTCCAGTCGGGAGGTCAGTGATTTTAACATATTCATACGACGCTCCATCGTTACTGAACTGTACTTTAAACTTTGTCACGAATTGTTTCTCCCCGTCAGTAAGTAGTCTTCCTTGTGTAATTACTCCCGTTACCAATCGTTGCACGCCAAGATCAACTTGTATCCATTGGTCGGTTCCGTCGATTTCAGGCCACCATGCCAAGTCTACATCACCTCCTGGTCCGATTAAACGACTACGATTTGTATATTCTTGAAAGTGAGAAGCAGTTATCTGATTATCTAAAATTTGTCCATCTTCCAAACTAACTGCTGAGCGTTGACAAACATCTACACAAACATGACAAAAGTGAGTTGGTGTGAGAAAAAACCCTAATAAAGGGTTCAATAAAAGAAAGTATACCACTTTGTTTATGTCATTTTGAGTAACTTTCAATTTGTTTTTGACCACACAGGCTAGTTAGGCATTTAGATGAATTTTTTAGGCATAATTTGATACCAAATTTGCCCCCTAACAACAAAGATAAACCATGATTAGCACCATTTAAAGGAAAATATCCCATTTTCAAAAGTCGCATTTTCAATACACAGCACGAGAAGATTTGGTTAATCTGTCCATGTTCTCCCCATCCTTTCCTTTCCTTGACATTCAAATCCTTCACCCATGCATCAGTTTACATTTGAATTAGCCCGCGCATTGAGGGATATGCGCGGTGATCAGTACGGGATAAATACGGCATATGTGTGTGTCAACAATTTGCCCTTTCTTCTCGTGCTGTGTATTGGAAATGCGACTTTTGAAAATGGGATATTTTCCTTTAAATGGTGCTAATCATGGTTTATCTTTGTTGTTAGGGGGCAAATTTGGTATCAAATTATGCCTAAAAGATTCATCTAAATGCCTATTTAGCCTGTTTGGACAAAAACAAATTGAATGTTACTCAAAATGACATAAACAAAGTGGTATACTTTCTTTTGTTGAACCCTTTATAACTATACCAATTATCCTCCGTAATCAGTCAGCTGTAGAACGGGGCCCCGTTTCAATTGAGGGCGCTCTATAACGACGGGTGTACGTAACCAAGGTAACGTACACCCGTCAATTTGCGCAATGATTGAATTTTCGCCTTTTACCCCCAATTATCTGCATAAAAAGTAACTATCTATCGAGTTGAGGGCAGCATAAGGTACCATAACTCCTTGCGACATTCAGTTCGATGATTTAATTTAACCTTTGACCCCAACATCACACGACACAAGCTAAAATTATGTGTTTTTTGACCGGTTTGCTTTGATGAGACCACCATTTTCTAGACGAGATTATACCATTTTATAGAATTTTTAGGGTAAGTGTGATAATTGTTACCATAAATATAAGCCCTATAGTATTCAGAAGTGATGCCTTTGTAACGGTTATCTCTGTGATAAGAGAGTTATTTCGTTGTTTAAAATCGGCAAATTCGGGTTTTTACGAATTTTGAAAATTACTGTGACGTGAGGCCGTTCCCTTGGTAACGCAGTCCAGTTCCCAAGCCCGCCCTCTATTGAAAATTGTTTTTTGTTCGTATTCCGGCGGGTGACGGACTTCCGTCACTTGATGTATCGCCGTGTAAAAGATGACGGCAGTGCGTCACTAAATAAAGCGCCCTCAATTGAAACGGGGCCCCGTTCTACAGCTGACTGGTAATAGTACAAAAAACAAAAAAATAATATACACAGAACTCGATGTACATCATGATATACATATACATTAAAATATCTAATATACAACCAGCTCAATGAAATGTAACAAGATTTCGCATTCCGTCACCCTTACAGTCACGGAATAGCATTTTGTCAACGTTATTGTATGTGAAATAACTGTAGCTTCCTTTGCACGTCCGTACGGTTACAGTAAATAACTTTCCGTTCCATATCCCATAAACTTTTCCATACGGAAACCTCATCTCTTATAATAACGTCTGACATACCTTGACATCCAAGAATTTCAAATCGGATAGAAGGGTGGTTTATCCAATCTAGGATCACGATTCTGACATATCTTGCCATAAACGATAGCGGGAAAATGTTGCTTACACCAGAGACATCGAAGTTACCATTAAAGACCTGTAACTGAAAGAATACCAAAAGATATCACGCCTTATGCCAGAGAGATATGGAGTCCGGGGATGGAATTCAAGCGATAAATCTCTCTTAATTGAGAAAATAATCCATTATAGATTTCAGATTTATATTTATTTCATGAAAAGTATCTCACCATTCCAGTCGGGAGGTCAGTGGTTGTAACATTTTCATACGATGCTCCATCGTTACTGAACTGTACTTTATACTTTGTCACGAATTGCAGATTTCCATCAGTACGCCGTCGTCCTTGTGTAATTACTCCCGTTACCAATCGTTGCACGCCAAGATCAACTTGTATCCATAGGTCGTTTCCGTCGATATCAGGCCACCATGCCAAGTCTACATCACCTCCTGGTCCGATCAAACGACTACGATGTGCATATTCTTGCAAGTGAGATGCAGTTATCTGATTATTTAAAATTCGGCCATCTTCCAAACCAACTGCTGAGCGCTGACATACATCTACGCAAAATATAAAATAAGTGAGTTATGGAAAGAAACCTTACATGTTTTTTTCATTTTATTCGTTTATTTATTTACATTTGAATCGACATTATGCCAATAGGTAGAATACCTTTGAATGAGAGTGCTCAATGCCGCAAGTAAGGGCGTGTTAAACATTCAAAGTAAAAGACCTTCTGGAATAGAACTCATCGTAACTCTGAGTTTCATGCTTTCACAATCGTCAGACGACCAGTACAATGCGTATCAAATTCGATCGTCAAAACAAGTTTGCATATTGTCACGAACGCACAATGTATTTGCACAACGCAGTAGTTACGCGACATGTGGATGGTTCGTTTGCACGATTTTCGACCAGACTGATCGATTTGTATGGGGAAGCATTGTTAAAATGCCGCAAAGTGTCATTTTTTACTGAATAATTAATAGCACATGTCACGTCCGTATCATTAAGTGACGATTTTGAATCAGTATAATGACTTTGATCAGCTGTTTTGTCGGTCACTGTTGAAGAAACAAAACATTTTATTTTGGGATCTTGGAATTTCAATCGTAAAATGCCTTGGTTCCAAAGTGACTTGTTTTGGTTTCTTCACAGTTACCTCTAAAACAACTGATGCGCAGTCATTATCCTTTAAACCAACGTCGGGTGCCGTTATCTAACCAACCATTGTTCCATTCTTCTCAAATGCAGTCAATTCAATATTTATTTCCCATCATACCAACAAGAACAAAATAAATCCAACGTGACGTTCACGATTTTATTTCATGTCGAGTCCCTTCTTTTCGAAAAAAAATCAACTGCTGAGTGTCTAATGAATAAAGCAATACACCTGTTGCAATCCTATATTGAAATGCAGAATTGTAGTCATCCGTTGACCTACCATGACTTCCAAGTACTTCAAGACGCATACATGGTCGATTATACCATTCTACGGGGAGGATTTTCACATATCTTGCCATGATTGATACAGGTAAAAGATTGGTCACTGCTGTACAGCTCACAGAATTTGTAACATTATTCCCAGTAAATACCTGGTGTTTAAAAACAAACAAATACCAGATCATTTTAAAGGAGTTTTGCTCTGTTTATAACTTTTTGGAACAGAGATTGACAATGTTTTTAGGATTAAAAAAAGGATTTCGAAGGAGATTTTAAACAAACCTTGGAGGGAAAAACCTTCCTCCGAAATCACTGAATTAACCGTTTGGGTTTAAGGACGATAGACACCAACTTGTACCGTTCATTTGTGATTCGATTAATTGTTTTACCGGAAATAGAATGAAAATAGGGATGATTTGTCGTTAAATGTATTCACTTGGGTGATGAAGAGAAATATTAAATACTTTAATGTATATGAATTATGCATTACCATTGCCTCTGAGCTGCCATAGATCGTCACGTCATCATAAGATGTCCCATCGTTGCTGAACTGAACTGTGAATTTCGTGACCTTCTGATTTGTGTTGCCTCTTCCTTGCATCACTATTCCGGTGACCAATCGTTGTACACCAAGATCAACCTGAAGCCATTGATTAGAGTCAATGGTATCAGAACACCACGCGGATTTGTCGCCGTCCTCATTTAGGCGACCGTTGAATGCATACAAGGCGCCTATTTCACTTGAAGCGGTAATTTGATTATCTGGGATACGACCATCTTCCAAACCCAGCGGTGATTGTTTGAGCAAATCTACACAAATATTCGAACATTAGTGTTTTAATTTTACTAGAGCATTAGGTTTAACCCGTTATTTTTACACAGATTCACTTATTTCTGAAATGGGCCCATGGTCAATCAGTTACCGTAATTGCCATGCTAAAAGCCGCGGCTTATATACGTGGTTTTGACCCTCCCGATGCTGTTTATCCGGCGATATCTTAACCTTAACATGCTTAATCAATAATACAGTACTTACCTACTGTACAATTTGTCCACACTGACGTCATGATTACCGGTTGCTCTGGAGGTGCTACATAATCAAGAACATGAGACAAAGACTCAATTAGCTACAGAGATACAGCACCCCTTTATACATTTCCTAGGCAGGTTTTTAGGAGACAAATTGGTCTCTGAATTGTTATGCACATTCCTGACTCTGAATATAGTTGAAGGGCTCAACTTTAATTTGTATATCCTAAAGCATTAGATCGACAGTGGTTCCTCTCAACCTATCATTATGAGTTTTACAGAGATAATAGGAAAATCTCGTATCTCCTAATCAAAATAAAAAAGAAATTTATCGGCAATAGACTCGCTGAATGTTACATTTACCTGTAAAGTTTGAGCCCAAGTTTGACAGGTTGAACTGGTCATGACGCTAGTATTTACGTGTGAACATGGTTTGAATGGTGTGAACACCCTGGACTGGATTTAAAAAGCGCTTTGGGACTGTGCTTGCATTGTGGAAAGCGCTATATAAGAACGGTAATATTATTATTATTATTATTAACTGTCTAGACGACCCAAAAGTCAAACGCTCCAGCGATGTGCCTTGCCACATGTGTCGACCTTTACCCCAATTTGGGCTAATTTTTAATCTAAAATCTGCTCTATATCGTAACTTTCTCGAAATTTGAACTTTTGATTTGACAAAATCTGTAATAGCACTAATTTTGTAAGCAAATTGAAGTTCGAAGATTTAATCTCTTAACACAAGAAGTTAAATAACTTTGAAAAGTCTCGTGTTGGGCTTTAAAGTTCCACCCAAGAATTACATCCATCCAACACCGTTGACCGCATGCTGGGGACCTTGAGTGTGGCAGCGGTGGAACTGGTAGCAATCGCTGCAGGCGCTGCAGTCTTGCCACATGACTTGGCACGCGTGGTGACTTCCCGCCAGATTTGGGCTACTTTTAAAACTAAAATCTGCTCTTCGAATAATTTTTTTCTTTCTTTTTCGAAATTTGAACTTTTTTTAATACAAAATATGATATAGCACTAGATTCTCTAACAAATTGAAGTTTAGAGTTGGAATTGCTTAACACAACAACATTTTTGAAAAGCAACATAGGGCTTCTAGTTGCATCCAGACTAAAGAGCCTTGAGCCATGCTTAGGACAGCGGTGGAAATGGTATCAAGCACTCTGGCAAGACACAGGTGGTGTGAAATAAATCAGATAAATGGTGTAGGAGGGGATAATTAAATACCACGGATAAAGCATCAAAGCCGTGGTAAAAAAAAGTTGGAAAACATACAGGGAACGGAACCGTAATGGCCAAGAAAAAGACAAAATCACGCTTATCGCACTGTAAAACGTGTCGCATGCTGGGTGTAGATTGCTTACTCTACCAACTCTGTCTTTATCACCCTTTGAAACATTCCCTCCCTAACATTACCTCCAAACACTTTCAACAACGGAATCGTAAAACAAAGCAACTGGAACATTGACTTTGTACCATTATCGAACGATTCTGGGTGTTCCAGTATCGGACGATACTATTTACTACAGTCCAGAATCTGGGACCTAAAGTACACTTTTTCCATTTATGATACATCAATGAATGGTAATTATTTTGCGCGAGAGATATATTATTTGTATTGACTTTGACAGCCTTCATATTATCTATTAGTACTCACGACAAGTGTGAACTAATGATCCATGGCACTTTGAGTCAGCTATATTATTGTCATAACCTTCGATCTGATGGAAGAAACAACATAGCAATACAAAATTAATAAAGCGTTGTCAAGCAACGCATCGTATCATTTATTTACCTACAGTAATTAAAGGGGTAATAAAGCAATAGTGTTTTTTACTTCAGAATTCAAGATGAACTTTAATAGTGGTGTTTTTTGCTAGTTCACTTCATTTGGTGCAGTTGAAAATGGTTTTATACTAAATACTCTGCACCTATAGATGGGGTGACATGTGACGCCACGCCAGGCATTTGGTTGGCATGTGACGCCACGCCAGGCATTTGTTCGGACCCTTGCTTTTAAAACTCGCACCAAAGCATTATAAAGTGTAATAATGCATAATGGACAGTGTTGTGGTCATATGCTGTTCCCTCAAGCATGCATCGACAGTCCAGTTCCTTCGACCGTTGCTTTTGTTGATAAACATTGATGTTACCCCCATCGATATAAAACTAAATGCAAGCCAGCTGGAATTAAATAATCCCAAAACCAATGGAGTTGGATACCAACTCCACTCTAAGTGTCCTTTCTTTTCATTTTTGCAAGTTAAATAACAGTTCTTGAACATGGCGGGTAATCTTAAATTAGTCACGTGTTTAGCTCGATATTTCATATTATACACCTCAATTTTGATGCGAAATGGTAGAAAAGGGATAGTCATAGGCAATCATAAAGGGTTCAACAAAAGAAAGTATACCTTCTGGACAGTGTTGTGGTTCTTCTCGTGCTGTGTATTGGAAATGCGACTTTTGAAAATGGGATATTTTTCTTTAAATGGTGCTAATCATGGTTTATCTTTGTTGTTAGGGGGCAAATTTGGTACCAAATTATGCCTAAAAGATTCGTCTAAATGCCTATCTAGCCTGTTTGGTCAAAAAAAATTGAATGTTACTCAAAATGACATAAACAAAATGGTATACTTTCTTTTTGTTGAACCCTTTATATAATACTTGACGATATTCTGGCCTTAAACTATATTTTTATGATTATTGGGGAAATAACGACATTAGGTATTTGTTAATTCTTCGCCACCGGAATCATTATCTGCCTCGATGGCCGAGTGGTTAAAGGCGTTGGATTGTATTACATGTATATTAGCAGAGAATATTTTAACGCGTGAGTTCAAATCTCACTGGGTCTCTTTTCTTTTCTTTTTGAAACAAATGACGTTGCTTTATCAGTCAAACTTTGGACATTTAATTTATACTATACAAATGTGTTTTTCCCTCTGAAATATGACATTTGAATTAATTGTAATATAATGTAAAGAAAATGTACGGCTAGTGCCCAGGGTTTAGTTTTCCATGATACTATGCATTTAATTTATTTTCGTTTATTGCTATCATTAAGAACGCATCAATGCGTATATTTTTAGGTAGCCTGTGCTTTTTATGCATTTAATTTATGCTCGTTTATCATCATTAAGAACGCATCAATGCGTATATTTTAACCATAAACCGTGTCGAAAACGTGTAGCAGCTCCATCTTTTTTAGTAATGATAAATTTCGGTTTTATGTTTACCACTAATGCTCGAACCACCCGTGTCACCTGATGCCGGTGTGAAAGGAGCCATAGCACCCCTGGCTACACGCAGTAGCGTAGCGAGTGGGGGGGGGGGGGGCGGGTGGGACGAACTGCCCCCCCCGGAGGGGAAAAAATTGGCAAAATGGGGACGAAAAGGGCGGAAAATCATGTTATATCAGCCGTTTTTTGACCTGGTTTCTTTGAAATAGGGACCGTTATGGGGATCTATGGGGATCTTGCCCCCTCGGAGTGGCTGGGCTGGCTACGCGGCTGGCTACACGTAATTGTATTAGTTATCCCCTGTTTGATAACGCAATACGGGAAGATACCTATGGTTGGGTGCCATATCACATTCGGCCTCCGGGCTCATGTGATATGGCACCCAACCATAGGTATCTTCCCGTATTGCGTTATCAAACAGGGGATAACGAATTTATCACTTAGGAAAAACGCAATATATTTGGTATTGCGTAGTAGCTTCTGATTGGATTAATCAAGTTTTTGATTGATCCATTATCATTTGAGGGGTTAAAACCATAAGATTTGCTAGGGGTTGGCATTTGTGGATGGGTACACATGTGGTTATTGGTGTTGGGTTATGGAAGGCAGTAGGAGATGGAGGATTGACAAATATGATATTTTGGTGGTTCCCAGTGTCATTTTGGTTGTTCCCAGTGTCTCAAACATTGGGAACCATCAAGATGTCACTGGGAACCATAAAAAATGCTATTTTGTCAACCAACCAACCCCCTTTTTATTCACCACAACCCCTCCCCCATATATATTTATTAAGCACTTAAACAACTCGGAACCCAAAACACTGGGAACCACCAAAATGGGCCATTTTGACAATCTATCCCCTCCTCATTCACCACATCCCAGCCCAATCCAACAAATATATTTATTGAGCACTTGCACAACTTGGAACCAAAAACACTGGGAACCACCCAAATAACACTGGGAACCGCCTAAAAAGACATGTTGTCAACCCATCCCTTCCTTATTCACTATACACCCCAGCACAACCCCCAAAATATGTTTATTGAGCACTTAAACATCCCGGAACCCAAAACACTGGGAACCCCCAACATGACACTGGGAACCACCAAAAAAGGCCATTTTGTCAACTCACCCCTTCCTTATTCACCACACCCCAGCCCAACCCCCTAAAAACACTAGGAACCACCAAAATGACAACTGAAACCACCAAAAAGACAGGTCAACCCCCACCCCCACCCCCCCCCCCCCCTCCCTCACCCCCTTCCCCTCGCACCCATGATAACCCAACCCCTACGGCCACCATATCCATCACCACCACCACCAACCCCTAAAAATGATAATGGATCAACCCAAATCTCTATTTAACCAATCAGAGCTGTTATTCAACCAACAACGCAATACCAAATATATTGCGTTGTTGGAACAGCTGATTACAACGCAATACGCTTATATATTGCGTGGTTGCTAAATGGCTATGTACCAATCAAATAACAGCATTTGTATCTATTTATATTATAGCTACTAAGTGATAAAGAGTGATATTAGTGTTACGTGTACAGATGAGTGCCCTATACCAACCTTTACTTTTACTGTACAGGGCGGACTATGGCTCTAGGGGACTGTGTCTCCCACTACACTGGAGTAACGTCAGCGCAAGTTCTAGTCGCCTCATAATAATCCAGGAATTTAAAAATTGCGAGCGTAACTCCAGTGGTTTTTTCTTTCAACCGCGTGATCAAATAAGAATGGTTGGTCGTGGCGCACGGTGTGGTTTAATATGTAAATTAACAAAATACTATGAGTTTCTGGTGGTCTACCACATACATCCCATTGTTAAATCTATACTCTGATCATACATGTTGGTTCATATATGCCAATTTATGGAATTATACTCTTTTGCCGGCCATTTTGGCGGCCATCTTGGATTTAGGAATGTTAACAAAGCAAAAGTACTGGATATGAGTGTCTATAGTGGTCTAGACTCTAGTTCATACATCCCACAATTAAAACTATACTTTCACCATACATTTTGAATGCTATATGTCATTTGTCGACTGTGAAATATTAATATAATCAATCAATCAATTTATGAAATTTGACCAGTTTTGGCGGTCATTTTGGAAGCCATCTTAAATAACCCCTTAGCATACCACAATTATTTTTGGAAACATCTTGAATATGTTTAGGACCATA
Organism: Ophiura sarsii; assembly: GCA_035610835.1. NCBI lineage: Eukaryota > Metazoa > Echinodermata > Ophiuroidea > Amphilepidida > Ophiuridae > Ophiura > Ophiura sarsii. The sequence continues at coordinate 37,250,224 of CM069453.1, read as the reverse complement.
ATAGGAAGTCAACAAAGTTTGGGTGGTTTTTTGTTTTGTTTTTTGTTTGTTTGTTGTTGTTTGTTTGGTGGTGTTTTTTGTGGGGGGGGGGGGGGGGGGGGGGGGGGGGGGGGGGGGGGGTCCTGGGGATGATGGTCCACGGTAACCCCCCGTTATACCCGACTAATCAATCTAATTGAGAAACTAATCAGTGTTATCTAGAATGAGATAACGTAATACATGCATAATAATTAAGAAAGAGAATAAACGCCAACAAATCCTTATAGATCTATCCCCAATTTACCGGCCTTTTAGTCTAAATCAGCGGTAATAAAAACCACAGGTGGTCAGCAACTGCCAGGACTGGTCTGGATGTTGCCCAAAAATAGTCTGATCACATACGTTCCATCGTCCTGTATAGCTTGAGCCCATTGGGCTACATGTTAAACTAAAATCTGCTATATAATCGTATTTTCTTTTGGAATTTGAGCTTTGTATTTGACAACATCTGAAATCGCACTGGTTTTTAAACAAATTCAACTTCAAGCATTGAATTTCTTAACACAAGAACTTTGAAAAGTCGCGTGTTGGGCTAAAAAAGTCCACCCAAGAATTGTTTAATTCAACACTTTGGCCGCATGCTGGGGAAACCTGAGGCAGTCTGTCTGTCTACAAGCTAGCCACATGAATTGACACACGCGGTGACTTTCAGCCACATTGGCTAGTTTTAAAACTAAAATCTGATCCAGGGATAATATATTGTGACTTTTTACTTAGAATTTTGAACTTTTGATTTGAATAAATTTTAAATAGTACTAATTTCAATGACAAATTGAAGTTAAAGTGTGAATTTCTCAACACAACAACTTTCAAAAGTAAGACTTTGGGCTTCTTTCCACCCACTAGTACCAAGTTCTTCCTACCATGGACAAAACTAGGATACCACCAGGCGCGGCGGGTCCTTGAGCGATGCTTGGCCAGCGAGCTGGGCTAGAAAATACACAGGGTGCACCATGCCCTGGGGGCAAAATTGGTTCTAGTAGGGTTGGTAGGTGTATATGGAAACAGTAGTTTGGTTGCCGGGCTTATGATAGGGATACTTGTTGAGCTACAGTGCATTCGTACTTATTAAGCACGAATGCACTGCTAGTGAATGAATTATCTATCATACACTTCGAGAAGTGTAGGTAATATTATGGGTTATATTATGAGATGTTAATCAGTCCAGGCAAATGACCAAATCTGGAAATCAGGTTATATTTCCAAATCTGGAAATGTAGTGATGAATTAATTTGCAGTAGTTATTTTGTGAATTGACAAAGTGCTTAAATTTTGTGGATACGATACCATACACAAATATCATTATAAATATACTGCCATTTTTGTAGGTGATAATTTTTGCGAATTTAAGCACTAGCAACTTTTGCGAAATTAAATAGTTCACGAAATTAGCAGTTTTCTGCCCAGGGACTGGTTATTATAAAAAAGGACTGACTCATTCTTGGTAAATCATGGTTAAAAGATAATTCTCTAAATAATCACCGTGGCGTTTAATTATTGATCGTGCCGTTTTAAAATAAAGGAATTAATTGATTAATTAAATAATTAATTATTTAATTAAGCATTAATTAGTGGATAAACTGTAGTTGGGTAATTATTTTTGCTATTTGTATTTGTATACTAGCATTTCTAGTCTAACCACTACAGTAACGAATATATCTAATTAATCAATGACAATAGGACCCCAATCAATTTGCAAAATTCAACACTAATCTAACTTATGAATGTCTTACACACAGGATATACCAAAAACCCTCTTTTCAGACGAATTCGAACATATTATAAGAGAAATAACGGGCTTTTAAGGTATTCTTTTTATCAGAAGACGAGGTTTGTCTGAAAGTGAGAAATTCGTACAAAAGCCGGATAATCTATTCAATGAATTAGTGTTACATGTAGATATATTAATTTTGTTGAATATCTCAACTTTTCCACGTTAAAGTGTTATTATATTATGTTGGTCAAAAGCCTAGAGACTACATCTCACAGTCTTCAATATAACAGTACGGCCGCTAAGGCTGTACTAGCCTACAAGATAGCGGCGTAAGCGGACGACAGTCTAGTCAGAAGCCCTTTTATATACTCGTTCAAACACATAGGTCAAGCTCAAACATCAACCTTGCGCTCTTGGACCAATTCTCGTTTTCATTTCTCATTAGAAAACTGTGAAATTATTTATTCATTTGTAACTACAAATCCCCATTGGAAGTCCTGTGTTTACCTAGTTGTTGTTCGTTTCATCATACTCGTAACTCGTAATTCGCAACATTAGAATTTTACAATTGTTTTGAGCACTTCTATTGACAGATCTCGCATACAGTTGATTTAGATTTATTGAAACTTACCAAACCGAAGTAATTGCACTTCTATTGACAGATCTGGCATACAGTTGATTTAGATTTATTGAAACTTACCAAACCGAAGTAATTGATGCCTGCTATTTGTCTCACGTCCAGCGGAAACTCTTCAATAGTCGCGTCGTTAATTCGCACACGTAATGTTGCGAATCGTGGTTGAAACTTTTGCATATTGACTGCCTCGCACGGCAAAAGGTCAGGCAGCGTGATGGGCTTAAAATTCCATCGATGGAACAGATTTGATGGTCTTCCAACTTAACATTTTCGGATGGCTTATACGAGACATAGTGGTCATATTGGTCTGCATTGGCTGAATGCAAACTTAACGAAATCAGTGATATGACAATAGAAATCAAGTTTTGAAGGCTATACCTCTTCATCTTAATACATGAGTAGCCTTACTGGTGATTTGGCATCATGTAGCTTGGAGCAACACGTTCTTACTATTTTTATAAACAGAGATACTTAATTAATTTTACCGAGTGCTTATTTATCATCTCGCATCGGGCGTTCGTTGTTCGTTCCGGACAAATGAACAAACCAATACAATATACAG
>CM069453.1:37199292-37247172 GCA_035610835.1 Ophiura sarsii | reverse complement strand
GGGCGGGCGGGGGGGGGGGGGAGGGTGTATATAGTTCCGCGGCAGCGCGCCCATGCGCAAACATGCACGAGGTACGTTACCACGGTATAAGTAGCCTGTTGTACGCGCAACGCACAATATCGTGCAATTTTAGAGGATTTTTTGAGGCAAATGTTAGCGTGTTTTGCTGCCAATTCTTTACCAACTTTACTGGAATATAATAACACTTCCCATATTTTTCTCCATTTTTCACTCAAATAAGGCGACATTTTGATCAAAATTAACGGAGTTTTAAGGTTAACAAACAAACAAACAAACAAACATACACCATTTCCAGATTGTAGTAAGATTATATAACACTGATGCCTAAGTCAGTTGCAAAAAAAGAACAATAAAAACAAATATTGAAAGACCATTTTATTGAAATTTGATATTTAATAATTAGCCACTTGATTAATTAAAATCGCACCGTCAAAATGTATAAGCCGTAGTCAATTACACAAATATTTTCTAAGCATGATTAAACCGTGATGTCGTATCTTTAAATAAATTTATTTATTATAATATTCTAATGTATTACAGGGTTTGATCCATTCGTAAAGGTCTCCGTGGTACGATAACACATACGATTCCGTTACTATCGCCGTTGTGGTAGCGCCACCCTGGCGTCAGACTGCGAAGTCACCCCAAGCATACCAAGTGCAGATGCGCTGCACTGAAAAGGTTGTCTCAAAAATTACAACCGAACTTTTACTGATTGCGACTTCAAAATAAGTAAAGCAAGATATACCAACTTAGTGTGGTAAAACAAGCAATGACAAGCAATGATACAATGAAGCGATAAAACTAAGAGTAAAATGTACTAAGGTAAGCAATGAGAATGCTATGCACTTAAAACAAATAACTATATAACACCAATGTATGGGTGGACAAGCAATACAAATTGCTGCGCACAATAACACAAATAACGAGAAAAGGCCGACGTTACAATAAGGATAATTGATAGCTACAGTGCATTTATACTTGATAATCGCTGGAGGCATTCCATTCGAATGAATTATCTATCATACCAATTTCTATTTGAGATGGATGTATTAAGTCAAAGCTTGACGTTATAATTAATTAATTAATTTGCTTGACAATTCGACAAACCAAACTGCATACGAAAGCTTATTACGCTCTGCTAAGCAGAAAAAACGCAGCTTAGAGCGAAAGTATGTGAAGTCGAAACTAGAGGTGGACAAACAGATACATAGACAAGCTGGACATCGCTAAGACTGATTACCACAAATCACGTATTTTAGACTGTGGGCCGAGTGACCTGTTCAGAATGGTGAAGAGACTCAGTAACCCAGACTCGAAGCCCAGCCTTCCAGCTCACAAATCTGGGGAAGAGTTGGCTGACCGCTTCGCTAATTTCTTTGAGGTGAAAATAATGCCCATCCGCCAAGATATTGATTCAACCTCTAATGCACACAAACTGTCGGTGAATATCGAGGAGTCATGTAACTCATCATTTGCTCAGTTCAATGAACTGTCACAGGAGGCAGTGAGGAAACTTATTATGGACTCTCCTACCAAAAGCTACCCTCTTGACCCTCTCCCTACATGGTTTCTCAAGCAATGTGTCGATAGTCTTCTGCCTGTTATTACATACATTTTTAACAAATCACTCTCAACAGGCACTGTGCCTTGTTGTCTTAACGGCACTGGTTACCCCAATACTCACTTGACAAAGACTCACTGAAGAACTACTGTACAGACCTGTGTCACAGCTTAAATTCGTGGGCAAACTCATTGAGAGATGCTGTCTGCAGCAGCTTGAATAATAAATGTCTTTAAATGATCTCTACAGTGCTGCTCAGTCTGCCTACCGCTCTAACCACAGCTGAGAGACTGCACTTCTTCGAGTCCAAAACAATCTACTACAAGCTGCTGACCGACGACAAGATGCCATACTTGTACTCCTGGCCTTTACCACAGCCTTCGACACCATACACCACAACATATTTCTGCATAGGCTATCCCGGTGCTATAGTGTTGAAGGTACAGTTCTTAATTGTTTTAGATCATATCTGGAAGGCCGCACACAAGCTGTCTCTGTGCAATCAGAAAGTCTCCTCTCCTCATAAACTGATATATGGTGTCCCCCAAGGCTCTGTTCTTGGTGCGCCGGCGTGTTTCACACTCTGCTCCCCTCAGTGACGTCATCAAATAACCACTGATTCAACCATATAATGTACGCTGACGATACACAGGTCTACCTGCTTTTCAAACACGCTGATCGGGATAGCATGATTCACCGTCTGGAACAGTGCATCAAAGACATCAAGGCTTGGGCTGTTCTGAACAAAATGAAATTTAATGACGACAAGACTGAGATACTATTCTTCGGCACTCGCACCACTAGCAACGATCAACCGTCTTTACTGACAAATTGTAAACTCAGACGTTTTGATGCGCGAACAGAAGCTCGCAATCTTGGCATGATATTCAGCACTAATCTATACATGAGTAAGCATAATCAAACACATGTGCAGAATGGACTTGTATACGCAAGATAGGTAAAATCCGGAGATTTCTAGATAAGTCTGCTGCAGTGAAACTTGTTCATGCATTTATAACTTCGCGTATAGACTGTTGTAACAGTCTTCTGCTTGGAATACCTCATAAAGAAATCCAACGTCTTCAAAGACTCGAGAATGCAGCAGTCAGTAAAGCAGCAGCAGTTGTTGAAAATTTCAATTTTTTTTACACATTAGAAAATAAAAATACTCATCAAAATATTACATATCCCCCCAGTTTTGATTAGCACAACAAGTACATCTCATTTTACTTTAGGTACCTGAAAAAAAAAACTTTTCCCGACCGACCTACCCAACTTTTGAAAGTGATCTGGTCGTGTGCCTTGAATTGGAACCCCATATTTTGAGAGGGTGTGACATTTTTACACTGTTTATGATGTTTATGATATCACCGTTTCTATATTTTTCGTCATAAAATAACCAATTTGGTGTCATTACAAAGCACAATAAATGTTCTTTCCATACCATCCAAAAAATAATGTCTTAATTATTTCAGTTTTAAATGGGAGCTATTAATCGATCAACGGGTGCTGATGGAGGAGGATTCAGAGGAGGAGGATTGAGGAGCCAGTCCCATACACACACACAGTGTTTATTCACATTACTTACTAGCCCATGATACACATGGATGCTCTACTTCATGCACAGGTGATGATTCAAAAAGCCCACTTGCATATCCCGTGTATCAATGCCTCAATCGATATGATATAGCCGTGTGTTTGCATTGCATAGTGCGCAATATTATGCTACATTTGATCTGCATATTGTTTTCCTAAATCGTTATCATTGTTGGAAGAGCACTCGCGTAGCCAAATGTGGATGGGGGGAGGGGGGGGGGGGGAGGGGGGGGGGAGGGGGGGGGGGGGTGCAGTCAATCGGTCATCGTTGATAGTCGACCCATCGGTCGAGACGGTACTAGTGTTGTTCATTTGACACGGGTCCTGTGTAAAATATTGTACATTTTATTTGTAACAACCATTTTGGTTGAAACGAAGTCTGTCACGTCAGTTCACTTTTATTTCCCCTAGCTATACCACTGTGATTTAGAATCTTTTGAAGCGAACGAGAAAACAAAAGTATTAACAAAACCCGTCAAAGGCCTAAATCAAGGTATATTTGGCTGTAACTGAGCAACCACGTTTTGTATACAAAAGCTATAATTATGAGAGTGCTCTATGCCGGGATTTTTTGAAAACACAATCCAATATTGCAGGTAGGACTTTGACAATACACTAACTTATGAATGTCTTACACCAAGCATATGCCCTAAACCTTTGATATATCTTTGATCTGGAATTCTCCTACTTTAATTTTCCTAGAATATTAGATATGTTTCACTAGGAAATAGTTCTCATAAAGATGTGCTCCATATTATTTTTAGATTTTGTAACACCCTGTATATGATTTTATTGGCCTATCTTAATTCTGTAGGTGTATAGGCATATCGTGTATTGTGAAATGACAATTCTATGCATGAGTATTTAATTGTTCATTATTATTTTATCGAAAAAGTGAAGAAAAGGTAAACACTTGCATGGATTGAGGACTCAATATACATACATACATTCCGCTTGGTGCACCCTGTATAATATGGTGTTTATTGAGCATAGTATGTTTAAATGAAGTAATATCATTACAAAAGGTCAATTTAAAACTTACTATGACACCAAATTATGACAATGGTTACATGTATTTAGCAAATACGTTTTCACATAATTACTTTTTCACAAATTTTGACCACCCTGTATAAGGTACCATTTATAAGTAAAGACAAAGGTGGTAACATTTTTCTTTGAGACAATGATACTTTGAATTATACCACTTAATAAAATATAATGTTCTTCAATGTATGAAAATGGCAGGTGAAAATGTTGTATTTTTAGTACATTTCTTTATTTTGCACCTTGTATAATTTCTACACACCCTGTACAATGACCTTGATATCGACTTTGTGAGATTTGAAAATTTGTAGGCTTTCAGGAAATGTATACTTTCCTTATATTCCTATGTATAGTTTTCATGGTTAACACGTTTTAAACAAAATCCATGTCATTTTTCCATTTTTCGTACATGTCACACAAAGGGGTCCCAACTTAATGCACACGACCATCTATGGACAATCAACAACAAAATTGGCCTTAGCCTAACCGCTTAAACATATTATTTTAAAATCAGCTTAACATAATAACCATGATAGCGTGTAATTATCAAGGACCGTCGAAGTAAAGTCCCTGCATGCAAATGAGTATTCCTATTATGCGATTTATTCCGTTGTTGAGTACTTTGCTAGATGTGTGGTAGAGCTTGACATTTTGTATTCAGTGAAATCATGTATACATGTAGTTGGGATTATACTCCAAACCGCTATAGTAAAGGACAACGAATAGCGCGCTTGGTAGAGTGTGAACGCCATTAGTAATACTGATATCGGGTATGAAAATGATCGCTGATATCTTTTTAGTAAAGTTGATATTGCTAGATTGAATACGCTATAAAAAAAAGTACAGGAAAAAAGTAAATTTGGACTTTGATTGGTATAATCTATCTATCAATCAATTGTACAAGTTCATCATGCCTGATACCAACACACCTCTATTACCTGCATTTAGTTTTATGATTTTACATGTATTTCGATCATAAAATAACCGTCTCGTTTAAAATCATGGCTTTTTCAAAACGTTCAGAAGAAGTAGTTGTAGTGACGGGCGGTGCTGGATTTCTCGGCCAGCACATTGTAAAGCATTTGTTGCAACAAACCGAATTCCCCATACGTGAAATCCGCGTCTTCGACGTCAAACCTCTAAGTTGGCATCCCGGTCTTGATCACGTTAAAGGTAAGTTGGACATCAAACGGTACATTGTATTTGTTTTGACGCCTGTCATTCATAAACACTAATACGCATGTGTGTGAGAGCGTAAACGAGCTGGAGCGTTATTTGTAGAGTATAACCCTTAAAGGGTTTAAATGAAAATGGTGGTGAGGTTGGGTACTAACTGTATGAAATACTTCAAGATGAATGAAAACAAGGTCTTCTTTTTTCTCGCAGAATGGTGATAAAGCAATGTTTATTAAAGACAAAGTTCTTCACATTACAGAATAAGACAATGTCTTGCGTACGTCCACCATCCGAAAGTGCCCGTATTCTTGAATGAATTGTTCAAGATAATTGCGAACAAAATGTGTTCATAAATAATGCATAAGTCATAATACCATGAAAACACTGAGGTTAATGATAAAGTTCTCCTTACTGTGCTTACTACCGGTGAAAAGACGGTTCAATATTTCACTGGATAGACATATTATTCAACGGTTTTATTTCTATCGTATCAGCAGAAAAGACAAGCAATATCGCCATTAAACAATGCATCGGTGATCTATGCAACCTCGAAGACGTACATAATGCATTTACTGGTGCAACAGTTATCATCCATAATGCATCCATTGTTGATGTGACATCATTGCCTGACACCAAGAAACTCTATAAGGTCAATGTCATCGGTAAGTAATTCAATTCTCTGTTTCTATAGAGAAATTCGGAATTCAAACCTTTTTTTTTAATAATCGAGGCCTGGAATTCCAGATTTTTTTGTCTCACAATTAGTCAGCCACCCTATAGAGGAACTCGGAATTCCAGACTTTTTTCTAAGCAAAACCTGAAATTCATCAAATTTCCCGGAATTCCGAACAAATTGTCATTAACGTTCCCGGAATTCCGAACAAATGTCATTATCACTAATTTGTACGAGTATCGTTCAATATGAGGACAAGTCGCTACAAGACTGATACTGGAACAGTGAAATCGTACCAGTATCGAGCGATACTTGCAACCATTATTTTCCAGTATTGAACGATACTCGTACATAATTGTGTTCCAGTATCGCCCGATACTGGATCATTTTATACCGGCCAGTATCGTCCGATACTGGAACACTGACTTTGTGCCAATATCGAACAATTCTTGGTGTTCCAGTATCGGGACCTAAAGTACACTTTTATCCACTTTATCCACGATACTGGTAAACCAGTATCTGGCACCTAAAATAGGATATATGTGACCTGGCACCACAAAATGAGCGGAATGTCGCGGCGAAGATGTTGCTAAATGAGCTAGGATAGCATGTTATTGATTTTTGCCGTTTGTTGTTAGTATGGAATAGTAACATATAGCCTGGCAAGGCTGGTAATACTCTAAACATAACAATACATTTTAGAATTCCCCTATAATAGAAGGGACCATGGGTCCATACCAACAACAATTTAAACGGCAAATCAATAACATGCTATGCTGTCTCAATTCAGCAACATCTTCGCCGCGACTTTCCGCTCATTTTGTGGTGCCAGGTCACATATTTATAATGAATTGTTTTGATTCTCCCGAATGGAGTCATGAAATTGGATAGAGCTGGAGTAAAACCAATAATGAAGCGAATGGGTAACATTAAACCGAATAATAGGAAAGAGGTGTGGGACACGCATCTGTTTGGACTAACAGCAATAAGGATGTTAAGGAATCTTTTATCTATGCACATCGCGAGTCATAAAATAGACAACGATGGAGCACCATCACAGTCACAAATAATCAGCCATGATCCATAGGACGACGATAATAAAACATAACTCAAAATTGCAATTTCTGGTTCCCAAGTATTTGCAACCTTATCTCATTATGCAACCCTTTTAGTTTTAGTATTGAGCGATACTAGAACGTTTTTATATCCAGTATCGGATGATAGGCCCTACTGGTAATATTACCAGTAGTGATTCATCCCAGTATTCAACGATACCGGTACTGGCCCGATACTGGAACATTTTATATGTGCCCATAATTTCCGATACTGGCAAACTGGCTTTGTACCAGTATCAAACGATACTGGGTGATCCAGTATCGGACGGTACTAGTAACAGTCCACAGTCTGGGACCTAAAGTATACCTTCCCATTATAGTTCCCTGTGCATATTTCCATAGTGGTCATGTACGGATGAACAAATATATTGACTTCGATCTCATTTCATGATTTTATTTTTTCATATCTTTTATGAACCACATGCAGGCACACAAAATGTTATTCAAGCTTGTACAGACAACAATATCAACATTCTCATCTATACAAGTTCCGCCTCTGCTGGTATTAAGCTTGGTTACTATGGGGATTGCAAGAACCAAGCAGAACGCTTAATCCTACAAGCCAATGACCGACCGCTCAACAATGGCCATCATATTCGCACATGCGCATTGCGACTCCCTGCCATGTACGGCGAAGGGGGCACAGACCTTCTAGGGAGTATACGGAGAAATGTAACAGGAAATACGTTTTACCGGTCTGGTGACGAAATCTCCAAATTCCAGGCCGCTTATGCTGGTAATATGGCGTGGGCATTCGTAGCGGCAATTCGTCAACTTCGTGGAACCGCTCCTCCAGGTTTGGCGGCGCGAGATCCAGCAGGGCGTGCCGTTGGCGTCACAGACGACACACCACTTACGACATATTGTGTCCACCTAGAGCCATTCTTGCAGCACCTCCGTGTTAAGTCTAGCAGCTTCATAATACCTTTCTGGTTCCTCTATATACTGGCAACAATCTGCGAATGGCTTTCCATCATATTACAGCCTTTGTATATTCTAAAGCTCCCTCTATCGACGGTGGCTGTGGACCACATGTGTCGTCTGCCCGTGTTTGGTGGAGATGATGCTAAATTGTACTTGGGTTATAAGCCATTATATTCTTTTGAAGAGTCCGTGAAGAAAACTATGGTTTACCTAGAACAAGAACTTGATTATCTTATAAAGTAAATTGCCTGATTTTATCCATTTAGGCAATGTGTTGCGCTTCCAGTGTGGATACATTTTGAATTCCCAATTTCTGGAAGACCCACAATTTACATATCGTATAATTTTATTCTACATGAAGGCACTTCATAAATGCAACCCGTTTGCAAAGTTAAATTACACCAGTGACCCTAATGAACGAAGCAGAAATTGTTTACCCACCAACAGATAGGAAAATTCAATTGTGGTACAGGACATTAATAATAATAATATTTACGTGTTTATAGAGCGCCTTACAATTACACAAAGCGCTTCACATGAAAAATATCACAAAATACCAAAAATACATGATTAAGAATGCAGACTAACACCATTTAAAAACTGAACAAGAAACTACCTACAATTTTGAAAAGCAAATGGCAAAGTAAAAACTAACGATGCAATGTGCGAGAAAGCAGTTACCAGCACTGCAATTCGTGGTTCGGACTCCCCAGACATATCGGACGAACGCCCACAAAGAAATCGTGCGTCCGAAATGGATGTAAGGTCCGAATCAGACTGAATTGTCTTACAATATTGCACGTTAGAATATTAAAAGGTTTGACAAATAATAATAATACAGAGTCACTTATAAATTAAAGATGTGTTTTCAGTTTTGATTTAAAAAGAGTCAGTGAACGGATGTTACGGATAGTGTACCGGCAACGGATTCCATAAAACTGGTGTAGAAGCTGAGAAAGCACGGTGTCCATATGACGCGGTCCTGAGCAGTCTTAGCGGTGGATATTTCAGTTGGATATCTGATGATGAACGAAGAGAACGAGATGGTGTGCGGATGGAAATGATGTCCTGAATGTATTCGGGAGCAAGACCGTGGATAGCTTTGAAAGTGATGAGAATATTTTTCACAGTAAGAGTGGAAGACTTGAAATCCCTATCGATTTCAAGACCAGATTTAACCCATTTTATTTCCAGGCGATGCTTTTGTCTCTTCGACCCGCGTAGGCTATCGTTAATGGTCTTTTCGACCCGCGTAGGCTATCGTTGAAGCATATGGTCGAAGAGATATCATTCATTCAACCTCGAGAGCGTGTTTGTCAAGCAATTCACGAAGAACTGAGTTGTACGTGGTGACAAGAGATGACAGATCTTGAATGTCATTTGATTCAGTGCACAAAGGAGATGCATCAATGTCATGACGCAACGCGTGCACATCTATGTTTCGACGCTTTCTAGATTTGATCATATCGTCGCTGTTCTGACATACCGGCACATCACGAAAAACAGCGTTTTGAGAAAATCGTGTTTGAAAATTTTCCAATTTTTAAAGACTTGTTAGAGAGCATTTACATCAAATGTCACTATCATTGTCAAAGAACACTAATAGATATATACTTATGTTTGTTATGAGCATGTTACAACAACAAATTGCAATTATTAATTAGGAGTAATTATGTCATAAAGTCATGTGCCGGTATGTCAGAACAGTGATACAGTGATATGCCGGTATATCAGAACTGCAGTTACACGGTGGTCTATGGCAGAATATTGTGATGTGCCGGTATGTCAGAATCCAAAATGAGGTTTTCATGCCGGTATTATGTTCAAACCCTGGCATATCACACTAATTAGTGCGGTATCTCATTAATTAATTACCTTTTTGTCTCAATTTTTTGGGAGAATAAAGAGTTTCATTTGTAGATCATAAAATGCATCTTAACTCATTTTGCCCAAAATGGCACATGTGCCGGTATGTCAGAACAGCGACGATATGTTTGGAAAGCTTTGGCCGAAAAACATCAAGGTTGCAACGCACTGCTGAATGATCAGATGACTGACCATATGTTTGACATAAGTGGTCGAGACGAGGTTGTCACAATAACGTGAGATCACAAGGTCTAGCGTGTGACCATGCTTGTGTGTACTGCCTATAACATGCTGTTTAAAGCAAGCAGATGACAACATATCGCGCATCTTTTGAGCATCCCGATCAAGAAGATTGCCATAATGAATGTTGAAATCACCGACAAGGAGAAACCTTCCTGGAAATACGGAAAGAACTTCCACCAGAATAGATAAATCGCGGAAAAATTGCGTCATCGTGATTGGGTTCTTCTTAGAACGAGGAGGGTGGTAGATGGTAAGTAATCTAAAAGACGTTTGATTGGTGGATGTAATATGAAGATCAACACACTCAAAGGTCTTAAAGCTCCAGGTTACATTATCTTTGATGACAAACTCTTTGCGAAAAATGATGCAAATTCCACTTCCGGGTCTACCTATCCTTGGGACACAATGCAACTCGAATCCAGGTAGCGTGGTTTTGATGTTAGCCAAAACGTGATTGTATAGTCATCAGTCAGCCATGCTTCTGTGATAGCTAGTATATCAAGTCTTTTCATAGATCGAGTGTTCCACATTCGGCGATATATACATTATAGCTTCCAAATGAAGCATCAGACTTAACATTCTACACTACCGGGTAAGGAGAAGAAAAAAATTATGTGTACCAAAATGACACAAGTGTTGGGTAAACCTCGGTTATGTAAATACATAATTGAGTCAAAATAGGGAATATGGTCGTTTTGGGGTAAACATTTACCCAACCATATTGTGTAAACTTTGTTGGGTAAAATTGAGCTATTTTATGGATAAAATGTTCACTATGTGTTGTGTAAGACTCTACACAACCACTGGTGTGTACATTTTTAACCAACAAACAACCATGTTACCTTTTTACCATCGTGAAGTGTAGTATTTTACCCAACATTGCTTGATTTGTTTCTAAGAGTGTGGTTGGTGTGTTGGTGTGGGGGGGGGGGGGGGGGGGGGGGTGTGTGTGTGGGGGGGGGGTGTAGGGTTTATGTGGTTTGTGCGGTTTTAGAGGTAGGAGTGAATAAAGTAGCCACGGTAAATGGTTTAGGAGGGTTATGATTATAAGTCAACCTGGTTCGTGTGTGAGTGGGGGGGGGGGGGGGCGGTTGTAGGGGTTTATGTGGATTCAGAGGTAGGTAATGTGGCATTGCCATCTAGCGGGGACACAAGTGCTACCGCAAGAATATAACGGACATCAAATGTAGCGCCCACTAGCGACCAGCTGAACAATAGGAATCGAACCACAGCTAAACATAGATCGAGTGTTCCACATTCGGCGATATATACATTATAGCTTCCAAATGAAGCATCAGACTTAACATTCTACACTACCGGGTAAGGAGAAAAAAAAATTCGAATGGAAAATGTGGTTGAGATCGGGACACTCACCTTTAAAAAGATTGACCTTTCATTGTTTTCCAGTTAGATAAATGAGAGCAAAAACCTGTATTCGTATACACTTAGGGACCGTTCATTATTTCTACCGGAGGCGGCCGGTACGAAACAGGGGGGGGGGGGGGGGGGGTCATAAGTTTTTTAAGAAATCAAAAGGAGGCCATAACTTTTTTTAGGAAATTAAAGGGGGTCATAACTTTTTTCTTGTGCACATATTACAAGACAAAATTTGAGTACTTAATTAGTTAGAATTAGACCAACAATTACGCGAATGGTGCCTATCTTCTTTTCTACATGCCCACCAAAAAGATTCTCAATCACAATTTATCTACAAGAGGCAAAAAGAATGACAAATTATATTTGATTATCCCATTTTAGTTTTGAATTTCGCTTTTTCACGGTGGCCAGCAGGTTTGTATAGCTACATACATAGCCATGTGACCAGATCAAGTGGCCTCTCCAAGACCATCCTGCAGGGCACCGTAGAGGGAAAGCGAAGAAGAGGTCGTCAGAGGAAAAGTTTGAGGGACAACATCACAGAATGGACTGGGAAAACCTACGCAGAAACCCAAGCATTAGCACCTGACCGAGCCAGATGAAGGAAGGTGGTGAAGAAATCCGTCATGCAGTGCCCCTACGACCAGGCGCGGATGCAGGAAAATTTTAGGGGGGGGGGTCCAAAATTGTATCGAAAAGCCACCTCTTCATTTCCAATAAATATTTAGTTTTTTATCAATGCACGAGTTGAGCGTATACTGATATATTCTTGATTTAAGTGTAGAATGGTCTAAAAGCTCGAACAGGGGGAGTCTGAGGGGGGATGTGCCCCCCTCAGAGTTTGATTTTTTTTCTTTTCTTTTTCGAACTCATTTGGTACGATCTGATCTGGTGTATACTTTTTTGACCAATTTTTCTTTCTTTTTTTCCTTCCTTTTTTTTGGTGGGGGTGGGGGGTGGGCGGGCCCGTCGGCGCCTGCCTACGACCATGACGACCCTGGAGGGTTATGGGAGCGGTAAGTGGTAAGCGGTAAGCGGTAACTACAGTAGCGTATCTCCCGGGGGGTCAGGGGGGGGGGCAGAGTGCCCCCCAGACGGCTTTGACCGGGAAGGCCAGCCCAAACTACCGGGCTAAAAAAAAATCGAAGAGAAGGGAAGAAGAGAGGGAAGAGAGGAAGAGAAAAGGCCAGGGGAAAGGAAAGGAAAAAGGGGAAGGAAAGGGAAAGAAAGGAAAGAGAGGGGGAGGTAGAGAGAAGGAAAAGGGAAAGGAAAAGAAAGGAAAGAGAGAAGAGGAAGATAAAAGGGAAAAGGAAAGAGAAAATCTAAGGATTTACTTAATTCCCATCTAAATGACAACTTTGCCCCTTGCCCGGTTTGATGATGGGCAATTTAGTATAAAAATGGCAAATTTTCTCGCGCTACGCGTACATTTGTCCAGGAATATCACTATAGAAGCCCGTTTGAATGAAAAATGTACCTTAATACTGGCAAGATTCGTGTAGATATGTTGTTAAAATTGCGCGCGCATCAATTTTAGGATGCAACGTCATTCGCTGGAATAAACAACCCAGCTGCGCATTTTTTTTACTTAATAGGGTCAAACTGGTGTTCACCGGGAAAAAACATCCTTTGCCCCCCCCTGGAAAAAGTCCCAGATACGCCACTGGGTAACTATGTATCAATAAAGGCTCTCGCAATCTCAGTTTTCATCTAAATGCTGTGAACGTTGTACTGATAATGTTAATAGTTGATGATCATGGGAGTGTTATACAAGCTAGTATATAAATGGCTGCGAACCGTAGCCTACAGAATTGACCAAGATATGACCAGAAAACAGATACTCCAGGGATTTTTCAGACTGTTGCTGCGGGCCGTCTTGTTTTCTTATGCGAACTACAACAATGCTGTCGGCGCGTAACTAATAACTCATCATAATACGTCATGCAAAATAAACGCCACACACACATGGTAAAAATTTACCCCCAACGATATTGTGTTTTAAACCTTGTTGGGCAAAAACCTTCCACATCATCAACTACTGTACTTTGTTAGCTCAGTCGATTTCGGCGTTCGCAAGTGTTATTGCTCTAAACGGTCAAGTCTACGAAAATAAGATGAACAGATGATTTTAGTTTGGCAACATTTCGCATGTTCTTTCATTCTCTGTGGTAGAAAGCCGCGTTACCGATCGATGCGTGTAATTTCGCGGGAGCACATTATTATCAAGGTCGATTTTTCAACGGTTTGCGGGCAACCCGACCTTCACACATTGGTCTCCCTTAAGATAATATAGCATTATAATTTACTAGTTTCATTATATTCATATTTATTTTTATGTTTTTTTTTATGCCAATCTCAACATGTACCAACTAATTTCAACAATTTCTTTCTATCTTGTCATATTTAGTCATATAAAATAGTTTATATTAACACAAAACACTTCCACATCATCAAGTACTTCGTTAGCTCAGTGGATACGGCGTCAGGTTTCACACCACTAAATCACGTCTGGTCCTGCCCCCTTTGAGGCAATATTCCAAAACCGGCCCGTTGCTATGCCGAAACGGGAGACCTATTCTAAATTACAGTTTAAAATTAGGGTATTTATTACATGTTAAGGCGAAATTAATATAGTGTGATATTTGACAGACACATCACCGTTCTTCAGGTCCAAAATAATTTATGCAATGATGATTTTTTAAATATTTTAACAGAGACATTTGTGTTTAGGTCATTTCCGGTAGCTGACGCCATCATCTAAATCAACAATTGCGTGTGACCAGGAAAACCCAACTCGTACTTTTTGAAAAGGCTCTAGCTCAAAAAATGCCGGTTACCCCCCATATATGAGTTGTTGAGTTAGTAGTCATGGCTTTCATCTTTAAATTGAAACCAAATTTCAAGATACCAGTTTCCTATAACGTCGAGAAATATCCATTTTAAAATTGTGCATTTTACGTGTAAACCTATGGGAGATGTGTGGTGTGAAACCGTCAGTCTTAATATACAGAGGTTGTGGGTTCGAGCCCCGGTCCGGTCAAGTTAAGGTAAGTTCTTCTAAAAATATTTAATTCCGTGGAAAATAAAAAGATTAGAATGCAAATATGTCACCCAAAATGGCTTAAAATATATACCTACATTTAAAATTAAAAAAATTATGTGTACCAAAATGACACAAGTGTTGGGTAAACCTCGGTTATGTAAATACATAATTGAGTCAAAATAGGGAATATGGTCGTTTTGGGGTAAACATTTACCCAACCATATTGTGTAAACTTTGTTGGGTAAAATTGAGCTATTTTATGGATAAAATGTTCACTATGTGTTGTGTAAGACTCTACACAACCACTGGTGTGTACATTTTTAACCAACAAACAACCATGTTACCTTTTTACCATCGTGAAGTGTAGTATTTTACCCAACATTGCTTGATTTGTTTCTAAGAGTGTGGTTGGTGTGTTGGTGTGGGGGTGGGGGGGGGGGGGGGGTGTGGGGGGGGGGGTGTAGGGTTTATGTGGTTTGTGCGGTTTTAGAGGTAGGAGTGAATAAAGTAGCCACGGTAAATGGTTTAGGAGGGTTATGATTATAAGTCAACCTGGTTCGTGTGTGAGTGGGGGGGGGGGGGGGCGGTTGTAGGGGTTTATGTGGATTCAGAGGTAGGTAATGTGGCATTGCCATCTAGCGGGGACACAAGTGCTACCGCAAGAATATAACGGACATCAAATGTAGCGCCCACTAGCGACCAGCTGAACAATAGGAATCGAACCACAGCTAAACATCAATGGTCGCATGCTCTGATGTCAATTGTCTAAAGCTAACTATCGGGAGTGACTATATTATTAGAAAATTGACATATCAAAATTGTTGTTTAATAGTATGGATGTAATGAATATTAGTCAAACCTTTATTATAAATGACTATGGTCACGCGTTATGAACTTGCCTCCCAATAGGGTGGTGCCGTTACATTTTTTAGTTTCATGCTGTCATTTTCCTCAAATACTTTTAAAACCACAAAAGCTATCTCAACAAATTTGGTATCATTTTAAAGCCCTAATAACAAGCTATCTGCCTGAAAAATGGTATTGGTATAGCTAATACAGAAAGGGAGATACAGCTGTTTGATGTTTGGGGACCAGGGGTGGTGCTGGAAGGGGTGCCGCCGGAAGGGGTGCCGCCTGTACAAACTCAATGGGGATAATCCCATGCTTTTTTCTTTTTACAATAAGGCCATGTGTTTTGAACTGACCACCCAAAAAGGGTGGCGGCGTTGCATTTTTGGTGACGAATCATCCATCTCTCTCTATTAACTCAACAACTATATGTGGTAGAGCTATGGTTGAGGTGTCATTTGAAAGCTTATTTATCTAGCTACACTGTGTGAATAAATCAGGTATTTCAATAACTGTTCGGCTGAGATATGATTGATTATATTTCGAAAGTCAGGGGTGGCGGCGGTGGCGGTGGCGGCGGTGGCGGTGGCGTTGTGTACAATCTCTATGGGGAATATAGAAAATGTTCCGAATTCTACGTTCAAATTATTATAACTCCTCATCTCTGTATGGTACAAACATGATTTTGCTCTCATTTTATATAGATTGTTTTATATTCTATAAGTTTCTGTTTCAACAAACGTGTCAACTATTACGTAACAATTGTAATCACGAATCGATTGCATTGTCCTTTGCTTTTTCCCTATTCACTACACAGTGAACTTGCCCTAATTCATCGGTTTTACATACATGACTATAACAACAACATTATTCAACCGATTATAGCAAAATTATACATTTTTGGAAAGCTCTCAAATAGGGGAATTCAAAAATCTCGCTTAAAATAGGATAGGGTGAATAGCCAAAAAAATATATGTGTAAACTCTAATAAATTTGAAATGTAAACGTTTGTGCTCATTTACTTCCCGATATAGTATATTTCAACAAGTTACCCTTGACAACCATTATGTTCTGATGGGTAAATTACATGAGGAACTAATATGCACAGTAGAATGATGATTGGGATAGGAATAAAAAAATATTGAGCTTTAATCAAAATATGAAAAAATCTCGATATTCTTTGAATATTCTTAATCTCAACATGTTACCATTAGGTCCTATGCATATTCCAATCACATATTTAGATTCCTTGTGAGATTACCGTTCAGAAAATATATACTTTTTAAGGGGTAGAACAAGTAGTTATTGCGATATGCTAATTCGAATCTCAGGATACTGAAGGTGTCTTCTGCCTCTGTTAGCTTTCCCACCAGGAGGGGTCCAGAAAATTAGACGGGAGATAGGCTGGTTGGTTGTTCGCATGCAGTGGCCAGCGAAACATAAACGGCGCTGCCTGATTATTGATGTTATACCGGGTGTCCCTAAAAAAATTGTGCACATGTTTGCGCAACTTGTTGACCATGAAGTCCTAAAATGTGGTGTAATATGTTTAAACACACGGAAGGAAAAAACAATCAGCTTTCAGATGCCGTTTATTTTATCTGATTTGGATTTGTCTATCCTGAGATATGGACAATTAACTAGGGCTACCCAGAATCGATGTTGTGCCACTTTACAGTTTCAAAGGTTTACTCCTAAGATACAACTTCCACTTGAACGATTGCCCTTCACCAGTGTTATGCAAAATAACATTTTTGTATTAGGATTGAATAGGTTTAAATAATAGAATGAGTGCCTGTGTATCCAAGCAGGGATGAATATAAAGATGTTTGTTACATGATTCGAACCAGTCCTTTTGACGAGGTTGCACAAAATGTTTATTGGGCCTACATTTTCAAAACAAGACAGACGTCCATATGGCTGGGTGCGGCCTCAATTGTCAATAGACATGATAGAAGAGGGTGTTCATGGTCTTAACATATCACGAAACGAGAAGTCCAGCAGAAGAGTCACCAGAGAGTTTGCCATTCATTTCTCAAACACTCACGTACCATCTAGGAATACACCTATATAAAAAGGAGTGTTGGAAATGTTTGGTAGATGGTATGCTACAAGCACCAATATGAATAAAGGACATTCTGGAAGACTAAGATATGAAAAGTGGAGGGACGCAGTAACACATTGATAACGTGCGGCGTGCACTTCAGAGGGATCCCAGAATAACTGCTCGTAGAAATCCCTTACCACATATTCCAAGGACAGCATTTTTGTTCCTCAGCCTCTTTTAAACAATTCTGGTCAAATGCCCACCTTAATGTTTCAAGACAATTGATGCCCATGGATAGACCAATGTTAGTATCGTTTTGACGCTCATAATCATTTATTCTGTAAAAGTGGCACAACGTCGATTTTGGGTAGCTTTGATAAACTGGGTATATCTCAGGATTGTCAAATCCAAATCAGATAAAATAAACGGCATCTGAAAGCTGAGTGTTTTCCCTTTCCGTGTGTATAAACATTATTACACCAACAATTAAGACTGCATTTTTAGGGACACCCTGTAGGGGGGATATCGCCATATACCACGCTGTTTGGGATGTGATCCCTCCAACTGATGTCAAATATTCTACGTAACAGTTGAGTATAACATCCATCGATTCTGTCTTCAATTTTCCTGCTGATAGTCCATGTGAGTCAATGCTTTCTACGCAGGCTTTGAAGAAGCTGATTTTTGTCGTTCTTTCGAGATCAGATTTCCAGATCTTCTGCAGTTTATTGCAGGCAACCCATGCTTGTGCTTTCCTGCATTTGAATTCCTGGGATGTGTCTAGAACGTAGGCTCCCAAGTATTTGAAATTGGAGACATTTTCCATCTCTACTTCTTTGATGGTCTTTACACTGGCTGAGGTGGCAATATTTATAAGGAGGCTTTTTGTTTTTCCTTCATTTAAATGCAGGCCAACTGCATTTGATGCTGCCTCAACACTCTGTAACAGTAATTCCGCTTTACTGATTGATGTTGCTAGGAGAGCTATATCATCTGCGAAATCGAGATCGTGAAGACGAATTTCAGGATAGCGTCTACTCCTCCTAGGCTCCAGCAGTATACCTGTTTCATCATGGATATCTGTCAGGGCGCAGCGCATTACGTAGTCAAGAATTATGATGAAGATGAAGGGTCACCTTGAAGAACGCCAGCTAAAATCTTAAAATGTTCCGTCTCCCCATCGGGTCATGTGACAATAGCCGAAGAGTTGTCATACATTAACTTTATTGCCTTGACAATGGTTCCAGGGATACCATAGGGACTGAGGATGTCAAACATGCGATCGCGGTGCGGTGTACTGAGTCAAAAGCCTTAGAGAAATCTATGAACACGGCAGTGGAAGGTTTCTTTCTTTCATTCCTTCAATTATTCTTCTCAATGCTAGAATCTGGGAGATTGTGGATCGCTTCTCTCTAAAGCCATTTTGATTCCATCGAAGAAGAGGGTCCACAAATGGGCGTATTCGGTTCAGTAACATACGGTTGTAGACCTTAGCCCCAATACAGGAGCGGTAATTCCCTCGGTAGTTGGTTGGTTAAGAGAGATCTCCCTTTTGGGGGATAGGAATTATGGCACTCACTAACCACTGGCTAGGGATTTCATGGTGAATTAATGCTCTGTTGCAGATTTCCAGTAGGTGAGATCGGAAATGCTTTGACTTCCAAAGCTCAAGTGGAATGTTGTCCAGTCCAATGGCCCCTCCTGGTTTAGCTTGATTGAGTGCAGACTCGACTTCGTCTAAGGAGAATTAATTTACAATGATTGGGAGAGTGCCTTCCACTGGTGTAATGTCAAAGACGGAGTCTGGAACAGTTGGGGGTTTTCCAAGAAGGTTTTGAAAGTGGTGCAGCCAGGTTGTGATCCTCTCAGCTGGTGGGCCTGGGATGTATGCTGAATTTGTGAGATCTTCTCGTTTAGCAAGATATGCTTCCTTAAGCTCGTGGCGGGGTTAAATAGTAGCATCACCCTGTTCAATTGCATTTTGCATTTTACAATAACTAGTCATCCCCTAATGTTACAAACACCATTTTGGTCCCATTTAAAAGGATATTTAGTAGTCTTTAAGTATGTGGTTCAACAGACTTGTCAACTATTTGTAACAACTAATTAATTATGGATAAGACCATGATCATCAGCTTTCTTCCTATTCGCTAACATGAATAATCAGCTTCAATTTACCGGATTTATAAAAATGACTATAACAGAAAAAGTTTTCAACCTATGATAGCAAAAGTATACATTTTTGGAAAGCTTGTAACTAGAGGAATTCAGAAATGCAGTTTATATCAGGGAAGGGTTCATCTTTAAACAAATATTTCTGAAAATTCTAAAAATATATAAAATAACAATTGGAGATATTCATTAGCCGGTATAATTACCATACCGACGTAGTAACTTTGACAATTATATGTCATCTATCTAATGTGTAATTTTATGAGGAATTCAAATATGTAAAGTAAATAATGATAGGCGTGGGGAATAAAAAATATATGGATCTCAAATTAAAAATAAAAACTCTGATATTTTTCCAAACATTTCCGATCATACCATTTTAGTTCTTGGTCGTACCATAATTTTAATGGCATATTTGGTTTCCTCATGCAGAAAATGTATACTTTTACTACCTCAGGGGGGGTATATAAGCAAATATAAATGTGTGAAGTTAAAATCATGTCGCGAAAGCCAAAATCCGTGCGTAACGCGAAAGGAGGCGAGCTTAAAACACATGACCCTATGTGAGCCAAATGCCAATCCCCTGCAACATAGCAGATCGATACAGATGAGTGAAAATTAACGGGTCGCAAAAAATTCAAAAATTCAACAAAAATTCAAAATGTTTGCAACTTTCATTTCAAGATTTCTCTGTAATGTGTGCAGTAAAGAGAATGATTTCGTTTATAATATTTATTTAATATATAAATGAATATTTTGATAGCTTACTTATTAAAATTGATTTAATAAATCGTCTAATATCAATACTCCCGTAAGTCCCAAAATATAGATAATATAGTTGTCCTCGGTCAGTCCTTATTTGTCATCTCTAAAACATTTCTAGTGAGTTCACACGCTCACCATAGGCCGGTGAACAATGATGTCAATAAAGAAACAAACCAATACAACAACAAAATAATTTCAACACATTTCCCAATCGACACTCTGCCCATCAACGGCTAATTATCGGCGTTTGAACTCACGTCATCTTAGCATAATCACACGCTACTATACCATACCAGCACATCACAACAGAAATAAGTAAAGAGATGTACCGGTATGTCAGAACAGCGACGAGTCATGAATGCCTTCATCATGTTCATTGCACACTGGTCTACTGTAGTCAAATCCGGCGCCACTGCACTGATACAATACAGGTATATGTTCATCGGTTAAGCATGAGCGGGTAATTTGACTATGAATAGGGTTGCGAGGTTTTAGAACTGACGGAAAACAAGATTAGGGAGATCGAGGACAACAAAACAATATTTTATTATTGGCCTACTGGTATTTGGAAAGTTTAGTCATGGATGATTAGTTCAATAGTTAAATGCTGTCACTTGGAGGCGCTGTAGTTAATGTCCCTAGTCTAACACTTGTGTCTAGGGGGGAGGGGGGTACCGCGCCATTTTGTCCCGAAGCAATGGTCATGACGTCATATTTTGGTCGATTTTCTGAATTTTTGTATTGGATTTACGTGCAAAATATATGCCCTTGGCATCATACTTTCCCAGGTGTATGGGTCCACTTTAAATTTCAGATGTTCTAAAATGGATGTATTTCTAACCAATTTGATAAAGAAACACGATCCACACACCTCAGAATTGCATAAAAATGCTTAAAACAAGTCCATTTGTGTGCCTTTGAACAGAGTGTTTGCCGGGAATGTAAAATTACCAGTGCATTAACCCATGACCCCGGTGCATGTTCGCTGTGTATATAACAGATCGTAACATGAATAATGCAACACGTTTCAGTCGAGCAATTATTGGGTACTTGGGTATGGTGTATAAGTCCCAAGTATGCAAATGAGGATTGTGAGATTTATTCCGTTGTTGAGTACTGGGTAGACATGACATTGTATTCAGTGGATCATTTGCATACTTGGGGCTTCTACACCATACCGCTACCAATGATTGTGGACCGTATAAATGACGCCATTTCTTGTGTTCGAAAATGTCAAGGTTTTTACCGTTCTTTCAAAAATAAGGAGTATAATAACATTACAAACACATTTTGTGCGAGAGAAACACACAAATTTGGCAAAAATGGCACAATAAAAATCCGTTCGTTATAAATAAATGGATATGGCTAAATAATAAAACTATCACAATTATACTCATCGGTCTCTGTGGCGTGCACACGTTGGACATGTCGTTGGCAATCGGCAATCACGGGTTCGATTCCCGGAAATTGATTGTTATCCTTTTATTTTTCCATCTTTTTAAAGATGGTGGATTAATGTAACATCATTGTTATGTCAATTTTTATAAATTATAAAGACCGCCCATGCGTTTATAGTTTTCTTTTTATTTATTTATCTATCATTAATTTAACTATTGATTTATTCAACTTTGTATCTAAACAATTAAAATGCGTAAACAATTATATTATTGCTCGATGAATAAGTGATTTAAAGTTAAGTTTGATAATGATAGCAAAACTTGTTGTAAAATCATTTTACCAGTGTGCCAAACAATTTCTCCTTTGCACACTTTGTTTATACATTCAGAGATGTCACTTTTAGCTTGTTATAGCTAGGCTAATGGTAATATACAATTGTAAGCGTAAGACACACTCGCTCTATATAATTTCCAAACAAGTATGTCTTTTACACTCGGCTAACACTCACACTGGATGAAAGTGAGCTGGGTTCGAATCTCAAATGAAGGATAAAAGTTACCAAAGGAACAATACCAAATATACATAATGATTTAGGTCTCTTATTAAACAGTATTAAAGAATAACAATTCATTGGTACAAAACAATACATCAAAGATCAAAACACAGTTCCTATTTATCCATGAACAGACGTCAAAGGGCACATCCCACAGTCTAATCATCATGATCATGTATATGCAAACGATGCGTAGAATCAATATACGCGTAGACAGACGTACACGTAACATACTGATAATATAACACAAACTTCGCGAGAATGTCCATCACTGGGTAGCTAGTCCAGGAGAAATACTCTGCGGATGATACTACAAGGATGGTGGGGCTTGAAGGCAAGAGAACTAGATAAGATGCATTGTTGACCTTAGTGAAGAAGTCTGGGGGACTTTTCGATGTCTGATATTCGCGGTCGCTGTCCATTGTAAAACTCTTCTTTCAGTTTCTAGGCCAGACGCACAGGCGAACGAAGACACATGCACCATGACAAACTACGTCATCCTTTTCCATCTTGTCCCGACATTACCTGTAGTGGTATAAACATCACATATACAACAATGTAAACAAGAACTTGAGGAGTTCCATCTCGACAATGTGGACTGAGATGTAATACAGATCTTAATGAACTTAATTAACTAAAGACACATTTCAGAAACCAATTTAAAATACTACATCAACACATAAAATCTAAAGGTTGAATTAACTGATAGAGGTGTAAACCAAAATCGTATTATGATCATATATTCCTGACAACAAAGCACTTACAACCAATCGTTATAGTCAACAAAAGAATTAATATGAAACAACAAAATAATACTCTCAATAAGCACATCGTTTACACACTAAACATGCTAAAATCAGTCATCTCAGATCTATGCTCTAAAACGCCAAATAGATCAGGACTATAAGTTAATCAACATAAAATACGGCGAAAAGGTCATGACATGGTAACAGGTCCCATTCATAAATAATAATCAGCTTTTATAGAATAATACACATTTCATGTCTTGCGAATGTGTGATCTCACAGATGATATTTCAATAACAACAGAAATATTGGAAGTGTGTGGGTATTTATTCCACATAATCCCTTGCATCATCTAGATAAAAATTCCCTTTAAAAGGGAAATCCCAGCTTCAGGTAAAATTCCTTGCAATGAGGTGAAGTCCACTTTGGGGACATGGTGAGAGTCTCAGTTGTAGCTCGTCGGGTTCTGCTATGAAAGTCTAATGTACTATGATAGCGCTACGTCTGTATAGTATTTTCCAGGTATATAACATTCATGAACCCTAATTTTCGAGGCATATTTCCAAAGATTTTTTTTTGTGGCCAAATAGCGAGGGGATAAGTGCCTTGAGCTCATTGCATGACATTTTATATATTTTTGGTATAATGAGACAGTGGACATTCTGGTTCAGGCTACAGCTTTAGATAAGACGTTGTTATATTTAGGATATTACATGGTAAATCTTTCCAATTTCTCTTGTTGGTCATATCATTGTTTACAAATAAATTATGCATGATGGAACTAATTTTGTCGGATCAGTGATCCAGGAAGATGTTACCTATACAATGTCCACGTTTAGGACAATTTGAGTAAGATACCTTTGAGTGGGAGCTCTCGTTTTGGTTTAGCTGAGTTGATAGTGTTATATAGAATAGGTGTATAGAATTTCATATCATAGAGATATTGAACTGGAGCTTTGATGTATTTCAGAGAAGTGTGGGGTTTTGAAGTTTCAGTTAGCACTTATGTTTTTTGTAAATAATTCAAAGAATACAAATGAGATACTAATTGTAATGAATTTATTTTGTTTTATAAATAATCTTTGCAGACAGTAGATAAATATAAGATCTTTTTTACAAATGTTACTCTAGAATACAATGATTCACATTTAACGTTTAGGGAATTGCTGGCAATTCATACCGTAAAACACAAGCCGGGCTATAAACGTTGGATATACTACTGGCCTTAGGTTGTATATATGCAATCCGTGAAGGTACCTATTTTTGTAGAGACAGTATGGGGGTTTTCGGTATTTTTCAATGCCTGTTTTTAAAAAGCTTCCAACAAATTTGCACTATAAACACTTATATAGATAGAACAGTGTTCCAAGATTGTGAAAAATTGGTATTATTTTTTGAATAAGTCGAAATTTAAAGCAATCATTTTGTGAATGCTATTAACTTTGGGCTCTTGTGCATTTGAAGTGAATGCTATGTTGGGAATTAGTTCTCTAAAGTTTGGTATACTGGCTGGTTGGATGAGTATGAAGAAATATTAGTATTTGATTGAGAAATTGTTCAGTAGTTCTTTCACAATATCATGCAGTATTCATTTTAGATATGTTTACACTTTCCATGTGGCAGGTAGTTGGAGGCGACATTCCAAATGTTCATAAAATGTCACAAATTTCAAAATTATTGAATCGCACTACATCTTTGAATCCCCATGAGAAATGCATTGAAATTTGTACAAACAGTATTATTGTTTCTGTAATTTTTGAGATAGGCCTTGAGTTTCGAAAGGTTATTGAAAATTTGCTTTGTAAATGGAAAAATCCAAAAACTGCGTGGAAAGTGTAAGCGTTTATAAATAATCGTTGAAACTTGGTAAAACTGTCCATGTTAAGAAATAAATTCATGGCTTAAAGGAAGGGTCCCGCAAGCACAACATTGAGCATTATTTGTTAGAAACATAATTATCGAGCCGAAGTTACGTAACTATATAGAACAAAACACCGTACTAGTCACAAAAATGAATAAAAACTGCCATCACTCAACATGCACTTTTTAAAATTCGCGGCGATTGAAAGTCCCGGTGTCGATGACGTCATGGGTATCGGTGCTCAAATTTGCGCATGTGTATTGTACAACTATGACATCATCGACACTGGGACTTTTGATCGCCGCGAATTTTAAAAAGGGCATGTTGAGAGATTGCGGTTTTTATTTGTTTTTGTCATAAGTGTGGTGTTTTCTTCTATATAATTACTAAAGTTGGGCTCGATAGTTATATTTCTAACATATAATGCACACTTTTATGCTTGCGGGACACCTCCTTTAATATATTTACATCATGATACTAGTTTTTAACATTGTTATTCATGAGTGGGAGTTCATTTAACTGTTTAATGCATAGTCAGATTCAACATGTATCTATTTTGAAATGTTATATAGGATATTAAAGGTAGATGTCCCGATCACATTTTCATAACACAGATGAACTACTGAAATTTGACGGTCCACGGATCAGTATGATTACGAAGAAATCGGTGAAATAACATCGAATTACCGCGAAAAGTGGTAACCACCAATGGGGTGTGTATACAACTCAATGGGCACATTTCACGGCATCTTGTGCGTCTAAAATAAGAACCATTAGAGTTATGCAACTCAAACTTTGGAATACGACTTTTTTGAGGATGACCTTTTAGTCGAATAGAAAACTTCAAGTTGAAAGTCGGAACATCTGCCTTTAAGTCGCCTGTCTCAATCAGCACTTATTTGCACTCATTTCAACCAAATCATGTAATTGAAGGACTATGCTTTTTTAAACTGATGGCTTAAAAAGAGTTGCATACTGATGCTTGGTATTGCTTTTAAAATGGCGTTGTTCGAAAACTGGTGACTTACTCTCTACATAATGTACATACTTTTAAATTATAAACATGTTATTTACGGTTAGTCGCCAGTTTGTGGTTACTTTGTCAAAATCGTGTATTTGCATTGGTCGGCGCTATTTTAAAACAACTCCGGGCATCAACTATGCAGCAATTTACGAGTGCTGGATCTCTCTGATACACACGTCTTCAAGCAAACATATAACGACACAACAATGCTTGGCTAAAACGTACGTTTTGACGGGATGGGTGCTGACGAATTACACCCTCCCTAATTCCGCAATACAAATAGGTCGCGGGAAAAAAAACATTATTTATCTCAAAAACATGGCCTTAACTTTTCAATCAATGTGATAATGATGCGTCAAAAATGTTACTAAATCCTATCATAGATAAATATAATTCTTAAATTGTAGATTATTTCTTAATATAAACTTTCAATATTAGCGGAATAATAAATACCAATTATTTTTAGATTCCAGGGGCCACACCGTAAAACAAAGGACCCTTCACCCATGCAAAATGAGTTCTCTTTCTAATCAAAGAATATTAGATTTATCAAAAAAATACACCTCGTATCATATCTATGCACATCATATATGTATTCCTTTCCCGATTCCTTTGCGCCAAATTAAATCAGTTTATCAAAAATTACTATAATTTACTAGATTTGGACTACGGTGCATGGATATAGTCGTCAAGGTCTGTGTTAATAGGCCTTATTTATGTAATACGCCAGTCTCTGGGCAAACTTTCATCGATGAACCGCAAACTTCCAATTCTCTGAGCCTGGCGCGGCGGTGGGTCTATCAATTAATAGTATCCCTGGATCTATCATAGACAGTAAACAAAAACCAATCTAACACCACGCTGGAATAGCATGAATAGCCACAGATAGTTTGACTATCTGTGGAATAGCCCTAATTTTATTATTTTATTTTCGATATCTTCGGAAATACAAGAGCGTTTTCCCTCGTTCGACCACAATTCTGATGTAACATGGGCATGTTTTTGCCATTTCTGCCACTAAATTCATGTTTAGCCACAAAAATGGGGACATTTATACCGCCAGAGTCAACCAAAATCGGCATCATGCTGAGTGAAAGCCAAACTATATGCCCAGATAGCTGGGCGAAAACATAATAGGCAACAAACCTTGTACAAGTTAACTCTTAAACTCTTATGTTCCTCTTTACATCAGTGAGAGCTATAATCATCAACACTTGGGGAAAGTACATGTTACTATCTATTTTGTATGTTTTTGATAACAGACAAAAATCCGAAAAATTAACTCCAAATTTGCCAAAATTAGGGTGTGTTAATACACAAGCAAGTTTGCGACCTCTTTGATTTTAGGCTGGTAACACAATCCCATAGTGCATTTCGTTAAAACAGTGTAAATAATGTTTTCAACTGTACGTATCACGTGATAACCACGATCGTTTTAGCAAAATATCGCAAAATGGTACCGCCCCCCTAACATGTGTCCTAGATGTGATGCGTCCATCAGAAATAGAATAATGATCAGATGATACATGGTCAAAAAAAATCCCATAAAAGATATCCAAACATGAAATTATCCAGCCCCCCCCCCCCCCCCCCCCCCCACCCCACCAAAGTATTTATGAACGGTCCCTTTAATACTCACACAATCAAACTTCTTGAGTTTATTAGGATTTCATGTGACTATAAACAGTGACCAACTGCATAATAGAAATAAAACTGCACGTAAGAATAAGAATAAAATAAACACTAAAATTATGAGCGGAAGGAACCAAGGAAGATCTATTCCTAATAAGCTTAACTCGTCGTCAAGAACGTATGGATTATAAAATATTATTGCACGTAACATCTACACTGGGATCGGACTAAAATTAAATAATGTGTGAACATCACGAGCGTGTAAAAACGTATACTTATTGTATTCAGCTGAAACGATAATATATAACTCGTCTCAGGTATTCAGTAAGTGATCTCGAACATTGCTAATTACAAGGCGTAACTGTGAACATTTAATTTTCCTTGGACAATCTGAGTGAAGCTTTCTAGGATGCATGTAAACATTGAATATTGAAGATCTCGGAATCATCATCGAACGCCAAGTAGTAATTGTTAAAAGACATTGGCTATCCAGTAACCGTCCTGTTGTAAAACGCTGAATATGTCAAGCGCGTAAAGCTAGCTTCATGCTCCATGCGAATAAGCAGGCCTATTATAGTATGAGATTAAATCCGTTACTGTGCCTAGATGTGTGGTAGAGCTTGAAATTTTGTATTCAGTGAATTCATTGGTATACTTGAGATCTATCAATGCAATAAATCGTACGAGTTCCTCATGATACCAACACACACCGCTATTACCTGCATTTAGTTTTATGATTTTACATGTATTTCAATCATAAAATAACCGTCGTTTTGAAACTATGGCTTTTTCAAAACGTTCAGAAGAAGTAGTTGTAGTGACGGGCGGTGCTGGGTTTCTCGGCCAACACATTGTAAAGCATTTGTTGCAACAAACCGAATTCCCCATACGTGAAATTCGCGTCTTCGACGTCAAACCTCTAAGTTGGCATCCCGGCCTTGATCACGTTAAAGGTAAGTCGGAAATCAACGTACATTTGTTTTGGTGTTTGTGTGAAAATAAGTCTATGTACTCCTAACATGCTTATCCTAACGCTATTGAGTTTACAGCTTTACAGAATTATATAACTAAGGAGGATCTACTCCGCAAGAAAACGACGACCGGTTGAGAGTAAGACTCATTGTCCCCTTGTAGATTCGTATCGAAACTAGGGGGGGGGGGGGGGGGGGGGGGGGGTGGGGTACCGCGCCATTTTGTCCCGAAGCAATGGTCATGACGTCATATTTTGGTCGATTTTCTGAACTTTTGTATTGGATTTACGTGCAAAATATATGCCCTTGGCAGCATACTTTCCCGGGTGTGTGGGTGCACTTTAAATTTCAGATGTTCTAAAATGGACGGATATCTAACCAATTTGATAAAAAAACACGATCCACACACCCCAGAATTGCAAAAAAAGCATAAAATAAGTCCACTTTTTTGTGCCTTTGAACAGAGTGGCGGCCGGGATTGTAGAATTTAACACAGTGCATTAACCCATGACCCATGATATAAATAAATTATTTGCGATGAATTTTTCCAATTAGCACGGTTAGTGTAGTGCATAGAAAGTCGACATGAGGAGCGAAAGGTTGTGAGTTCGAGCCCCATTAGGAGCACTTTTGTTTTATATGCTGGATTTGCTTAGCATCATCTGTATGCTTGCCCAC
Organism: Ophiura sarsii; assembly: GCA_035610835.1. Lineage (NCBI taxonomy): Eukaryota > Metazoa > Echinodermata > Ophiuroidea > Amphilepidida > Ophiuridae > Ophiura > Ophiura sarsii. Next base: position 37,217,834 of record CM069453.1, on the reverse strand, counting down.
GCGGACACCACACTGCTGGCGTTCACCGTATCAGTTACGCCATTTTTTTCTCTCGAAAATGTCAACAAAAAATACCGTTCTTTTAAAAATAAGGATTATAATCAAATTACAAACACATTTTGTGCGAGAGCAACACACACATTTGGCAAAAATGGCACAATAAAAATCCGTTCGTTATAAATAAATGGACATGGTTAAATAATAAAACTATCACAATTACAGTCGTGGAACTCTGTGGCGTGCGTAGGTTGGCCATGTGGTTGGCAATCGGAAATCACGGGTTCGAATATTCAATTTATTTTTCTATTTTTTAAACTTGATGGTAGATTAATGTAACATCATTGTTATGTCAATTTTTATCAATTATAAATGCCGCCCATGCGTTTATAGTTTTCTTTTTATTTATTTGTCTGTCATAAATGTATCCTTGATTTATTTAACTTTGTATCTAAACAATTAAAATGCGTAAACAATTATATTATTGCTCGATAAATAGAGTGATTTAACTTGAGTTCAGTTTGATAATATGATAGCAAAACTTGTTGTAAAACCATTTTACCAGTGTGTCCAACAATTTCTCCTTTGCACACTTTGGTAAAACATTCAGAGATGTCACTTTTAGCTTGTTATAGCTAGGCTCAATTATAAGCAAGTTTGCGACCGGGTTTGCGACCTCTATGATTTTAGGCTGGTAACACAATCCCACAGTGCATTTCGTTAAAACAGTGTAAATTATTTTTCCACGATACGTATCACGTGATAACCACGATCGATTTCGCAAAATATTGCAAAATGGCGCGGTACCCCAGCCCCCCCTATATCGAAACATTTATATAAATTTGTACGAAGTTTGATAAACGCCACAGCAATGCAGGCTAATTTTGGCCGCTGTTATGTTGAAGGCGTACTAATTTTGAGAAATAGTTCCAGACGACGCTGGACACGGGCGTATTCACGAATATTCAGGTCAAAATATGCGAACGAGGTTACGTGATCAAGTGATTGGGACGAACGCTTAACAACGGTTTAAATTCAAAAAATGATACTGACACTAGAGTTGGTTATCCAACCCCAGCGGTTTCAGGATGAAATAATTTAGTTCCAACGTGTGATGAATTTTATGGGGTCATATAATCAAAATTAATTGTTACATAGAAACCAACGGAAATTCAAAATTAATGGCCGTTCGTGTCCACCGTCGTCTGAATAGTTCGTTACAACAACAGAATTGTAAACAATCTTAGCATCAGTCTATGGGCTGAAATCTGCGCGAAAAACAAGTAAGGTCATGTAGTGGTAAACAAATCGATGTTGTTACGGCCAATGCGTGCTCTGCCTCTGGTGTAGTGCCCAGTGGCGTAGCCAGAGAGGGGGGGGGGGGCGAGGGGAGCGATCGCCCCCACCCCCAATATTGACGTCGTGTCGGTTGAGATTTTTGTATTTATTTATATATATGAAAAAAGTTCGCGCGCTACGCGCGCATAACAGTCACCTTAATGCAATATTCGTTGGTACAAGCTTGGTTAGAGCCAAAATGTACCTCAATTGTGTCAAAAATAGGTGTAAGGTCAAACAAATTCGCGCGCTACGCGCGCATTTCTTGACTAAGAACAATCTTGTCGGTTCATTTTCAGTTCTCGCCCCCCCCCCCCAATATGAAAAACCTGGCTACGCCACTGGTAGTGCCCATATTTTAGCTACACTTTAGCCACCAATTCTTAAAAGCTGATGATGAATGAAACATATTTTGTTTCTATCACATATTTTCAATATTGAGAGGTACAAGTTCTGTGATATTAATAGGGCCCGTACGTATGTAGCCCGTGCGTATGTAGGGGTTAACGGACCCCACCGCTAAAACTAGGCCTAATTCTCGAATTTAGCAGGGATAAACAGGCGCGGGTCCAGGATTTTGTTTAGGATTTTTTTAGAGGGGGGCCAAATATTTGAATATCGGGCGAAATGTGACTAAATAAAAGCGGTGCGGAGCCTCCGACAGGGTGGAGTATGAGACACACTTGGAAAATTTGTCAATTGTTGAACCCATTTGGTGCGATCTGGGGGAAACTTTGACCAATATTTTACTGAAAAGTCACCTCTTCTTTTTCAATCAATATTTTGGTTTTTATTAATGCAAGAAAGAAGTTGAGCATATACTGATATTTTCCTTGATTTAAGTATAGATTGTTGAAAAGTTCGGACGGGGGAGTAGGGGTGATGTGCCCCCTCACAATTGGATTTTTTAAACATTTATGAACGCATTTGGTGCGATCTGCTGGTGTATACTTTTACATGTAGATAATGTTACAGCGTACGACTTTCTAATAAATGAAGAGCTTTGTTGCAAAAGGGCCACCAGATCACTCCAACAACTCATTTACAGTTTCTATATGACTTGGATTAGTGCATCCATGCACGCCAATTGAGGCACCAAACAATACAAGCCACATTCCATATTTAAATGAATAGCCATCCATTCAATAATGCAAAATGAGTAACAGGTAGAAATGGATGTAGGCCCTTTTGCAACACAGCTCTTCAAATGTAGATAATATCATTATTATTTATTCCGCTGTCTCATCTCATCATCACAGTAATGTCAAAATAGTATCACTGTACAAACGGTACCGTGAATATAAGATCACAGCAGAAACAAAGGCCTTTCTAAACTTATTTTGCGACACGCGACTTAAATTTTAAACTGAAGTTTTCAGTCGGCATGCGACACGGTTGAAAAATGCGACACACTAGGTTTTTCGTAGCTAGATTTTTCATATTGGGGTGGCAAGAAATGAAAGTGAACCGACAAGATTGTTTTGACCAAAGAAATGCGCGCGTATCGAGCGAACATTTTGACTTTGCATTTTTTGTTGCTATGATTGCGGTACATTTTGGCTCTAAACAAGCTTGTACCCAACATATTGAATTTTGGGGACACGTGCGGCGCATAGGGCGCGAAAAATTTCCATCTGTGAACTTTTGACCATCATAATTCCATGATTCCTCTTGTCAAATGAACCGACAGTGCCAATCTCAACCGACACGACAGTCAATATCGGGGGGGGGGGGGGGGGGGGCGCTCTGGCTACGCCACTGTGACAGCCGTGGTATTTTGTCAACCCATGACCATGTGACATGTAGACGGTTGGATAGACCCCTTTACTTGGGCAAACACCCGTGCTCTCTCCCCCCTCCTCTTCCCCCTTTCTCTACCCTCTCTCCTTTTTAATTCTATTTTTACAAAATTTACCGGGGACAAGGGCACCCACGCCCCCTGGATCCGCTACTGATAAAAGGGAAGCAGGGCATCTATACTTATCCTCTACTTTGGAACAGTGGCCGCTATAGCCAGAGGAGGGAGGGGCGATTCCTCGCCAACATTTGAATTGCCATCGGTTGAGATTAGCTCTGTACCCTTCTTCATGTTCATGAAATTATGACAGATTATATTTTTTCGAAAAATTTCGATCTCCTGATCGATGAAAAATTAATTTAACTATTAGTATAATTCACTAGAGTATATTAACCTAAACTAAACTACGTTTAATTCCTTCATAATAGTTAATACAATAAAACAATAAAACAATAAAAAGTGATAATTCATTCAGCAACATTGATTATCTCATTCACAATTAAACACAGCTCAATAGTGGAAAAAGCATTATTACAAGCTTACCGAATTCATTATAACACTATTTCAAAGCACGTCCTTGTATAAGCGTTACAACGTTTCCATGGGTGATAATGTGATGTCAGTGAGCAATTGTAACATACTTGAATAGGAACCAAAAATCATTTATCAAAATCATCAAAGTGAAACATAAACATTCCCAATTGAATAAGTAAAATTAAATCTTCTTAAAATACCAACAAAACATTTTGGAGAAATGTCTCATCAATTCACGTCTATGAAAATTGATCAAGTTAATTTGTAGTATACAAACTATAATATTAATGTACCATAACACATAATAACCATTTGTTAATTTCTTCCAAAATAAATCTACAATAATTTGGGAACTTTAAACTGTAAACAACTGATAATGTTTTTGATGATCTTCACCCCAATTTTTTTTAAAAAGTTGAAAATAAATCAAAATCAGATTAAATCCAAATAGAAATTGAACATCCATCGCATAATTTCAAATTTGAAAATGACCATCTTAATTATCAACCTACAAGGGTTTTTCTACAAATTAGAATACACTATATTAAACCTCAAATTAAACTGACTTACAAAATTCAATACAAAATCACTCTACTAACTGCCTTTCAGTTTTAACAAACTTCAAAATCAAAATGTTAAAAAAAAAAAGTTTTGAAGAAGAAAAAAAACAACCCACCGCATAAGGCACTGGCCCTTGCAATCTTATCAACACAATTCATGGTGACATTCCTACAATCATGTTCAAAACTGTTGGAACACTTCCTGCATGTCCTGTGGAACGGTGGTTCCTCCCCGGCCCCCTAAACTCAATGTTGGTCCATATAAAAGCATCGTCCAGCAACGGGCTGTGTTATATATATCAATATATCAGCCCCAACATTGATTGGGGGGGGGGGGGGGGGGGGGGGGGGGGGGGAGATGGCAGCTTTACATAAACTAGTTTTGACTATCATACTTTCAACTGACAGCTTTTTACTCATTTTGGAAGATATTTCATGCGCACGTGTATAGTGTCCCAACAGGTTTTGAACAAGATTGTATTAACCCTAACAACCCCGTACCCCATGAAATCCCATTTCCCAGCCTGTCGGTTCCACCTGGCGCTGATGTTTTTGGGTGAAATAATGGCGCCGGGCTACATAGCTGGGTGAGTACACTCGCCCAGCATAGCTTCCCCCGTGGCTCAGTTGGTAGAGTGTTCGCCTGTCAACCGAGTGGTCATGGGTTCAAACCCCGGGGCGTGGCACCTCTTGTTGTGTGTGCATTTTTTGCTTGAAAAAAAATCGTTGGAAAATCCACCGGGAGTGTTAGGGTTAAGGAACGATTTTGTTTCTTCTTTTTAATTTTCACTTTTTTTCTCTAATTTTACCTTGATTAACCCTAACAGCCCCGTACCCCATGAAATTCCATTTCCCAGCCTGTCGGTTCCACCTGGCGCTGATGTTTTTGGGTGAAATAATGGCCCCGGGCTACATAGCTGGGCGAGTATAGCTTCCCCCGTGGCTCAGTTGGTAGAGCGTTCGCCTGTCAACCGAGAGGTCGTGGGTTCAAACCCCGGGGCGTGGCACCTCTTGTTGTGTGTGCTTTTTTTGCTTGAACATTTCGTTGGAAAATCCACCGGGAGTGTTAGGGTTAAAGCATTGAAAAAATGATGTACTAAATTCATATAAGTTCTTGTAACTGCATTAAAAATGTTCCAATTGATCTCATATTTGGCGATATTAGAGAGCGATAATGTACGATTAGTATCATTTGTTTAAAAAAAAGAATGGGTTAGTAATGTCTTCAATTTAAAGGGTCATTGTCTGAATTACGCACCTAAATGGTACTTTTAATAAAGACTTCTTTATAAGATATAGGTAAAACAAATAATGTCATTTTATCATGACATGATTTTATTTTAAAAGAAACACGTAGATCTCTCTGAGTGACATGTTAGCAATAAGCACCAATATTGTTTATATTCTTGCGTCATGTGCATTTATTAGAAATACCTATTATTACCACTCCTATTCACAGTATTCACAGTATGCCAACACGCTACATGTAGAATCGATTGGATCGACAGTAAGCCATGAGTTGTAAAAAGGAAAATATGTCAAAGACCTTTATATTAAAATAATGGCATACTGTTAAAAATCGACTTTCCCATAATATTTGTGACTTCTGATTGAAATATTCTATGGTTTACTGTTTCCGCCCATCAAAATACGTTGTCAAAATGAACTATAATACAATGCATTAACAACAACGGCTAACCTATATCGATTGTGTCCATAATAGTCCTGATATTCTTTAAAACGTTGTTAAGTGGTGTGTTCCCTCCATGGCCGACCGGTCTAGCGCGCTGTTGTCTTACACACAATATTGTACATGTAGGTAAACCAAAATGTTGTATATAGGTTCGAGTCTGACATCGGCCTATGTTTTGAATATTTTAAAACTTAAATCCATATCCCCGTACACTTTTAAAAATGCCAGAGAACTCTATATGAGTGCGTTTAATACAAATCATGTATTGTATTCATTAAGTAAAATAATTAATTCAAATAGTTAATACTTAATACGATAGTGTGTGCGCCGATTGATTTAACTTGTTGGTACTCGCCAAAGCAACCACAATATTCCCCAACTGAGATGCATACGAGTCGCGTAAGCGATTAGAGCGCCCACCCTTCCTTGTTATGTAATCCATTTTCCGTGACGCAGGAGTCGCGTTAGCGACGAGAGTATTTTCTAGCATGTTTGGATGGAATTATATGTTATCAAGAAACCATTTGAATCTAAATAACTGGCAATATCCATTACCTCTTGGGCATCTAGTGTGCAAAATATACCTCCGTAATTAAAAGTGAACTATCCCTAAAAGTAAGTTGGAGCATAACATTTTTAAGTAGTTGGTCACGTGACCGATAACTTGACCTATATAATATCCTCCAAATCTGATCAAGAAACCCTTTATTGCATCAAAAGTTGTGTCTAAAAACGGAAAACAGGTGATGCAATCGTTTAAAACACCCACCGCTGTAAATTAGATACTTTGAAATTATGATACTTCATCAAAATAAAGGTTATTTATGTATTTCATTAAATATGTATACGTAATTAGACTATGTCATTTGCAGACGTCTGCCGCATGGAAAGTGTTAAAATAAAAATTGAGAGATGAAATATATCTTACTGTAAAAGTGGTAATTTTCGCACGACTAAATGTTACAGAAGCAATGTTCTTCATTTCTTAAAAAGAATTGTCAAAATCAAAGCTACCGTTTTCGAGATATAGCGATTTTTGTATTATTTATAGCTCACTTTTCCACACTCCTTTAATACAATCATGTTCAAAACTGTTGGGACACTTCCTGCATGTCCTGTGGAATGGTGGTCCCTCCCCCTAATATCAATGTTGGTCCATATTAAAAGCATCGTCCAGCAACGGGCTGTGTTATATATAGCAGCCCCAACATTGATGGGGGGGGGGGGGGGGGATGGCAGCTTTACATAAACTCGCTTTGAATATCATACTTTCAACTGACAGCTTTTTACTCATTTTGGAAGATATTTAATGCGCACGTGTATAGTGTCCCAACAGGTTTTGAACAAGATTGTAGACTCATGTCACAACCAATCTTCTTAACATTAACCATTACCTGTGTCTTGGAAAAAGTAATTAATAAACTTTAGAAAACCTTGAAAGGTTACAGGCTGAAATTTGTTCTCAGTAAAGAACGTGTTTACAAGTACGTGTAAATGTAAGGTCAGTAAGAGAAATGTGGCTAGTCATCTGACCATTAAGATTATGTGGCCAACTAGACTATTACTACAATTATGTAAAATACAAAGAAATAGGAACATGATTACGTGATTACAAAACATAATTCCAATTTTACTATAATCAATCATAACCCTAACACTACCATATACCCCAAAATACCACGACTGGGCACGTTGGTACCACCCGGCGTGGAAGTTTTTTGATGAAAAAATGGACCCAATACATACAGTCTGGGCTATACACTGCCCAGAACTGTGTGCCAGAGCCGTGGTGAAGTGTGGAATCCCTCGCTTGTGGTGCGAGAGGTCCCTGGATCAAATCCCGGGGGGATCGGGGGGATATTTTGGTCGATTTTCCGCGTTGAAGAAAAAATTCTGAAAAAAGTGGGGGGAAGTGTTAGGGTTAAGAAAACAAACACAGTATAATTCAAATTATGTATACCCAACATTAAATGCGTCACTATCAGAGGCAGATAAGTAAAAAAAAAAAATGTTTCACATAGAAACCTGTACACAGTAACAGTTGTTTCACATAGAAACTTATAAACAAATAAATTTGTGTAATGGTAGTAAAGTTCCGGCAAAACCAAAAACGATTTTTGATTAATTGGGGTCCTTTGGGAATCAATTTGGCGTAAGGTTAGCATTTTATAATTAAAATGAAAGATATCTCTTGTACTTTGATCAGGATATTGCGAAATGTTGATTTTCTATTTTACCGAAAATGTATCACGTGGATGAACACACGTGCTCGGAAACGGTCAGAAGGCGAGCGTACGGCTGAAAATAGGGGTGGCGCTGTTTAAATGATCATATCGTAAAATCTAATTGGAAGCCGTAACACTTTGTTGACGATTTTATGTAATTGTAATATTTATTTATTAGAATGAAGCAATAGAGACTTTCCAAAAAAAGGTTACTAAGACCTCAAAATCGAGACTCTTTTAGCCCTATTTTACGTGTAATCCAATGGACACTTATTTAGTGCTGTGCCACCTTGTAATACGCAGTGATGACACTCGATTCAGATCGATTTGCATTGATTTTGAGTCTATAAAAGAGGTAATTTTATCTTAATTTCCCCGGTTAATTTCACAGAAAAACATATTTCTGTCCATGTCATACATTAATATCATGAACACGACCCAATTTTCTTACACATTTGGAGCCAAAACGGTTGAAGAGCACTCATCATTTGACTATGATTTCCTAGTTTTTGATTTTACTCACAATAATGGATCCCCTCGCCATGGCTATCCGATTATAAACCTACATATCTAAGCTTAACAAATAATAAATAGAAATAATAGGCATATACGACGGGTATTAAACAAATTATAAATATTTTTAAACAGGTTCGCCGTCGTGGATAGAAAAGAGACAATTATGGGAAAACGATCTCGTCCGGGAATCGAACCCAGGATCTGTTGCTTGCTTGGCAACTGACTTATCCATTGGGCCACAAGACCTCGCATGGTAAAGCATCTGAATTTCAAACCTAAGCGATTTCGTTTCCCAGTCTCCTGCCACAAGTATTACCCGGAGGCCTATAATACAAGTGCCGTCCTCCCTGTAGAGGAAAATACATAGAAATATAGGCATACAGTTAAGCCCACAATTATTCATACCCCTTGAAAAATATGTGTTTTTTGCGTTTTTCTCATATCTATACCAGCTGGAGTGGTGGAACTTTTGCTTTACACTAAAGACAATTAGTCTGCAAGTACAAATCAATATATTTGGGCTCAACATTTTTTGCATAACAATAGAATTGAACCAGAATTCTGTTTTTATGCCTGTCCAAAATTATTCATACCCCATACCAAGTCTCAGGATTGAGGCCACATTTTGTGATAATACACATGTTTTTGACATTCCAAACATTATTTATATTGTGTGATAGGCTTTTATATTGTTATGCAATTATTCCATACAATGTGGATGCATTACAAATGTGTCCTATTGAATGTACAGTGAGGGATATTATAGGACAACACTCTAGCTCTTTGACAGCATGGCGAAGGGGATCAAATAACTCAGTGAGGACCTTTTTTGTCCATAGTGAATGCTCACAAAGAGGAGAAAGGCTACAAAGCTATTTCGAAGCAATTTCAAGTGCCAAATTCCACCATAAAAAGCATAATTAGGAAGAACAAGACAGTTAAAATCAGTTAAAATCAGTTAAAAACCCTGAAGAACACGGTCGGAAGCCAACAGTGTCCCCTTGTTAGACAAGAAAAGTATGGTGAAAGGCCAACAACAATCCACATATCACCGTCAATGCTCTCCTGAACAACCTTGGTGAGTCTTGGAACAAGATATTAAGGCAGACACTCCAGCAGACATATTACACAAGAGTTCTCCACGGACTCCGACCAAGAAAGACTCTACTCCTGAAAAGAGACAATGAGAAACTCATCTAGCATTTGCAAGAGCACTTCTGGACAAAGATCCAAGTTTTTGGTCTTCAGTGTTGGGGTTGCTTAAGATGCAAGACAAGTTTCTCTGTGTCTCTTTTAAGGAGTAGAGTCTTTATTGGTCGGTCTCCATGGAGACCTCTCATGTGCCATATATGCTGGAGTGTCTGCCATGATATCTTGGTCCAATAATTGCCAGGGTTGTTCAGGAGAGCATTGATGGTGATCTGTGGATTGTTGTTGGCCTTTCGCAATACTTATCTTAGCCAAACAAGGGGACACCGCTGGCTTCCAACTGCATCTTTCAATGTTTTTTAGTGAGTTGAACGTCTTGTTCTTCCTAATTATGTTTTGTGTGGTGGATTCATGCACTTGGAATTGTTTCGAAATAGCTCTGTAGCCTTTCCCCTCTTTGTGAGCATTCACAATATGCACAAAAAAGTTATTTGATCTTCTTCAACATGCTGTCAAAGAGCTAGAGTGTTGTTCTATAATATCCCTCATTGTACATTCAATAGGACACATTTGTAATGCATCCACATTGTATGCACACATCATGGGATAATTACATAACAATATAAAAGCCTATCACACAGTATAAAGAATGTTTGGAATGTCAAAAACATGTATTATCACAAAAAGTGGCCTCAATCCTTAGATTTGGTATGGGGTATGAATAATTTTGGACAGGCATAAAAACATAATTCTTGGTCAATTCTATTGTTATGCAAAAAATGTTGAACCCAAAGATATTGATTTGTACTTGCAAACTAATTGTCTTTAGTTTAAAGCGAAAGTTCCACCACTCCAGCTGGTATAGACATGAGAAAAACACAAAAAACTCATATTTTCCAGGGGGTATGAATAATTGTGGGCTTAACTGTATATACGACGGGTATTAAACAAATTATAAATATTTTTTAACAGGTTCGCCGTCGTGGATAGAAAAGAGACAATTATGGGGAAACGATCTCGCCCGGGAATCGAACCCAGGATCTGTTGCTTGCTTGGCAACTGCCTCATCCATTGGGCCACAAGACCTCGCATGGTAAAGCATCTGAATTTCAAACCTAAGCGATTTCGTTTCCCAGTCTCCTGCCACAAGTATTACCCGGAGGCCTATAATACAAGTGCCGTCCTCCCTGTAGAGGAAAATACATAGAAATATAGGCATATATACGACGGGTATTAAACAAATTATAAATATTTTTTAACAGGTTCGCCGTCGTGGATAGAAAAGAGACAATTATGGGGAAACGATCTCGCCCGGGAATCGAACCCAGGATCTGTTGCTTGCTTGGCAACTGCCTTATCCATTGGGCCACAAGACCTCGCATGGTAAAGCATCTGAATTTCAAACCTAAGCGATTTCGTTTCCCAGTCTCCTGCCACAAGTATTACCCGGAGTAGCTCGGGCCTGTACAAGTGTAAATAATCAAGTGCCGTCCTCCCTGTAGAGGAAAATACATAGAAATAATAGGCATGCATATACGACGGGTATTAAACAAATTATAAATATTTTTAAACAGGTTCGACGTCGTGGATAGAAAAGAGACAATTATGGGAAAACGATCTCGCCCAGGAATCGAACCCAGGATGTGTTGCTTGCTTGGCAACTGCCTTATCCATTGGGCCACAAGACCTCGCATGGTAAAGCTTTTCCGGGTAATACTTGTGGCAGGAGACTGGGAAACGAAATCGCTTAGGTTTGAAATTCAGATACTTTTGAACCCAGTTTTTGGGACACGCTGTACGATACATTGTGCGTGACAGATAAAAAGACAACTTAGGCCTATTATTATTTTAAAATTGAAACGTTTTTCACCCATACACCTAAAATTCGGCAATTTTGGGCCTACAATTTTCAGAGTTGTATCTAAGGTTTAATAATATAGGATAAGCACGCCATTGTGTAATCAGTTTCATGGTTCATCGGGTTTTTAAAACATCGTATATTTAACATAATTTTAAACATAAATAGTCTCATTAACATCTCATGATCAATGAAAGAGATTGTAAAAACTCCGAGATTCGAACATTGGAAATTGAGTATCGATGCGTTAGTGCACTTATCAATTGCATCCCCGGCCCGGGGGCCCCGGGGATAGCAGGGATTAGGGTTGGGACCTACAAATTACCGATGTGACGTCCCGGGTGCTTAATTTCTTTCTGCAACCATAACGGGATGCATCCCATTGTGTTACTACGCTTTATTCCGTGTAGCGATCTGTCGTCTATGCATCCCGTTATAGTTACATAAAGAAAATACGCGTCCCGGAGCCGGGACAAAGTGTACACCCCGGCTACTGTCAACGACAAGACTCATCAGGAGAAGGGGGTAGGGCCTATGTACATAGCCTAATGTAAATTAAAGCTTCCGTTTTCGGACCAGTGAGGGGTTAACATTTCCCTTCAATAGCTATAACATTTTAAATTACTCGCTTCCTTTCATTCCATCAAGGTTAGTATAAACGATAAATTGGATAACAAAAAATGAATGTATAGAATCCTGCATATCGCGAGTAAATAAAATAGCTTTATTTTTCATTCTTTATTTTTAAAGCAATAAGTAGGCCCCTAGATGTTTTATAATACTCGTCTAGCCTATGATTTGATTGTGTTACATAATACATAATAGTATACTCGTCTAGCCGATGATTTGATTTTGTATTGCTTTGATAATAATTTCACAATGGCAAACTTACATGAACATTTGATCAATTTGGTAATGATTCAAAATATTTTTATTTGATCAATTTGGTAATGATTCAAAATATGCCAAAAAACAAACTATCGATCATAACACTAACAGGTTTAATTTGAAACCTATCAAATCAATGCATTTATGAAACAAAATCATGAAAAGTTAGCAAAACACCCAACAACAAAAAATCTGTTGACATCCTTAGATTCAAAATCAAAGCTAATTTGGATGAATGAAGATGAAAATCAAATTAAAGTTTCACAAAACAAACAAAAAATAAATAGAATAATTTGATAATTTGAAGAAAAAAACAGTCCAAAATATTAAGTAGGCAATACATGTAAATCATAGGCACACTTTTCAAATCAAAAGAGTCTGATGTCTTCTTTTTCCATTTTCCAATCAAGTGTACTTCCAATGAACGTAATAATAGGACTAATCATAGAGATTAAGATTAAGCATGAATAGCCAAAACTTAACAGTACATTTATAACCTGGTGATGACAACTAATACACTTGAGTTTCAATAAAACTCCTAAGAAGGATAAGGTCAGAAGTCACAAACTGGTCCAAAAAAGTTTCACTTCTAATAATGTTGAGAAATGCACCAATTCTGATTAAACGGGACAAAACTTAAGTTTTACATACTTAATGACCCACAAACTATATATTGTTGGAAAGCTTATGATTCAAGGTTTTTTATTTTTGCAAAAAAGAATCAAATTATACAGGGTGTGTACATTTTTTACAGGGTGGAACATAAAAAAATTGATCGTTTTTGCTCCTCACAAAATAGTTTGATAGTATGTACAATTAGGGTTTAGCTGAAAATAGTCACCAAAATCAGAACAACCGCAGAAGGTGCTACCAAATTTGCTAGGAATCATTTGCCCAAAATGTACACAGGAAAAGTACAGGGTGTCTAAAATTATGATGAAATAATGCATAAAATGAAGGTTTGTATATATAATATTCTATGAAATTTAGTTAGCATGGACCATTTAATTTAAAAGAAAATGGTTATCAAAATGAACTACATGAATATCGTTAAAGTTCCTTTTATTTTGAATACAGGGTGGTCCATAATAGGTCTAAATAGCTAAATAGCAAATTTTTCATGAATCTATGAACAATTCTGTGAAGAAACACTTCTGGCTTTTTTAGTTAAATGTTTTACTATCCAGGGTAGAAAAGGACCGAAGAGTCACACAAATGAAATAGAGAGACTGCGATTTGGCCATTGTTTAATCAATAAAATGAATAAAACTGTGTATTTTTTACATTAAAACACTCCCTGAATTGAACATCATATTCTAGTAGAGAATGTCCAGATAACAATTCAATATTAGTATTCATAGTAGCAGGCACGTGTTATTAACACATATGAGAAGTTTGAAAACTTTCCTATGTATACTTTTAAAATGGCATCAATTTCAAAAGTTCTAGTTTTCCGCTATTTTGTGTACAAACCTATGGGCGCCACATCCACCGGCGCCACATCCACCGATCACACACTTGACTCACTCGACGTTTAGATTGATAACTTCACTGTTGCTAAACATGTGGCTTTAATTCTTCTTTTATTCGGTAGCTGGATAAATTGTCTTTAATATGATACCAAAAATGTTATGTTTTTTTGACAACTTCTATTTAAAATAGAGACACGTATCACGATTTTAGGGATTTTTGAAACGATCCCACTTTATTTGATATACCTATTATTAGTGACCTGTGACCATAAACATCAATAAACTATCTGGCAATAAAACAATTGTGAAATTAGAGTAAAACCTTCGATGATCAACTCTATGGTCAAAATGCCAAAATAAAACAAAATGTTTCAAAAATACCAATGCCACGAGGACTTAAAACATATAAAACATGAGGTTTAATTATGACAAATGAAACAGTTAAATAAATATTACTGAACATAAATTAACGCGATGGAAGTGACTATTACAGAAGTATTTATAAGGGAGCTTCAAGGATAATCGTGATTTAATTCTTTTATCATTTTCAGTAGGCGCTTATAAATAACATTCCTACACAAATCGGCAATAATGATTAGCATGATACTAGGCCTAACACAAAGACTCATACACATACTATTATGTTAATATTAAAGCCTATCCGAATGCCGACGTACTTATAAAACGGACCATTATTAAATAACTATAATTTGTATTACGGAAACAGACATGCCACGTATTACTATTAGTGAATGCACAATTCTGATTTAATAAATTCGGTATTGTAGAGACTGCCACTTGTCTATACATTATCATCATTTGGGCTGTCCTTACACGAGGATTTGGGAGTTAGGTGCCCTTTTTCGTTTCTGCGAAATTGGTGTCCCTGAAAAGAGCTTTATAAAAATAGGTTGGTTTGAGAGTTGGCGACCCAGTTTTCTATGAGCATGATGAGAGAAAGAGCCACCAATATAAAAATGATGTTTTCATCAACCTACGGTAATATTAACTCGATGATCATGAGTACATGAAAAATTAAAATATTAAGAAACACAGACAGCTGTGCAAAATGTATTAAGTTAGAGATGACACGACGTTTCGGGTCTAAACCAACCCTTTAACAAGTGTGGTGCCATTGTACAGTAAAACCCGAGAAAAGTGCTTCCCGTAAAGACATTTCGTGATACCCATCGTGTTGGAACATGCAATTGGTATAGACTTTTGGGGTATTGTCTCCTCGATAAGAATATCACTGTTGGCAAATTAAAATGGTGTGCTAATTAGCATTAATTAAGCCAAAAAAAAGGTGCCAATACCTAATTGAGTGCGGTATGTACTATTCTAGCTACACTACTTTATTGAATTCATGGCGAACGCGTGTCTTTGTGTCGTTATTCAATTGAGTTGCCACCTCAAGTTTGATTCCCATTGATCATGACTATTTTTGGAGGAAAAAGACGCGAGTCCGTTTTAGGAATTTACTCCGGAATGCAGCTAGCTATTCGCTCGTTAATCCAAAGTCATTAGTCATAGCACGGTATTCAACCATGTGTGCCGAAGTCTGGCACGGAGGGACTGGACTCTCTGATGAATTATACGCCAGCTAGTTACGGACGAGATCGGACTGTCATTTGTCTGAATAATTTTAGGACGGAGTGACATTTAAAGTTAATTATTGAATTATCTTTTTATTTCAAAACAAGTGGTCGCAACCAATAACAACGCATATCGAGGATTGTGCATTCGATTATTTTATAACATATTATTAATGTTATATCCCAGTAATAATCCGGGGGTAATAATACAATCGTATTCGTTGTTTGTTCATTATCATCTGTTAGCATTAAAGTAATAATAAATGAAAGTTATGAGAGTAATTATAAAGGAGTCCTAAATAAAAATCAAATTATTAAATATTTTGCCATTCTCGGTTATTTTGGACGTGGGCGGGAAACAGTACGTAGGTCTAAAAGGTCTAAACTCAAAATGAATTTTAATTGATCCAATAATTGATTCAGCCGGTTGGCTGCGATGACAATAATATTATTACCTTTATTATCTAACACCTCATTATATTTATCAACTTTTTTAAAATTTGAAATGTGTGTTTTCATATTGTCTATACATTGTTGTTTCCCGTATGCCACCTATGCATTTTTGTTGCAATCTTAGCCATATTAGGAACCAGGAACAAAACACACCAAGGATCAGAAAACTGATACAAGAGGATATCTCGAAAATGTAAAAATGCTAAGAGTAAAAGCAAGATATACCAACAGGGTGTGGGGAAACAGGTAAAAACAAGGGAGAATAACGCGATAAAACAGATAAATAAAAAAACACCAATAACACACGGAAATGCACTGGGACAAACAAGCAATGATAATTGCTGTGCAATAAAACAACAAAGAAATATGGTAACAATACTAAGACCATCAAATATCATCGCGAATACCGATCATCTGGTGGAACTTCATACGAACGATAAGTGCAATCACTGACCGCGATAGCGTATTGCGTTGCCAATTTCATTATAATATGTCTGTTATATTAAATTGCTGTTAATCTAAATTTGTCTAGAGTAAAGTGTTTTAGTTTTTAACTCGAGCTAACTCGGCTCGTGACAATTAAGAAACCACATTATGTTTAACATGTTTAATTACCTCATGGCCCTCCCATGCATTATACCAATATATAATATCTATGGTTTTGTCATGGTTACTTTATTAACCATCTACCTCTGAAACCAAATAAGCCCCCTACAACCCCCCCCCCCCCCGTACACACAAACCAGGTTGATTTAATAACCCCAACCCAACGGTACTTATACACACATCACTATAATCATAACCCTCCTAAACCCATTTCCCGTGGCTACTTAATTAACTCCTACCTCTCAAACCGCATTACTTCATTAATCCTCGGTCCCGTGGATTGTTTGGCATATGCCAACTTAGTTCTTTAACCCCTACCCCTACCCCTACCCCACCCACCCACCCCCCCCCCCCCCAAAAAAAAGAGTAAAGAAATCAGGTTGCTTTATAATTAACCCCCACAAAACGCTACTAACGCTACTTATACCACATCACTATATAACCCTAGGCCTATCCTAAACCATTTCCCGTGGTTTTACACCAACCCGACATGACACCACGTACCCCTAGGCCTATAAGGGTACATGTACCACTATTACGCGCTAACGTGTGTTTCTATGGGAAAGATGCCTCGGGAAAACGGCAATATCTTGAGTTACCTTGCGACTCATTGAATGAAATCTTGGAATAATTATTAACACACATATATCTTAGCTGGGTCAAAAACTCAGATGGGGGTGACCGTTTACATTTTTCTATATTTCCCCCTTTATACGGAGTAGTATTTTTTAACACGAAATTACACCTTGTAGCCCGTTGTGACCAATGTGTATCCCTCCGCCAATATTTTCTAACAAAACAGTAGATGTATACTCTTTTCATTCGAATTATCTCAGGTACACCTTCAGTGAACAAATATAGACCAAATTCAATAATTTTGAATGACATATCATGTCAATATTAACCATTCTTTCCGTTATTTAGGAACTACATTCGTGATCACGATCGACGGAAGGTGGGCGTTGGACTGTAATAGTGGTGTGCACCCTTAAAAAGACCCATTTTCATCCAATTTCAGAAATCATTATAATATATTAAAGAACAGAAAATTTCAAATTAAATGGTAAATTTGTACTCGATTTGGATACTCGATTTAGTAAATACAACATGCACAAGAAGCTACATACCCACGTGAAATTCATGAAAACCCTTAATTTTTGTCATATTTTGAGATTCCCAGATATCAATTTTCACTTTTTCAACGAAGGCCCGTGTTTCTTGATCTTATTGAATGTAAATAAAAGGATGCATGCTTTATCTTTTTTGATACACCACTCTTACTATAACATAGCAAAGCATGTTCATTCATTTAGTCATGATATACTTGCAATAATTGTCACCAATATACCGGGGGAAAAGAAGTACATGTTCATGTAAATGCACGAAGCCACACATTATTGGTTAATATTCATGATTTTTAATTCAATCATCGTCCTACATGTATATAAATTTTAGATATCATAAGTATATTTTCAAAACTATTTGTATCATAAGATTGCCTACATTTGCCTGACCACTCCACAAAGTTGTATTGATCAAAACTCTCACGAAATATGTCAGTAGGCCTAAGACCTACAGGTCAAAACGATTATACGATGTCGATATTTTAATATCTGGTGCGTTTTGCCCCTCCCCCCCCCCCCCCCCCCCCCCCCCCCACCCCACCACACACACACACACGCCCGTGGAACTGAGTTTCTGAGTCATTATGCTTACAGGATTGTTTTGATGTCAATGGATGTTATATGTTTTGTTTGTAAACTAAATAAAAATACTGATTTTTCACACACAATCTCGCTCACTGGTATCTTTAAATATGATGGTCCGACAATAACAAATTGCAATTGTCCGAAATTGCTC
>CM069453.1:37048570-37199192 GCA_035610835.1 Ophiura sarsii | reverse complement strand
GTCTAACAGAGCATAACTCTCCAGGGGTAGGTAGGAATTGTAGGCAGTTTGATACGTCCAAATCATGTGTTGAATACAATGTGGAATCATATGTAGATATCTTTATGAGAAATTCTCTAAGGATATGGATTAAGGGTAGTTTTACCAATCTTGGAATCATAATATGATGGAAAATTATAAAAATGGATTTATTGGTCCTATATCACTTCAATAATTTAGCCATGTGTAGTTATCTTCATGAGCAATTCTCTTAGGGTAGGGATTACGGGTAGTTATACCAATCTTGGAAACTTATGGTTAAAAATGTATCAAAGGATTTATGGTCCTCCAATAGATCAATTTGAACAAATTCATTTTCATGGCTTATTACTAATTATACAAAGGAGCATCGTCACCTATTGTATCCATGGACGAGCGTTTAATCTTGATAAGATTATCTCTGTAAATTATTTAAAGTACTACTATGTAGTGCCATTAATAAATTGAATAATGCTAAACATTTTATAAATGTTGGTAGACAAATCAATTATTAAATTTGGTACATTCAATTGTATATGGTCTACATGTTGTATCATAGTGAATAGAAAATAATGATATTTTAGAGCTCAGAGTGCTCGGTACTAAATAATAAATGCGTTGCCGACGAGCAATACAGTCAATGTTTTCTCTTGTGTTTGCTATCTGTAAATAATTATTTTTCTATGGAACCAATACAAATTGTACATTTGTATAAACGGAATAATAGACAGGGATTGTGCGCTTACATTATCTTAGCCATGTATCATCTCTTTATTAGTCAATAAGTAGGGCTTAATCTCCGTCGTTGTTATTACATGTATAACGATTTAATTAATAAGTAAAGAGCAATCCAATGTGACAGAAATATGATTCAGTGGCTCTCATCATAAACACCGCAAAATATCCACACTCATTCGAGAGGTTATAATTTTGAATCTGATCATCGCATAGAATATAATTGATACATACAAGATATAAGTCTGCAAACTCATTACATACGGCTCATACTTAAATGTGACTTGTACGCAAGACTTATACAATAATCGCCAAAGTAATGTTTTGCTTTACCATACGTACAAGCAAACCCTGAACATTGAACTGAGTTCGGTGATGGTGATGCCAAATGTTACTTTGACGGACTATCGTATAAGTGTTATGTATATCTATGAGCCATACGTACCAGTTTTGCAGTGTGTCCTTAACTACATTTGATACCTCGTTTGCCCCCAAACGCTATAAATTGTTAGAGATTGATTTATGACAAATAGACAGTTCTAAAAGTTACATTTTTGTATGATCGCACGATGCATTGCATGTCCAAGGACGTTTACCTCCCGAAGGCACGTGCAAATAAAATGAACGTGGCATTAAGTTACACAGCATGTCAATACATTGAAATTCCGAGATGTCAATAACTTTTACCAAAATTATCTCAGTATGCACTTCCCTATAGCATAGGATAAAGTTAGGATTAGCAACGCCATATGTTTACAATATTATATTACGTCAAAGGCTCTCCACACAACACATTTACTTGAAGAGACAGCATGGAAATCCAAAATCTAGTGAACAAGTAATTGAAAAGGCTTCAAACAGATATGTAATGTAAACTTGCCTATTGTTGCGGCCACGCGTAAAACATAAAGCGTGATTCTGTTCCGTCACCACAAATAACCGTTTATTGGTGGTGATAATCATAACCACCAATAACTACTAAAAGTGCGCGTTTCGATTCAGAAGCAAAATGCATGCACCGCATTTACACAGCAAGTAAAAAGGTGGTGTCGCCGGAAATCCCCCAAAACACAAGCGTTTCCCAGCAAATCGTCACACTACTTTTGATGTTAATTTTTGATATAGGTCCAGATCAAAATTAACAAATTCGTCTGGATCGCCACAAATAGCTTGGATCCAATTTGTGTCAAATGAAACAGTTTGAAAGACGGTGATCTTTTATCAAGATAATAAAAAATGAAAAACATTCAGAATAGCTGGGAAAATGTCTTATAATTTCATCTGTATTGATTCTTTGACGAAATCATTATTGGGTTTGTTCCTTCATACATTACACGCCTGCCGCGTGGTAAGTGTAAATATTTGTCAAGCTGACACCGTGGTTAGATTAGATAGATCTAAATGAGAAAAAGGTTTTATCTATGATCTCGGACGTTGACAAATTTGTACTCACATTTTCTATCTTGACACGTACCTGCATCGGGGTGCTTTGCGAACTTATCGTCGTGAAGTTGACTAAATCGGAAAAGAATATGGTGACGTCTTCAAAGTAGGCCTACTCTGCTTCGACGGTGCGGCAGAGCTTCAAGTCTCGCGCCACAGTTGGCGGGAGCATCTGATTTAAGAGGCGCTCAGCGCGAGCGTTATCCTGATCGAGTTCAATGGTCATCTGTTGTAAATTAGTTATTCTGAGATATTCTGAATCTTTGTCGTCTGCATAAAAATCGACCGAATGATCAGTGGTGATAGCACGAACACGATGATCACCATAACCAGAACGGAAATGATCAATTGTCTATCGCGCTCTTTTATAGCGTAGTCAAGCTCCTCCATAATATCACCGGCAAAATAATGTTGGATATCGAAATGTTTTATGGTATCACGTACAATCTGCATGCTTCGATTTGCAGCCGCTTCGTCCTGAACAGAAACAACGTTGAGCGATAGGGGGGTGGGGTACCGCGTCATTTTGTCCCGAAGCAATGGTTATGACGTCATATTTTTGTCGATTTTCAGAACTCTTGTATTGGATTTACGTGCAAAAAATATGCCCTTGGCATCATACTTTCCCAGGTGTGTAGTTCATTTTAAATTTCAGATGTTCTAAAATGGATGGTTTTCTAAACAATTCGAGAAACAAAATCGAACTACAAACCTCAGAATTGCCAAAAAATGCTTTAAACAAGTCCGCTTTTTGTGCCTTTGAACAGAGTGTTTGTCGGGAATGTAGAATTACACATTAACCCATGTGCATTAACCCATGACCCCGGCCCAATTAATAAGATTAGATATTAATACAGTATTCGACAATATTTTGTTAAATTAGCGCGGTTGGTGTAGTGGACAGAACGTTGACATGAGGAGCGAAAGGTTGTGAGTTCGAGCCCCATTATGATCACTTTTGTTTTATATGCGGGGTCTTGCCGCTGGATTTGTTTGGACTGCCGGCATCATCTGTATGCGTGCCCACACGGACAGCGCTGCTGGTGTTGACCGTATTATGACGCCATTTTTTGTGTTCAAATGTCAAAGTTTTTTACCGTTCTTTCAAAAATAAGGAATATAATCACATTACAAACACATTTTGTGCGAGAGAAACACACACATTTGGCAAAAATGGCACAATAAAAATCCGTTCGTTATAAATAAATGGATATGTTTAAATAATAAAACTATCACAATTATACTCGTGGATCTCTGTGGCGTGCATATGTTGGCCATGTCGTTGGCAATCGGCAATCGCGGGTTCGATTTTCGAATATTCCTTGTTATCCTTTTATTTGTCTATTTTTTATATGGTGGATTAATGTAACATCATTGTTATGTCAATTTTTATTAATTAGAAAGGCCGCCCATGCGTTTATAGTTTTCTTTTTATTTATTGCTGGGTCTCAACCAGTTATAGTTTTAGCTTGCTCATTCTTCATCAGGATACGACAGGCACATCGAGCCCGAATGCAATGGCTCTATACATGGGTACACGGGCTATGAGTTATGAACTTGCGGTTTGATAACGAGAATACTGTACAAGCGTATATAAAGGAAATGGTTGATCACGTGACTAGGCATTACGACGGACGTATTACTCGGAAACGGACCAGCAGTGCTATCGTGTGCTCATACAGAACCCCGTTGTGGCTGTGAACAGTGAATGGAATAAAATGTACTGTGCGTACAGTGTAGCTAGCAATGCAGGCAGAAAATCGAGCAACGAGCAACTGGTGCATATAATACATGTAAATATTGGCCTAGCTGAACCAAGGCATTAAAAGTCTTTGGCTGAACGATAGTTTTTCTTATCATGAACAATGCATTAAAATGATGATACATTTCAGTAAATTTACCGTACTTCGTGTGAACGAAAACCGGTTTCTTTATCGGATATTTCCATCGTGTTTGATGTAAATTCTTTACCGGATATTTCCATCGTGTTTGATGCAAAACATTGCGTGTTTGGTACCCCGGCAAATACGGCGGTGAATGGTTCCATTTGGTGGCAGTATGTGGGCTTGACGATACGGCGGTGAATGGTTCCATTTGGTGGCAGTGTGTGGGCATGACGAAAAAGATCGATGATTTATGATGTACAAGAAATAACTCGGAAAACACAACAAGAAATTGTACACGATGCAAAATATATGACACACATTATAACTAACGCAAATATATATTTTCAAAGATCTTCATTCCCATTTTGTTATCTTTTATACCATTCATAGTAATCTTCATTCCCATTTTGTTATCTTTTATGCCATTCATAGTACAATAAAATACGGGTCTCCATTCTGTTCAGGGAAGTTGGCCTTCGCTGCTCCATTATAAATATTCATAACTAACAACCTCCAAATTCCTCTGGCCAAATTCCAATATGTTATTACTTTTGGTGAAAAAAGCTCCAATTGTTCAAAAACAAAACACACTTTTCGTCCGATATCTCACCTAAAAACATCCAATCTGTCCACACACACAAATGCCACCCACTCCCTCCTCTAAGCCATCCTTTTCCCAGCTTTTTCATTATGGTTTCAGTATAGTTTCATTTTGACAAGAATCCGCCCGGCGTTTTAGTATTACAATGCCCACGAATGCAATGGCTCAGGGCTAAACATACACCTATGAACTTTGAATCCGGTTAATTCGAGATTGGATCGATGCAGTCAGATCAGGGGTGTGCCACTGAGCTTGCCGATCGGAGGCCACTTTTAAATTAAAATTGGGTCGGCATAGAACTGGTGGCGCTATACCGATCAGGCGTGATTGTAGCAGACGACACGACGCTGGCCACGCGTCTCTCAGACGACCCAATATGGCAACGGAAGTGCACTATTTTGAATTATTTTTAACAGTTATCGCTCGGTTAACGATGAAAATTCTTTTAATTATGATGAATTTGTCAAAATGATAAGATTAACATTCGCGATTACGTGTTATTCACTACGAATTCAAAATTTAGATTTCGCGTGGCCACCGTCGTCTGTGTAAATCCACAGCGCCCCCAAACCTATGCCGGCCAAATATTACGTTAAACCTGGTTAAACATTGTTAAACGCGTTAATTTATGGAAACGGAACCGTTTTCGCTACGTGCGTTAGTATAGGACTTTCCTATCCCAAAATTAATAGTATCCCTGGTCAGATGCCTGCCAAGAAAATAACGTGTTTGTTTGTGCACTGTTGGCCCACACGTCGTATACCGACATTTTAAGAAAATAAATAAAAATAGAGTAATTTGCAATTCGCCATTGTGGTTGATTGCCTGCACCAATCTTAATAAACTTAGGCTCATTTTGAAGGGGAGGTCCCCGACATGTCGCGGTTTTAATACCATTGTAATACATGCTACTACAAGACACGATAATATTGAAGACTGGGGGATGTAATCTATAAAATCATTGCCAAAGTTGGCCACATATGGCGTTAGTTCGTGTTGAGTGGCAGGCATCCGCGCGCGCTATCATGTTCATGAATGACGACGCTATTTCGAACATAGAGTGCATATAGGTATGTTCATAAAATTTTGAAAATAAAATTATCTCTTTGTAAATGGAATACATGGAAACAAAGTACTTTACAATAAAACAAATGATGGTTCAACCAACCCTACACCGGGCTGAATAATAAACAAGTTATAACCATACTAGTAGTAGTTTGCCTCATATTGCTGAAAACTGGGCAAATCATGCACATTTTAAACCATTTTAGGTAAAAAAAGGTTTACTTTCATGATGTCTAGTTGCTTGTGCGGGGCTATATAGACATCAGTGAATACATCCTAGCCACATCGTACTACATCGCTGTCCCGGGATCGCTGTATTCATCTAGAGGTAAACATGGAGTTTTCTACATATTTTGGTCAACTAATTTTCAAAAAAATGTCGCCCTCTGTAGTCAATGATATGAACATCCCTAGCAAAGGCTATACCTTTTAATAGAAAAAATATGTATATTATCGACTCGCACATAGAAACGATCGGTTCTTTAAAAAAAAATGAATTATTTATCCATGTATACATTAATATTAATGATATTTGCGTCCATTTTCAAAATGTTGACATTTGTCGGTCAGACTCAGGCCTACTTAATTTTATTTTTTAAATGCTCATACACGAAAGATATTTTTGTCATGAAATTGATTGCGGCTTGACTTTTTTGTATCATCGATCTCATATGTACCCCAAAAAAATGAATTATTTAACCAAATAATGGTATTTGGGCTAATTTTTCATGTTGATATTTGTCGGTCAAACCAAGAATTTTAAAAAAAATTGTTATGATTTCTATGCGAATGACTTTTTGTTGTCAAATTGATTGCGGCTTGACTTTTTTGTATCATCGATGTCATACGTACCAAAAAAATGAATTATTTAACTAAATAATGGTATTTGTGCTATTTTTTCAAATTTTGATATTTGTCGGTCAAGCCTAGAATTAAAAAAAAAAATCATTAGGCCTATGAAGACATTTTTGTCATGAAATTGATTGCGGCTTGACTTTTTTGTATCATCGATCTCATATGTACCCCAAAAAATGAATTATTTAACCAAATAATGGTATTTGGGCTAATTTTTCAAATGTTGATATTTGTCGGTCAAGCCGAGAATTAAAAAAAAAAATTGTTATGATTTCTATGCGAATGACTTTTTTGTCGGCAAATTGATTGCCGCTTGACTTTTTTGTATCATCGATCTCATATGTACCCAAAAAAAATGAATTATTTAACCAAATAATGGTATTTGGGCTAATTTTTCAAATGTTGATATTTGTCGGTCAAGCCGAGAATTTGTAAAAAAATCGTTATGATTTCTATGCGAATGACTTTTTTGTTGGCAAATTGATTGCGGCTTGACTTTTTTGTATCATCGATGTCATACGTACCAAAAAAATGAATTATTTAACTAAATAATGGTATTTGTGCTATTTTTTCAAATTTTGATATTTGTCGGTCAAGCCTAGAATTAAAATGATTTCTATGCAAACAACTTTTTTGTCGTCAAATTGATTGCGACTTGACTTTTTTGTATCATCGATCTCATATGTACCCAAACAAAATTGAATTATTTAACCAAATAATGGTATTTGGGCTAATTTTTAAATTTTTGATATTGTCGGTCAAGCCTAAAATAAAAAAATAAAAAATCTATGCGAAAGACTTTTTTGTCGCCAAATTGATTGCGGCTTGAGATTTTGTATCATCGATCTCATATGTACCCCAAAAAATTGAATTACTTAACCAAATAATGGTATTTGGGCTAATTTTTTACATGTTGATATTTGTCGGTCAAGCCTAGAATGTTAAAAAAAAAATTGTTATGATTTCTATGTGAATTACTTTTTTGTGGTCAAATTGATTGGGGCTTGACTTTTTTGTATCATCGATCTCATATGTACCCAAACAAATTGACTTTATAATAACCAAATAATGGTATTTGGGCTAATTTATCAAATTTTGATATTTGTTGGTCAAGCCTAGAATTTAAACAAAAATAATTATGATTTCTATGCGAATGACTTTTTTGTCGCCAAATTGATTGCGGCTTGACTTTTTTGCATCATTGATCTCATACGTTCCAAAAAAAATTGAATTATTTAACCAAATAATGGTATTTGGGCTAATTTGTCAAATTTTGATATTTGTCGGTCAAGCCTAGAATTAAAAAAAAAATTGTTATGATTTCTATGCGAATTACTTTTTTGTGGTCAAATTGATTGTGGCTTGAATTTTATATCATCGATCTCATACGTACCAAAAGAAAATTGAATTATTTAACCAAATAATGGTATTTGGGCTAATTTTTCAAATTTTGATATTTGTCGGTCAAGCCTAGAATTTAAAAAAAAATTGTTATGATTTCTATGCGAATTACTTTTTTGTGGTCAAATTGATTGCGGCTTGACTTTTTTATATCATCGATCTCATACGTACCAAAAGAAAATTGTATTATTTAACCAAATAATGGTATTTGGGCTAATTTTTCAAATTTTGATATTTGTCGGTCAAGCCTAGAATTAAAAAAAAAATTGTTATGATTTCTATGCGAATTACTTTTTTGTGGTCAAATTGATTGCGGCTTGACTTTTTTATATCATCGATCTCATACGTACCCAAACAAATTGAATTACTTTAATAACCAAATAATGGTATTTGGGCTAATTTTTCAAATTTTGATATTTGTCGGTCAAGCCTAGAATTTAAACAAAAATAATTATGATTTCTATGCGAATGACTTTTTTGTCGCCAAATTGATTGCGACTTGATTTTTTTGCATCATCGATCTCAAACGTACCAAACGAAAATTGAATTATTTAACCAAATAATGGTATTTGGGCTAATTTTTCAAATTTTGCTTTTGTCGGTCAA
Organism: Ophiura sarsii; assembly: GCA_035610835.1. Classification (NCBI taxonomy): domain Eukaryota; kingdom Metazoa; phylum Echinodermata; class Ophiuroidea; order Amphilepidida; family Ophiuridae; genus Ophiura; species Ophiura sarsii. Next base: position 37,190,582 of record CM069453.1, on the reverse strand, counting down.
GCCTAGAACAAATACTTAAAGACATTAATCCTATACATAGCTCTTTCACATTTATGAAGCCTACTTGTAGTGCCGCATATAATCATATATCTTCCAAAAAATATGTCAACAGGCAGAACAAAATAAGTTGACTTCAACATATTAATACAACTATACACTACACCAAACCCACAAGACCCAGCTAGGTTTTGTCCAAAATCATTTACCATTCAAATCCACCAACCGCCAAACCCGAGAACCGCGAAAGCCGAGAACCGCTCTAGTTTATCATAAATTTATCTCTTGATTTATTTAACTTGTAATTTTGTATCTAAACAATATATTATTGCTCGATAAATAAGTTATTTAACTGGGGTTCAGTTTGATTAATGATAGCAACACTTGTTGTTTGTTTGTTTGTTTGTTTGTTTGTTTGTTTACACGGTCGGTCCGTACAGACACACGCTTGGGTCCTGAAAGGACCAGACTCAAGCAAATTGCTCGGGCCAGGCTTAAAAAGCCTATATAAGCATGCTGGAAAACCATTTTACCAGTATGCCCAACAATTTCTCCTTTGCACACTTTGTCTATATACATTCACTTATAGCTTGTTATAGCAGGGAGGTGTCAAATTGACACAAATTGACACCTCCCTGGTTATGGCTAGGCTAATAATATACAATTATAAGCAAGTTTGCGACCGGGTTTGCGACCGGGTTTGCGACCTCTTTGATTTTAGGCTGGTAACACAATCCCACAGTGCATTTCGTTAAAACAGTGTAAATTATTTTTATTTTTATCACGTGATAACCACGATCGTTTTCGCAAAATATCGCAAAATGGCGCGGTACCCCCCCCCCCCCCCCCCCCCCCCCCTAGTTGAGCGCTATCAAGATCAAGATAGGAATGATGGTGATCCCTATCATCCGAACTACCTGTTCCTTGCTGGCTGTTGGCGTTGTTGGTTTCGCGGTTCTTACAACTACGTGATATTGATCATGGTGTATAGTAGTAGCCACTTGAATGTCTGTGATAGGTCTCACTCTTGAAGTATGCAGCATAATAACCATAGCAAATGTGTTCAAACAAAACTCGTGTCTGGTAATACGTGTTCAAGAAGCAGCTTTTACGCGTCGCAATGTAAAACCATTGTTGATGTTGTTCTCTTATATTGTTATCAATCAACAAACAAAATAATGATAGAATCAGGCTGATGAGTTCATTTATGAAGATAGCCACGATCTCTGACAAAGGGAAATAGGCCTACTTCACTATATATTATGTGCCTAGTAAACAGGCGTAGTTGGGTTCAAGTGGATTCAATCATTTATTAAGCAGGTGAATTGTTTAGGTTCAAAAGTGTATTTTGGTGATCAACACTGGAACAATTTTATGTTACAGTATCAGGCGATACTGGTACACATACTACAAGTATCGTCCGATACTGGAATATTGAAATATATCAGTATCGGTCGATACATGTGTTCCAGTATTAGATAATAGGGAGCTTTCGATTTAGACGACGGACGCTTCTACGACAAGATGACACCTCGAGTCATGTGCGCATGCGTCGACTTAGCAATCCGTCGGTCGTCCAATTTCTGGGACCTGTGATCTTACACCTATGTTGCATCTTAAGCTTTCGATTTGCGCGACGGACGCTTGTACGACGGTAAAACACAAAAAGTTACCGTCGTCCCCACGTCGGTTGTTAGTCCCTTTACGCGTTTGTAGCATTTAGAGGACCAACGGATGACAAAATTGACGTATTCGCACATGACTCAAAGTGTCATTCAACCGTCCTAGATTAATCCGTCGTGCAAATCGAAAGCTCCCTATAATCAGCCGAAGACAAGTCCCAGAAATTGGACGACCGACGAATTGCTAAGTCGACGCATGCGCACTTGACTCGAGGTGTCATCTTAAGCGTCCGTCGTCCAAATCGAAAGCTCCCTAATACTACAATCATTTTGATGATAACGCTCAAGTCAAACTCAGATTCAGCTAGTGATTGGAGAATATAAATGATATGCTGAAACTAGTGTTTATGAATAACTAAATGAATGAAGGTAAATAAATGAATCTTCTTATAGTATAACTACAATTGTGGGTTAGCTTTATAATAAGCGTAGCCTGAAAAAGTAGTTACAAATTAATACCAATCGCTACACTGAAAATCAGTGGTTATTACAGTCAGTATGCAGTCGCGCTCAATGCCGTTCTTTTTCTAACCCATACACAGCGACCCGGAAGAACTCACCCGTAGCGATACGGCTTCGTTGTCAGAGTTTACCTCGTGATAGCACCATGTAAATGAGATCTTTTCATGATTATAATCACACAATTCAAAAACATTTGCCATGAAATTGTAAAATAAAAAGGTATGTGATGCAAATAATATATCTAATATTATCTGTGAACTTCATGACATGTTGGATTTTCGGTGCAAATTATTGCTATCACACAAACCCGAATTCAAGAAAAACTTGACGAAACTAAAGCCAAATCCACGGTAAATTATTCACTTTTGAAGAATCAGGCACAAATTTTATCCATGGTATCCTAATATTCATAGACTTTTGTAACTAAAAACATGCTTAAAATATTATAAAATTATTTAGTTCGGTCAAGTGAATAATTATAATATAGCTGCCCGAATCTGGTCTCGAGCTAAATCAAGCATCTACAGGGTGTATCAAAAAAAACGCAACACTTTTTGTTGCGAGCTCTTCGATTACGGCAAATCACAAATCACTCTGAAATTTATATATTCTGTCAGGTGTACTTATTGGCTATCAAATTACAGCGATATCGATTATTGATTCGCTGAGATATCAACAATACACGTAGACACGTGCAAAACTCGTTTTACATCGTTTATCCTGTATGCCCGATTTTCTTGTCAGGTGAATATTAGCAAGACACTTTAATATCTCATTGTACTTAAATAATTGGAATCAAACTCATAATTCTGAGAAGAAAATGTCATGTTAAAGGTATCAAATGTCTGGCTATTGCCATGATTGCAGTATCATATCAATATTAATTAAATCTGGCAATAAATTAGTTGATAGTTAATGACACAACTTGAAAATCTAGATTACAAAGTCTGTTTGCAAATCCCATCTCTTTTTCTCTCGTTAATGTCATAAATAAAACAGTATGGCACATTATTCAAAAGATAAACAAATAGAATAGTCCAGTGAAAGTAGTAATTGTCTTGTATGAATCAGTCATTGTTAGTCTGTTGTAAATGGGACATTATGGTGCTGCTCGACCCTCAAAATGCTGTCCTTGTTTTAAGATGCATCGATTATGAACTTTAATTTATGAAAGAACGAACCATAGAAATTATGTGGCGATCATAGCAATCGGTGGTTCAGAACATAAAAAGGGTGATTGATGTATTCAAATGGTCGAATGATTATCACCGATTCAATGATTTTATGTACCACCTTACTCAAACAAAGGAAATTAAGATAAACCATTCCAGACATAAAGGTTACATAGTTATTAAACTGTTAACCCATAACACTAATCGGACAGGAAAATCAAAATCCAAGTTTTTAGAACGAACGATGTAAAACGTATTTTGCACTTCTCTACTTATACCTTTAATATCTCAGCGAATAAATAATCGATATCGTTGTAATTTGACTATGTGATAGCCAATAAGTAGACCTAACAGAATATATAAGTTTTAGAGTGATTTGTGTTTTACTGTAACCATACAGCTCTCGACAAAAAGTGTTGCGTTCTTTTTGATACACGGTGTACATCAAGCATTGTCGTTCCAAAATAATTAAATAACTTTCTACAGTATTATTTAAATTCATATTTTAATAATATCAATGAAAATACACTGAACGTACGAAATTTCAACAGATTATGTTTCTGAATTATCATGACTAAAGCCCAACTAAACTTCGGCCCTTGCATAAAATTGATGAAAAATGTCTTGATCAAAAAGAAAATTATTATTTAGTTGTGGGCAAGAAAATAAATCGGTGGGGTGAGGATGGGGTAAAATGCGCAGGAATATTTTTAATTTGTGTAAAACTTGCCTGAATTTGCTCTGATTTAGACATTTTCCGACCAAAGCTAGTTTTATCCCACAAAATGTTCACGAAAGTTTGGGACAAAATGGAGTGGGGGTTGTGCTGACTTGGGGAGGGAAGACCAAATGTCATGACTTGCAGCCCCTCCCCTCGTAGTGTCGTTACTTTCCAAAAGGGCAATGTCAGTGACTTAATTATAATTAACTTGTAACATGTTGATATTTCGCGGATCGAGTGGATTTTCTTTTCCACTCTGCTACTTTTTCTGATCTCATTGGGGGGAGGGGGGGGGGGTGTCGGGCATGAGGTGGGAGAAAGGCTATGAGCAAGGGAGCTCATTGAAAAAAATGTAATGAATAATAAACACTACCGAGATTGATTTCAGTGGCGTGCGCATGATATTGAAGTGGGAGGGGCACTTTTTTTTTAAATTCCCAAACAGTTCAAACTAAACCCTTAGTAATTTTTTAAGTTTAAAAGCATGTTTTAATTGAAATATTGGCTTTTTATATATGCCTATGCCAGAAAGAACTATATATATAATTACCTCCAAAAGATCGGTTCTAGTCAACGTACGTACGCGTATGTATCCTGACCGACGTCCATTAAACTCCAAACGTTCTAATGTCCCTCGCATGCCTCCCGCCCGCCTTTCTTTCTTTTTTTCCTTTTTTCCTTTTTTTTCTTTCTTCCTTTTCCCCCCTTTTTTTCTTCCTTGTTTTCCTTCCCCCCCTTTTTCCTTTTTTTTTGGTGGATGTGAAAAATCAGGGGGGGGGGGTATGATTACATTGACCATCCTCCAGGTCATTTTGAGGTACCTATGATATCGGTCAATCCGCAACCAATTTGACAACATAAATGATGTTCGCCTTGAAATCGCAAGGATTTTTTTCTTTAATCATTTCCGGACAAAATATCATATAATGTGCCCTGATTTGCTTTTTAGGATACGATATCACATTTTAAGCTAAAATTTACATATGATATCGGTGTCACTAATTGGCCGATCCGCAACCAATTTTTTTCCTACCAATTCATTTTTTTCTCAACCAATTCCGGACAAAATATCATATAATGTGCCCTGATTTGCTTTAGGATACAAAATCACATTTTAAGCTACGTATGATATGTGAATCTTGCTTTAACCACTATTGAGAACTGGGCTAGTGATATACAGAACTGGATGTCGCGGAACTTTCTGAAACTGAACGTTGAGAAAACTGAGGTCGTTTTGTGTGGATTTCGTGCCCAGTTGAATAAATTCCATATCCCCTCGGTGAATATCGCTGGTGTCAATGTCACAGTGCAGGTGAACTCGGTTAGAAATCTGCTCAAGTGACGAAGGTTGTGAAAACGGCCAATTTCCATCATATAAACATCGGCCGTGCTCGCAAGATGTTAACAAGTGAATCAACCAAAATGGCTGTTCACTCCCTCGTAACATCACGAATCGACTACTGTAATAGTCTGCTGACTGGTATCAGTAAGTCGCTCCTTAAACGTCTTGTAAATATTCAACGTACTGCAGCTCGCATTGTAACTAGAAAACAGAAATATGACTCCATTTCCGCCGATCTTGTAGAGTTACACTGGCTACCGATAAAGCAGCCCATATAATTCAATATTCTTTTAATTGTATTCAAATGCCTTCACCAGACAGCTCCTGACTACCTTTCTGAACTACTTCATGTTTCAACATCTCACCGCAATCTTCGATCGACCTCAACTGCCTCTTTCATTCTCACTCACTACAGGACACTGCGTTCAACGTTCGCCGACAGATCTTTTTCTTGCTATGGACCTAAACTTTGGAATGCATTACCAAATCATGTTAATTGTGCTTCCTCAATTCACATTTTCAAGAAACTGCTCAAGCAACATCTCTTCTATAATGCTTACAATCAATAACTTAATTTATCATGTCTGCATTTACTTTTCTGCTGTTATTTGACTTATGTATTCATTTTCATCCATTGTTTGTGTTTTTACGCGCCTTAGTGCAATTTTATTGGTTTTTTGGCGCGGAATAAATGACAGGTAGTAGTAGTAGTAGTTCAGCCAACCAATTCCGGACAAAATATAATATGATGTGCCCTGATTTGCTTTTCAGGATACGATATCATATTTTGAGCTACGTATGATATCTGTGTCACTAATCGGTCAATCCGCGACTAATTTGACTACATAAATGACGTTCGAGTTGAAGTCACAAGGAAAAACAGGGTTTTTTCCTAGTAGGCCTAAATTGTGGACAAAATACGCAAATGTGCCCTGATTTGTTTTTTAGGATAAGATATCACATTTTGAGCTACGTACATGCCCTGATTTCGGTCAATCCGCAACCAATTTGACGACATAAATGACAGTCCCGTTGAAATCGCAAGGAAAAACCCTTTTTCCTACCAATTGCGGGACAAAATAGGATAAAGTAAATATCATATAATGTGCCCTGATTTTCTTTTTAAGACACGATATCACATTTTGAGCCACGTATGATATCGGTGTCACTGATCGGTCAATCAGCAACCGATTTGACAACATAAAAGCCAGTCCCGTTGAAATCGCAAGGAAAAAACCTTTTTTTCCTACCAATTGTGGACAAAATAGGATTTAAAGTATATGATATAATGTGCCCTGATATAAATTTTAGGACACGATATCACATTTTGAGCTACGTATCATATCAGTGTCACTGATCGGTCATTCTGCAACCAAAATCAAAACATAAATGACATTCGCTAAGAAATCTCAAGGCAAAATGTGTTTTTTCCAACCAATTCCAGACAAAATAGACAAATTTGAAATATCATATTATATAATGTGCCCTTATTTGCTTTTTATTAGAGCTATTTTTGAGCTACGTATGAAATCGGGAACAGATTTGTATTCAAAAGACATTTGTTGTCCTAAAATCAATGCCCTCTAGCACCATAAACATGATTTTGGGTGATTAAATCTCGGATTAGAAATATCAAAGACGGAAGTGTGGTTAAACCAGGGAAGTGTTTAATTGACACCTCCCTGGCCAAAAATCACTGAAAAATAATAATACAGACAAAATCAGGTGCAGATCTGTTCTAGAGTTAACTCCGGACAGGATATGAGCCCATACAATTTGTGGTTCCGATTAATCAATTAGAAAAAAATATCTCAAAACTTTACGTAATAAATTTCCGAGACGAAAAATCCCGGCGAAAAATCAACGTATTTTTCATAGATAGCGGAAAGCATTGGAAATATACCTTCCGTCTTCACCCAAAAATTCACCGTATGAATTAAATCGAGTCTTAAACTTGATGTAAGATTATGAGCTGTTATAAAACAAGGTATTTACAAAAAACTGGTCAACGTCCTAAAATGAAATTAACAGACGACAAAGGAAATATGAAAAAGAAGATTTAGACAGTGTATGATGTATTTTAACAAAAACTCTTTGTTTATTGCTGGGCCCACTTTCCTCTCTTCGGAAAATATAGCAGCTTCCAAGAAATATCCAACCATCCCATAGTAATCGCGACTTTCCACCGCGTTGTTATCATCGGTAGTTACATTTAATACATAACTCTCTATTCAGAACTGCTGAGCACCAGCGAAATAACGAGGTAAAATATTGCGCAATAAATATCCCATAGGCATGCGCATTATAACATGTTTTGATGTTGATTAATTGAGAAGTCCAAGGTTTTAATCATTTAATTAATTCGCAGACAAAAAATGATTTGTACACTTTTAACCGCCATTAATGTGAAACTAAATGAATAATATAATTGATGACAAATTTTATATAAAAACAAGAAAAGTACACGCTCCAAACCGGGCTCGAACTCCCGTAAGTTTCCAAAAAGAACGTGAGTCCAGCACCTTAACCACTCGGCCACCACTACATACAGAAATGGAGAGTGGAAAAGTATTTATATACCAAACAGAATATAGTAAACACGACGAATGTCGCAGATTTTGCAAAACTCTATCATTTGTCTTATATTATTTAAACCATTTCTCCACAATTGTAACAACATATGTGTTCATATTTTCATATCCAGATCTAATATACATTTTAAAGACATCTGGGTACAAAAACTGATTCAAGATACATGAAAGCAATTCATAGACTCTACCACAAGGCCTAAATCTGAATTCAAATGTCAACGTCCCAGGACGTTGACAAAAATTAGTAGTACACGGCCCTTTAACCAGGGAGGTGTTGTTATAGTCGTGGTCAGAATACTTCAGCACTTTTTTCTGTGACAGCTGCGTTCAGCGTAAACACGGAAGTGTGTTGTAGAACAGCGTCACAACAGCGTTATCTTTGAGCAGTTCGACGCGCCGTGGCCTCTGTAATCCGATTGGCCGCGATCGTATCTATGGGTCATGAATGTTTCCGCCCACACGCTCATTAACTAGACGCGCGCATTGGCGGTTTTAAAAAGAGCTAAAGTTATCTGGTGACGACAATTATAGTCTTAATTCGAATCTTGGCGAGTTTACTCAATTTGATACATTTGCGTAGATGCACGCGCTTTACTCCGTTAACTACTTCTGGTTGTTAACTTGTCATTCGTCTTCTTGCGAAGACAATTGCAAACTACAAACTATCACCATGATCACGTAAATAACTCAACACATCTCTCGCCCAATCAAAGCCATCGACACTTCTCGTCCAATCAATATCAACGTATGAAAATATCGTTTGGCTTAACCCGTTTAATATACCAATTAGGTTTCTGTGCCAAGTGACACGGAGCCATACATAACGCGAACTCGTTCGATCGATTCCTACGAAATCCACTAACTGCAGCCTGGTGTTCTGACGTCACCAGCTATAGTTTCCAGTTTTCAAAACGATTTATTCCGTTAAAATAAACAACCAGGTACCTTTCATCTACGTCACAGCACCAAGCTGCCTGTTCACCAATCCCGGCTATTATATAGTACTAGCCTCGATAGGCTAGCACAAAAAGCCAAATGATTGAATTCTTAACAATTACCGAATATGCTGCTTCAAAATCGTTTTAAAAACATTTTTAAAAGTTCTCAAAACTTTTTAAATTGTGTCTAAATAAGTTTCATTTTCGTGAAACGTTTTAAAGCGTTTGACAAACCTTTTTAAAACGTTTTTGAAACACCTTAACAGAAAAACTAATTATAAATAGTTATTTTCACGTTACATTATGGAAACGTTATTAAAACCAATAAAAAACTCCACACAAATACGTTTTTAAAACGTAATATTGAAACGTTTTTTTCACCAAATTCTTACGTTTTTTCACGTTAAAAAACGTTAGATGGCCACTAATGTATACTGGGACAAGCATTACAAATCGCTGCGCACAACAACACAAATAACGAGAGAAGATCGACGTTAGATATTAAGGATAATTGACAGTGCATTCATACTTCATAAACGCTCGAGGCATTGTATTCGTGCACAGCTCTCGATCGCCGACAGGCGCGGGAGGGCGGTGCACGAATGCAAAGACGAATGAATTATCTATCATACCAATACCTACTTGAGATAGATGTAATTCAAAGCTTATCATTAATTAATTAATTAATTGGTTGGATTGCTTTTACTTACTTAATTAATAATGATTTATAAAGTAATTTTAATTTTATTTGATTAATTTATTTATTTTATTTTATTTTATTTTATTTTTTTATTTTATTTATTTATTTTATCTAATTAATTTAATCAATTAAATAAATGTTATCAATTCAATCAATTTAATCAATTGTAATCAGTTTGTGTACTATTCAAGAACCATTGGAGTAATGCAACTCAAACTTAGGAATACGACTATTTAAGGATGGCCCTTCATGTAGAATAGAACAATTCAAGTCTAATATGGTGATTTCATAAATATCTTAATCATAAAACGCAAAATATTAATGTATTATTATAACGCGGTTTAGTATAACCGCTCAAACATATTTCAAAATCGGCATAGCGTGAAATTATCAAAGACGGTAGAGGTTAAGTCTATGTTTAAACGCAAATGACATCATGATGAATGAATAGGGCTAATGTCAGATTTATTCCTTTGTTGTATTCAGTGAAATAATATGTATAATTGCGATTCTAATCCAAACCGCTATAGTAAATGACACGGAATAGCGCGTTTGGTAAGAGGCCAGGGTATAAAATTGATCGCTGATAATTTTTGTATATATATATATATATCGTTGATACTGCTAGATAGAATGAGCTTTAAAAAGTACAGACAAAAAGTAAATTGGGGCTTTGATTGATATAATATATCTATCAATGCAATCTATTGTACAAGTTCCTCAGGATACCAACACACACCGCTATTACCTGCATTTAGTTTTATGATTTTACATGTATTTGAATCATAAAATAACCGTCGTTTAAAACCATGGCTTTTTCAAAACGTTCAGAAGAGGTAGTTGTAGTGACGGGCGGTGCTGGATTTCTCGGCCAACACATTATAAAGCATTTGTTGCAACAAACCGAATTCCCCATACGTGAAATCCGCGTCTTCGACGTCAAAACTCTAAGTTGGCATCCCGGCCTTGATCACGTTAAAGGTATGTTGGAAATCAACGTACATTTGTTTTGGTGTTTGTGTGAAAATAAGAGGTACTCTTAACATGCTTAATCCTAACGATATAGATGATGTGACCGTTGTTTACATCAGTAGTGTTTACAAATTGATTAGCGCCTGGTCTGAAAACATGCTAGAGGTACATGCGTAGAGTAGTCCATGACTACTGTATATTATTACTACTCATCACTGAAAGCCAATTTTGAAAGCACCTGCCCTTATGGTACGTACACATACTGCCGGGCAACCAGATTTAGTACCTGGTCTCTCATTGTGCTATGGATGCAGACAATGACTACTGCACTATTCTACAACGTAAGTAATGATCAATTAAGTGTGGATTTAATTTACAAAACACATTCCCTGTAGGTGCGCACCCATACCGCCGGGCACTACAGTGCAACTTACCATAACTGCCCTCCATTTCAATTTGTTATGAATAGACTTGTATTGGATGTAAGAAAATTATAGGGGACTGGTATAGAAATCCAAACATAAACCTCCTGTGTATAATCATACTTCACTGCACAAATTTGACATAAAGTACTGCTAACGCGGCAAATTCAAATACATGTTCCCTGACTGGTGAATCATTGTTTGTATACACTAAAGCTAAGATTTTGTACATAATGTATACACGCTGCTTAAATATACATAATTAAAAACTGAAGACGAAATCATTAAAAGTGCTCATACCATTTTGTTGTTTATGTCTTAAGCTCTAATTTGATATGTCATAAGCCAATATAAACGTAATGGTTATCTTCAAAATAAATTCTCAAATATGGGTTCTTGGTTATGCAAATTAATCAAATAGATAAAGAAAAAACAAAGAAAAGTTTTATTATGCTCATACACAAATGTTAGAATTAGGACGCTGACAGTATGCCCACGCTGACAGCATGCCCACGCTGACAGTATGCCCACGTTGACAGCATGCCCAAGCTGACAGCATGCTCACGCTGACAGCATGCCCACGCTGACACCATGCCAACGCTAAAAACATGCCCACGCTGACAGCATACGCACGCTTTTTTCAGTCGTGTCGGTTGAGATTGATTGGCTCTGTCGGTTCATTTGTCGAGGGAAATCATGAAATTATGACGGACAAAAGTACAAATATGGCTAGATGTCGGTCTTTTAAAATATGGTGAAAAATAGTCCATTTTTCAGTCGGTAAAGTATTGTCGGGTCACTTTTAATTTTAATTTGCCCCACCAATACGATAAACATGATAAACCTAGCTACGCCACTGCATGCCCATGCCCACGTTGAATGCATACACTGTCTGAAATTATACACTACTCAACACAAATCAAAGTGTGTATAATAATATAATTGTTGTATATTTTTATAGTATTCTCAAAAAATCATAATTGAAGGGGTGGGTGCAATAAAGTGTATGCTAATTGTATTTGTAGGCCTGTCATGTGTGTGTAAAAAAAAGGAAAAGGGGGAGGGCATAACTTTTTAGTATCTCGGAAAGGGGGTTATGGTTATTTTGGTTGTTGCTTTCGTCCAGCTACCGCCCCTCCGTTATAGATAATGAACGGTGGTCCCTAATACGCCAATTATGTTATTTTATAAAATTATTCTGATAAATGTTTACGATAAGACTTCGATATCATGTGTCACTAAACTTTTATTAGAGGAAGAGTGGTGTTGTTATTGTCAATGTTATTGGTCTCAATATTGACTTAGACTTACTTGACTTAGGGTGGATGATTTTTCCGAACCACAATGCCTCTCCAGATCTTTCTATCCAACATAGCTGTCTTGATTTCTTCCATCTGACGTTTGAGTATGTCAATGTAGGTCAGGGCTGGTCTACCACGCTATCTTACTCCGTGCTTTGGAATCCAATGTATGAGTTTGTGTACAAGCTCCTTGGACCCCCTGAAGCAGTGTCCAGCAAATCTTGCGCTGCGTTCTCTGATCTTGTCCGAGACTTTTGGCATGTCCCTCTACAGGTCCTTATTTGTCACATGCTGACTCCAGTTGATGTTGAACATAGATCTTAGCATCCTAGTGTAGCATCCATCCAGTTGTTTACCAAGCTTTAGGGTGACTGTCCATGCATCACATCTATAAAGGAGGACTGATTCTACTGTAGCTATGAACAGTCTTTCTTTGAGCTTTCTGGATAGTGATTGAGCCTTCCATAGCTGACTAAGTTTGCCACAAGCTCTACATGCAGCTGCTTTGCGTGTTTTGATGTCCTTTTCAGTGCTGTTCATCCAGGCTCCAAGGTATTTGAAGTCTTCCACTTTATCAAGGCGCATGCCTTTGCTTGTGGTGATTAAAGGTCCTTGCGTATGGTTGAAGGACATGTACTTCGTCTTTGCAGCGTTCATTTTGAGCCCAACTCTGCTCACTGAAGTCTCCATTCTGTTGAGTAGTGATTGCGCTTGAGACACTTCCTCATACAACAGTGCAATGTCGTCAGCAAAGCCTAAGTCAGTTAATACGGTTGGTCCTATTCTTCTGCTGCTTCTTTTTGTTAGGTTGAATCCTAGCTCTTCTTCTCTGCCATCTATGGCCTCTCTTAGGGCATAGTCAAGAACAATGACAAAAAGATATGGAGCCAGGTGTCTCCTTGTAGTACTCCAGCCAGTATCTCAAACACTTCTGTTTCTCCATCTGGTGATATGACCTTTGCCTTGGTGTCTTTGTATATGTCTGCTATCGCATTTGTAAGCTGATCGGGTACACCATAGGGTTTCAATATTTGCAGCATTCGTCCCTATATATTGTGTCAAACGCTTTCTTGAAGTCGATGAAGGTTATGATGGCTGGCAGGCTATTTGATCTTATTCCCTCAATTATTCTTCGAAGGGCAGGTATATGACATACAGTGGTACGTCCTACTCTGAAGCCATTTTGATTAGCTCTTAGATGGACGTCGAGCTCCGGTCTAATTCTGTTGAGTATCATCTTGTTGTATAGCTTGGCAACAATTGAACTCAGGCTTATTCCACGGGAGTTATACCCCCCAAGCTGAGATCACTTGATTTCGGTATTGGTACTATGTTGAGAACTGTGTTACTCTTCCTGAGGCTTAATCGGATGCTAGCAGAAACTATTCTATGGTCAGATCCCATACTAGCAAAGGTGTTCTGGCAAGTTCACTGCCCTATAGGGAGTGCACAATGTGAGGATAATCAATTTTATATATGGGTGTTTTTCAAAGTTGAGCTGCAAACATCATTATATGAAGAGCTTTTTTGCATAAGGGCTTACAGACCACTCCTACATGTTACTCATTTTGCATTATTAATTAATCAAATTATTGTATGGCTGTCCTCATGACTTGAATTCGTGCATCTATGCACGCCAATTGAGGCACCAACAATATAATTCAACCAGCATGTTTATATAGGCTTTTTAAGCCTGGCCCGAGCAATTTGCTTGAGTCTGGTCCCTTCAGGACCCAAGCGTGTGTCTGTACGGACCGACCGTGTAAACAAACAAACAAGCCACATTCGACATAATAAATAGCCATTACTTCAATAATGCAAAATTAGTAACAGGTAGAAGTGGATGTAGGCCCTTTTGCACACCGCTTCTTCAATGTTGTTGTTCAGGTGTAATGCTCCCAGTGGCAGACTCTGTGTGTATGTGCATTTTGCTATGCCTAATAATAGGAGCAAATATTCAAGTTAAGGTATTTAATATGACCGATCCCTAATTCAGATCTGTAGACACCTCTTGATGATAGTAAATCAGTAGATTCATACTATCTGTAATTACTGAAAATTTGATTATTATTTTTTTAAATTCATCCAGACAATTCAATTGGTGTTAAAACACAGTCCATTTCTCTGCTAATATCCCACGTTTAGGGACCATTTTCAAGTGCTGATTTTGCAACAAAACTTGTATGGAGAGCTTGAGCTATCTACTAACTTTTTGAGCATTTTATTTAGCCTAGATTTACATAATTTAAAGCTGTAACAAAAAAGCCGTGACACATTTATTGTCTTTGAATGGTCTCCCGATTCTCATTGCCTAGTCGTGACAGGTTTTATATGCGCGCTAGAAAAAACTTCCGATACGACGGGGAACATGATAACACTCGGGCCCGGTTTCAATTGCCGGTGCCAGTGCAGCCATTACCTTATTTTGGCTCACTTGCCATATTTGCTCTCTGATGTTGGGTCCTAAGGGCTGGAAATTCGCCATGACGCTAGACGTTAGCCTCCGCTACGCAGTGTCATTGGCTTCGACCTGTGGCGCAATGATTGTAGGGAACCAGCGTATTGTATAAGAAACACTTATGCGCATGCGTGAGAGCGTGAAAGAGTTGGAGCATTATTTGTAGAGCATGCCAAAGCAGAAGTTCTTCACATTATTCACTAATTTGACAATTGCAGCGCTTGATCGTAAATCAACGTACGTATTGCGCGGTCTTGCGTCCAACATCCAGAAGTGCCCGTAATCTTAAAATGAATTGTTCAAGATCATTGCGAAAAGAATGTGTTCATGAATATTGCATAGTTATACCATAAATAAATTGAGGTGAATGACTATGCTTACTACCGGTGAAAATAAGGTCCAGTATTTAAATATATATATTAAATAGAGTTTTCTTTCTATCGTATCAGCAGAAAAACCAAGCGATATCGCCATTAAACAATGCATCGGTGATCTATGCAACCTCGAAGACGTACATAATGCATTTACTGGTGCAACAGTTATCATCCATAATGCATCCATCGTTGATGTGACATCCTTGCCTGACACCGAGAAACTTTATAAGGTCAACGTCAGCGGTAAGTTCAATCCTCTGATTCTAAATTGTACAGAGATCATCCCGATGGAACCCGACAAGAATCCATGGTTTTAGTAAAAATCATGTGGTGTTGGCGCAAGGTATATTATGGAAAGGGCATAAGATCAATGAAGATTGTAATTAGATCGAACGCAACAAACTGCAATACTGTGTACATATTGCTAGATGAGAAGGGGGCAACGTATAGGCCGTAAGGTGATAACTGAAGGAATGCGTATAGTAGACCAAAGCTCCGGTGTCCAGGATTTCTGTATGTGGGTGGAAGGGGCAGAACCGTCATTCCTCTGAATGACTTCACATCCTTTCTGCCAAATCTGTTCAAACGGTGAGGAAAGTGTACTTTAGGTCCCGGTACTGGAACACCACGAATCGTTTGATAATGATACAAAGTCATTTTCAGTATCGGACGATACTGGCACGTGTACAATGTTCCAGTACCGAAACACAAGTATGTACACTGGGACAAATCACTACAATACTGGAACATAAAGACGTTCCAGTATCGATCAATATGGGAACACAATTTGGTGTTCCAGTATTATATAAATCGTAACAGTATCGAGCGATAATGGCAACCATTATGTTCAAGTATTGAACGATAATGGTATACCAGTATCTGGGACCTAATAAGATACACTTTTTCCTAAACGGGCCTTCAAATTATGTTTCAGGATATATTTATAATGATATTTTGGGGTACTAACTGTTTCGAATCTCCCGAATGAAGTCTCGAAATTGGATAGAAATGGAGTAATTCCAACAATGAACCGAATGGGTAAAATTCCACCGAATGATAGAAAAGGGGTTGGGTCTTGGACCTAAATTACACTTTCCTATATTTCCCTATGCATATCTCCATAGTGGTCATGAACAGATGAAAAATATATTGACTTCAATCTCATCTCATGTTTTTATTATTTCATATATTTATTATTTTATGAACCATGCAGGCACACAAAATGTTATTCAAGCTTGTGAAGACAACAATATCAACATTCTCATATATACAAGTTCCGCTTCTGCTGATATTAAGCTTGGTTACTATGGGGATTCCAAGAACCAAGCAGAACGCTTAATCCTACAAGCCAACAAACGACCGCTCAACAACGGCCATCATATTCGCACATGCGCATTGCGACTCCCTGCTATGTACGGCGAAGGGGGCACCGATCTTCTAAAGAGTATACGGATACATGTAATAGGCAATACGTTTTACCGGTCTGGTGACGAAATCTCCAAATTCCAGGCCGCTTATGCTGGTAATATGGCGTGGGCATTCGTAGCGGCAATTCGTCAACTTCGTGGAACCGCTCCTCTAGATGTGGCGGCTCGAGATCCAGCAGGGCGTGCCGTTGGTGTCACAGACGACACACCACTTACGACATATTGTGTCCACCTAGAGCCATTCTTGCAGCACCTCCATGGTAAGTCTAGCAGCTTCATAATACCTTTCTGGTTCCTCTGTTTACTGGCAACAATCTGCGAATGGCTTTCCATCATATTACAGCCTTTGTATATTCTAAAGCTCCATATATCGACGGTGGCTGTGGACAACATGTGTCGTCTGCCTGTGTTTGATGGAGATGATGCTAAATTGTACTTGGATTATAAGCCATTATATTCGTTTAAAGAGTCCATGAATAAAACTATGGTTTACCTAGAACAAGAACTTGATTATCTTATCAAGTAAATTGCCTGATTGTATCCACTGGCAATGTGTGTTGCGCTTCCAGTGTGTAGGCCTATACATTTTGAATTCCCAATTTCTGGTCGACCCAAAAGTTACATATCGTATACTTTTATTCTATATGAAGGCACATCATAAATGCAACCCGTTTGCAAATTTAATTTACACCAGTGACCCTAATGAACGAAGCAGAAATTGTTTGCCCATCTACAGTTAGGAATGTGGTAAAGCACATTCGGCGATAAATGTACATTATAGCATCAAAATGAAGCATCAGACTTAAGGCCCCTTGCAATTAAATGTGAGTTTACTGTTGCCCGCGCGCGTCCAAAAGTCACCCGCGTGATATATGTAATATTTTAAAAATATTTAATTATTTCATTGTCTACAGCTTTTTCATAAGCTTTTTAACACTTTTCTGACGATAAAATTAGCCGATGAGCCGCATTGCAATACTTTCGGGTTGGGAAAACATTTCTGGGAAGTAAAAAACTCTGCACGAAACTTGCAACTGTCGCTTTGTATTGATATGTGTGCATTTGAAGCATATTCGTAGGCACGGCAATCGATTACTGCGCAATCGCTTCAGCGCATGACGTCACATCAAAACCGCCGAACTTCTTTGGAGTTTCCTAAGGCATTCTGGGTAATATTTCAGGTTTGTTTACGATCGCCATCTTTAAAATTCTCCGAGCTAGCCTAACGAAAAAAATTACAAACATCGATCGAATAATTATCTCATTAATATTCAAATAGGGATGCACATATGAGTAGACTCCTTATAAAAGAAACAAAATGCAAAGTCAAGGCAAGGCAGTACATGTAGGTGGTGGAAGGACATAATTAACAGCATTTGAATTGTATTCGTACCTTGGATAATAGTTAACAACGCCAACAATATTAAATCAGGTGACTTTACCCCAAAATATTACAATATTAATATTAAATAGTCACCTCGTCCTACCTTTCAAAACGCAACAGTAAACTCACATTTAATTGCAAGGGGCCTTAGGTGCAGAGCTGAGAGTGAGAGACGAGGTGAAAAGCATGCAAGAAATTACCGGGTTTTTTTAATCCAAGCGTACGTGCGCGCGAATTTGATGCACAATGCGATTGTTGCGTTCATATGAGACTACCCTTTCTGTATTAATTCGCTGCTGTAATGAGGCTCGCCAATTTTGAACTGATCAAACTATATACCACTGAACCTCATGAACCCATGTCTGTATCAGGTCAAAGGTAATTAAACAAAATAATTTTAGCGGAATTTCCGTAAAAGATTTTCTGATTCCATTAAATCACCATTTATTTACGGTAATAGGAGAGCACGTGTGGTCCAGTGGATCAGCGCAGGTTTCATGATACAAAGGTTGTGAGTTCTAGCCCCACTGTGGCGAACTTGTTTGTATCCTTGGGCAAGGTACTTTGTCTCAATTGCCTCGTTCACCCAAGCGAGATTGGGTAGCTGTTAAAAAGGGTGATATTACAATCTAAGTGCTGATATGGATGTGCGCCTAGCCAGCAGCCGGCGTAGATAAAGCGAAATGATTGTGACGATATCCCAACGACAGCATAATAATAAATAGGCTACAGCGCCATGAGCGTCGCTTGCGACGGATACCGGCGCTATATAAATGTCCATTATTATCATTATTATTATTATTATTATTATTATTATTATTATTATTATTAGACATATTTAATATAAAATATCATTAAAATACTAATTTCGCACTGAAAATCTGAATTTGGCGATATTTTCGCATTTTATACCAAACACTACTGCCGACTGTATTAAATCCCTCAAATTGCCTGAAACCACAGATAAGGTTCGTTTTCCTATCAATACTACTTCCTTTATGTATAATACAATTTGCATTATTTAGTAAATACAATAATTGTAACGTTTCATGTCACCACTAGCTAATTGAAACAATAATAATGACCACGTGACCTTTCATTTGAAAACTAAGGGGTCCGAGTTAACTCGTCCCCCAAAAATCGCCAAAACTAGATTTTAATTTGCACATCAGATTTTGATTTGCACTTTAGACATACGACTAGGTTATGTTCGATAGAAGCATTGAATACAAAATCATGGAACTTTATTCAAGAAAAGGAAAGGGTGTTAGAATCATGAAATGTCCCCTGCGATGCTCGGGAATAGTCTCCTATCTGATTTCCCATGACCATACCTTTGTTTGAATCTACTCTTTTCATTGCATGGCTCGTTTAAAGTGAGATATTCCACACGTGAACAAATAGATACAATACAAATGATATGGAGCGTGATATATTGTTTAATAGCCTTGTACAAGTATATAAACATCTATGGAGATCTATGTTTGACAAAACCCAACATATACGCCATATGCGATATTTATGTCATAAAATGTAGCGTCTTCCTCTAAACCCAAATGTATATAAATGCAAAGGTGCAACTTATTGGGAACTTCGGGATAAATAAATACGAATGCGAAATGCAAAGTCAAGGCAAGGCAGTACATGTAGGTGGTGGTAGGACATAATTAACAGCATTTGAATTGTATTCGTACCTTGGATAATAGTTAACAACGCCAACAATATTAAATCAGGTGACTTTACCCCAAAATATTACAATATTAATATTAAATAGTCACCTCGTCCTACCTTTCAAAAACGCAACAGTAAACTCACATTTAATTGCAAGGGGCCTAACATTCTACACTACGTAATGGGAAGAATGTTCACTCTCTTCTAATACCGAAATTTGACAAATCGACTGGAAAAAGATCGGTACACTCACCTCTAATAAGATTGACCTTTCAATGTTTTTCAGTTACATACGAGCAAAAACCTGTATTCGTATGTCTGAATTTCGTGGCAGTAATTTTTAGTTTATAACATGGCATACAAATAGTGCTAAATGGTATGTAAATGTTGAAATAAGTGACATTCTTTTGAATAATGTACCCTTCTTCTTATCTTAAACGTTAAAGAGGGTGCTCCAACATGGCCAGTTCTTTTCCAACGACAGTGGACATGAATGGCCACAACTTTCAAATCCCTATTAGTTTCAATGTAAAAGTGGATTTTAATTGAATTATTTAAACAAACTAATCACATATTGCAATTTGATTATTTTATCGAAGACCGCTGGAGTTGGAAAACCAACTCACGTGTAAGTATCATTTCTTAACATTTCTTAAATCGTATCCGTCACTAACCGGGAGTTGCATTCGGTTAATAACGTAAACTCGTAACCTTAAAAAATTCGTGAACGGGGCTCATGTCCGGAATCGTCTGGTTCTTTACAAAAGAACTGCCTTACGCTTGTTCACTTAATGACAGACACGACAGAGAGAACATGTAAATGAAGATTCTTTCTCTGGGAAATGCCCTAAATTAGAATTAATACAGTGATCAAGAGACGGCGTCTGTTAGCTTCTGAAACATAGATAAACGGAGCTTTCCCGTAAGCTGTAGAATTTCTGTGTTCTGAAAATTCCCATTTCGTGTTTGTAGATTAGGGTTTTAAGCTCAAATTGTTTACTTAAGTGTCATCCAGTCGACATAGTGCATGCTTGGGGTGAACGGCTAGTTATCGAATAAGAAGTGCATAATTTGAATAATGTCCCCTTCTTCTTATACGATCTTACACGTTAAATAGAGAGCTCCAACCTGGCCAGTTCTTTACCAACGATAGTGGAGGTGAATGGCCACAACTTTCAAATGCCCATTAGTTTCAAAGTGGATTTTGATTAAATGATTTAAACAAACTAAAAACACCACTCACGTGTAAGTATCATTTAAAAGTGTATTCGTCATTAACCGGTAGTCGCATTCGGTTAATAACGTAAACTCGTAACTTTGAATATTCGTGAACGAGGCTCACGTCCGCATCGTTTAGTTCTTTAAAGAAGAACTGCTTTACGATTGTTCACTTAATGACAGATACAACAGATAGAACATGAAATTAAGATTCAATCTCTGGGGAATTCCCTAAAAAGGTCGAGGGTCTAGATCGGAGCTTCTCCTTTAAATTTATTTTTCATATGATGATGAGGCCATAATTATCCTCATCCTTTCTATATAAAAGATGTAACGTCGATTGAAACAGAAGATTGAAGTCTACACATGTTATTAATAAACGACATAACAATACAAATCCAATATATTATTGGATGACGCTTTCAGATGATTTTCTCAATTTGATTTGCTCATACATTTATCGGCAACAATGTGTTTTCCTATAGATCAATCGTCTTAAAAATGCTTTCATCATGTGATAAAAAATAAATAAAATAAGTAAAAAATAAAAAGTAAAAAAAGTAAAGTGATTCGCTTCATAGACCACATTAAAAGTATTGCTTTCAAACTGTAATAAGCTTAAGTGTCATACATAAATATTGGGTGTAATCACTGTAAACCAGTACGTTTGACTCGCACGTATATATAACTGACTTTTACGTTAGACTTATACGATAGTCACCAAAGTAATATTTCACATCACCGTACTGACAATAAGGACCCGTAATATTTGGAATGTGACCAATGCAAACATTGTCTATATTATTGTAATAGTCACTTCCATCACATTAATTTATGTTTAGTGATATTATTAAATTGTTTCATTCCGTCATAATTATACCTCATGTTTTATATTACAAGTCCTCGTGGCATTGGTATTTTTGGAGACACCCTGTATTTTGTTATGTTCAGGTGATGTTGATAATCCCTTTGAGTTTCAAAGTCACCTGCGCAGACATAAAGTCTATCCATGTGTTTTAATTCTGTGCTTAAGTGTCTTATTGAAATTAAAATGTATTGTTAATTATTAGGCCATTCACACTTAATCCTAATCCATGCAATTGGTTCTTTTATTGTGCT
Source organism: Ophiura sarsii (assembly GCA_035610835.1). Classification (NCBI taxonomy): domain Eukaryota; kingdom Metazoa; phylum Echinodermata; class Ophiuroidea; order Amphilepidida; family Ophiuridae; genus Ophiura; species Ophiura sarsii. The sequence goes on along the minus strand of CM069453.1, from coordinate 37,168,631 downwards.
CTTTCAAGTCCACTTGTGTCCCATATTCAATTGTCTGGTCTACCAATTTACACCTTTAATGCAGTGACCATCTCTTACACAAGACTAGATTTCAGGTTATATTATGTTTACAATGTATATTATAATTGTATGGTGATTGATGTGTGTGGCAGAGTTTAGGCCCAAGTCCCATGCACATTGTAGTTAGGAGAGATTCTAATTACTCTCCATCGAGCCAGCAAAGTAATCAGTCGATCTCATTCCATCTCTGTACTTCTAGTTTACCTACATTTTATTTGTATTGATAGTGTGACGATTAAAGTTTATCAATCATATGTGTATTAAATAAAAGTATCTTCAAGTTAAAGTTCATCATTTGTTTTAAGTCTATATATCTCTTCGAGTTTCACCCCTACGGTCAAGATCGCTGGACATTACAATTCCCGTAACTACCATATTAATGTAACCGCGACATTGGCGTCTGCAACGTGGGGCTCGAGATATATTCAGCGATCTTGGTCAGGGTGGCCCACGACCCTACAACTACAACTCTACCGTGCTCTACCAACTGAGATGGAAGGTGTACTTCAGCGGTTAAACCGTCTGGAAACCAAACTTTCATATATGCACCAGCAAGTGAAGAAACTGCGCCGTACACATCGTCAGCCTGTTGAATTTGTGATCGTAGGAACAGTCAAGTGGTTTAATGTTAAGCAAGGCTACGGATTCATAACTAGAAATGACAATGGAGAGGACGTCTTCGTGAACAAGTTTGGGATCCTCAAAAACAATCCCCGAAAGATGATGCCGAGCTTAGGTGATGGTGAAGCTGTTATCTTTGACGTCACGCTCATTCCTGGACGCACTGCTGAAGCAGTTAATGTAACCGGACCATTCAGCGCATGTGTGAAAGGGAGTCGGCATGCCCCAGAGAAGCATCAACCCGCTACTGAACCCTCCCCGCCCTCCAGTGAAGTTGCACCCTCTCCGCCAGTTGATGACAATGCTATTGTTATCTGTGATAATGAACCCCCACACGTATATGATAACTGTACTGATGATGATGGCGCAGTAAGTGAGAGCGATGATTATAGCAGTGACGACGGCGATAGTGACGTTTTTCCTCTTTGTGATGATTTTCACTCAGACCTGGACCCCCTTATAGTATCCAGCGGTGATGGTGATAGCGATGGAGATGACTCTAATAAGTTTCCTGAAAGTGATGCCTGTAACTCTAGTCTTTCGTCCTGCTCGGAATTAGCGGCTGCATCACCAGAGCTACATGTAATCGTAGGATCGTGTGTGAACGTGCCTGTACCCACGAGTAACACTAACAGTATTCCAATTCCTGATCATAATGTGCAGAGCGGAGCGTCAACATCAAGACTTTCGGAGTTTTCAGACAAACTTTTGCGATGTGCACAGAAACTAAGGGTGAAACCTAAGTTCCATTTAATAATATAATAAATACTTACATAATATAATGTTGAGGACAACATTCTCTTTGCAGCAGGGGTGGATGTATCCTGTGTAGACATTTGATTTACATGTATTGCCTTCATATTTTAGACTATTTTTTTCAAATTATCAAATTATACTAGTTTGTTTATATAATAATACTTTGAGTTTTGACCAATCATCCAAATTAGCTTTGATTTTTGAAACTTTAGGGATTTCAAAAAGAATGTTGTTTATTGCTAACTGTTTGTTATTTATGATTTTGCTATGGATAGAAAGCATGAGCCAGATATGATTCCATCTTGAATATTTTCCATCTCAATTTATCTCAATCTGTATTATTATTATTAACTGAGCTCATGATTTCTACCAGGACATGCCTAAATATTATTATAGAAATGCATTTCCTACAAAAGGAATTGTTTATGTTTTGACATTAAGATCATACACCAAATGTAGGGTCTATTTGTACATAAATGTGTCAATTCATAATCATATTTTTATTAATCATACATGTGTTTTAATAGTTTTTTGCTTGGCAAAGGTTGTCGCAAAGGGAACCTCTTTTTATTGATTGTTTGGATATATACAGGTCTCCTAATGATCAGGCCTTATAATTTAGTGTATCTTTAACAAAATTGCCAGCAAATAATTGTTTGTGTATCAGGCTTTTGCCCATTACAAGTTTACAGTAATCTAAAATTATGTTTTGGATATTGTTTGAAACTTCTTTTGTTTAAAGTGTTAGGAATCACCCAAATGATCCTATTGAATTCAAAAATGACTTGTTGATATTTCCAAAATTGGTATAAATTTGGTATTTAAAACTTGTCAAACATGAAGCTATTTTCATTAGAATGTTTATGACTGTTGCTTGTAATTGTATGTACATTTTGTAGTTGCCTCTGAGCTTGGATCAAATGACCAAGACATGCATATTACCAAAAGGACCTCTGACCACTGAGCTTGGTTTAACTCAAATAAACCAGGACAGGTTATGTTCCTTGAAAGTTAAAAATGCTTTCAATTTTACTGTTCATACCATGAGTAATTACCATTGTTAGGATTTCACCTTCCCAAAGGACTTCCTCATGCTTTTATAGGACAATGAATGTACTTCATGTATTTGTTATAATGTTTTATTGTTTTATCATGGATTCAAAGATCCATGTATTCCAAAATAACCATTGAGTTAATGTTGATGTATTTTGATATCTTTTGAAGTTTGTATTTCAAATAATTTAATGACATGTGTGTTAATTTACATATGTGACAAGTAATTCTCAAATTTATGACTTTGAACTTATTTGTTAATATTGCATTTATTTAATTACCGTTTGTAACTTTGATGGGTGAGGTTATTTTCTTGCATGTTAGATATTCGCAAATTACAAATTCAAGTTTTATTTTTTTTATGATTTATTTGCCAATAACATACCAGAGAAAGTGAGTGGTGACATCTTCTTTGGTAAGAGACTTTCCCGTTATTGAGACTTACCCGTTCTTGTGACATTCCCGATTTTGACTATTTTGCCGATTATGACATGCCGATTTTGACTTTTGTATAAATGTATATATCATGGCCATGATTTAGTTTGTTAGATTACCAAATATAGTTTGATTTTGAGCGTGCAAATATATCAGACATTTTCATAGTTTATTGTAGTTTTAAGTTTTAAGTTAAGCTCTACCTCTGAAGTCGATTTGACACCTTGATCGACATTGCATTATCTATTTTGCTTATTTCAAGTGCATTCATTTCAATAGAATAGGGTTATTGACTTATTGATTATTTTGGCTTCATGATCCAGGGTTTATAGATCACTGTTTGACCATTCAAATAATTGGTCACTGGTTTTAATTTTGCAGTATTGTGTTTAGATATATTTAAAGAGTCAAGGGTTTTAGGTTTGACTCTTGAGCCAAATTTACTTCATAGTTTATTGCACTTGAGATTGGTTGAGCATTCACACTTTGTTACTTCTTCAAGTAGTGGTTTTATTCAAGAGGCTATAGATTTATTTTAATCCATGTTTGTATACACCAATCATGTGGTGTTGTACATGTCAGTCAAATTTAGTTTAACCAAGTGTAATTTGGTGTTGATCACTTGAAATACTAATTGCTCTATTTGTTTGGACGTGTCATTTATCTGACATAATTGAAAATGCAGATGCATATTCTCTGTATGTTTTGGTACATTAATTAGGTTTGTTGTTTTAATTACGTTACTTATTAATTGATTTACTTTGTTATGACATGTAGATATTTCATAGATAAATGTCGAGGACAACATTTCGACAAAGGAGGGGTGTATGTAATAGTCACTTCCATCACATTAATTTATGTTTAGTGATATTATTAAATTGTTTCATTCCGTCATAATTATACCTCATGTTTTATATTACAAGTCCTCGTGGCATTGGTATTTTTGGAGACACCCTGTATTTTGTTATGTTCAGGTGATGTTGATAATCCCTTTGAGTTTCAAAGTCACCTGCGCAGACATAAAGTCTATCCATGTGTTTTAATTCTGTGCTTAAGTGTCTTATTGAAATTAAAATGTATTGTTAATTATTAGGCCATTCACACTTAATCCTAATCCATGCAATTGGTTCTTTTATTGTGCTCTTTCAAGTCCACTTGTGTCCCATATTCAATTGTCTGGTCTACCAATTTACACCTTTAATGCAGTGACCATCTCTTACACAAGACTAGATTTCAGGTTATATTATGTTTACAATGTATATTATAATTGTATGGTGATTGATGTGTGTGGCAGAGTTTAGGCCCAAGTCCCATGCACATTGTAGTTAGGAGAGATTCTAATTACTCTCCATCGAGCCAGCAAAGTAATCAGTCGATCTCATTCCATCTCTGTACTTCTAGTTTACCTACATTTTATTTGTATTGATAGTGTGACGATTAAAGTTTATCAATCATATGTGTATTAAATAAAAGTATCTTCAAGTTAAAGTTCATCATTTGTTTTAAGTCTATATATCTCTTCGAGTTTCACCCCTACGGTCAAGATCGCTGGACATTACAATTCCCGTAACTACCATATTATTGTAACCGCGACATTATTATGGACATATTTGCATTAGTCTAAAGTTCAATTTCCATTGGTGCTTGTATGTATGGTGTAACAAAATATCAATTTCGCGACAATCGCGTACCAGGTATGTAATGTACATTACAAGTCAGTTATACATATACACGCATATATTGCACGAGTCGAAGACGAGTGTAATATGTTGATAGCGAGTGCAATATATTCTTGTATCACCCGAAAATAAGACATTCAATATTATTATTATTATTATTATTATTCATTTTACAGACCGTTTTGATAACAAAAAATTAATTAGTCCGAATTGACCTTAATCTCAGCGAGATTGAAACGCCGATCTTAAAAATGTACCCATGCGCATATATACTCATGCGCACATCTTCTGTGCCGCACAAAAATATTGGACGACAATATTTTTAGAATATCGGACGCACATCCGGGAACTTGGTGCATAATATTAAATACGCACTTTTGCTGTACCGTTCGGAAGGCCCAAATAATAATAATTATATAATATTGAATGGCTTTGAGGGTGATACAAGAATATTTTTATAGCGAGTGCAATATATTCTTGTATCACCCGAAAATAAGACATTCAATATTATTGTTATTATTTATATAACAGATAGTTTTGATAAAAATGAATCAATTAGCCCGAACTGACCTAATCTCAGCGAGATTGAAACGCCGATCTCAAAATAGTACCCATGCGCATCATCTGCGCATATATATACTCACGCGCACAAAAATATTGGACGGCAATATTTTTTGAATATTGGACGCACATACGGGAACTTGGTGCGCAATATTCAATACGCGCTTTTATTGTAACGTTTGGAAGGCCCATATAAATAATAATTATATAATATTGAATTGCTTTGAGGGTGATACAAGAATATATTGCACGAGCTATAAAAATATTGCACGAGTCAGAGACGAGTGCAACATTTTTATAGCGAGTGCAATATATTCTTGTATCACCCGAAAATAAGACATTCAATATCATTATTATTATTTATATAACAGACTGTTTTGATAAAAACTAAAACGTTAGCCCGAACTGACTTCCTATGCGCATTTATACTCACCCGCACATTTTCTGCGCCGCACAAAAAATATTGGACGGCAATATTTTTTGATTTTGAATATTAAAACTTTAGACATTTATATTTTAGGTGTTGCAAGACATGATTTGAGTTGCAATAGAAACCATCCAATGACATACCAACGACAATAAATATATGTATTTGACACCCGTAACCATTGGTTAAATATGTTGTCTAATTTCGACGGAAATTACATATAATATTTTCTCTCAGGTTAGGCAAGTCTTTAGTCTTTAGGTTAAAGTTGTCGTAAACGTCAAATGTAAGTCTTACACGTAAGTCTGTACACGATTAAAAGGTTCATATAATAAAATTATCATCGTGTGATGGCAGCCTCTCAGACGAGTCCGGTAACAGTCCGGGAAGCAACATTGGTGACATGGATCGAATTGCTTCGTGTAACAATGGCTCTTTGTTCTCCAACCAAAATGTCGTCATTTTACCTTTACCCTGAAAAATCATAAATACAAATACAAATTCCTGAGAACTCGAATGGCATTTCGACACATTTCGATAATACTAGTTTGATCCAGAGGTTTCTTCAATGTAATAACAGCATGCAGTAGAAGCGCACTGTGCAATGGAATAATTGAGCCAATTCAATAGGGTTGCGCTACTAGATTTATGCTGTTTACGAATCCATCGTATCAAGGACACAGACTTTTAGAACAATAACAATTAATGTACACTAGGGCCATGTGTGTATGTTGAACATCGGGCATGATGGAATGGGGGATTCTGTTTTGAGAAATGCAAGAATCCTTGGGTTTTTAAACAGTAGTATATGAAAGTACTGGGCGAAGAATGTACGCGGTATTTCGGCCTTTGTGGAAACATGCGAGGTGCGATTCGATAGGTTTCTATCGTGTTTATGGGTATGTGTCGATATGGTGCATTGTTATTTGCATTGTATACCTATTATACTGGGCTTCCGGTGTACCCTGAAAAACAACTGTGTGAGATTACGAACGTGTGCCGTTCCATTGATAGCCTTTGTCTCAAACATTAGAGTGCTCTTACTACTACCACGAGTCTAATCACGACCTGTGCATACCCAAGTATAGCATTGGATAAAAAGGGGGAATCTCACCTTCACATTTATTTGTCCGCGTAATCTTACACAGAAGTTCGTTGCCTTCAAGTTGTGAGGTGATGACAACGCCCTCTGCGTTACGTCGCTTATGTGAATTTTGTCAGCTTTTATAAAAAATAGAAAATAATCAGAAAATCTATGATATCTAATATTAAGTAATAATAAGTTGATGGATTCGGTTTTCAACTTAGAAACATAATACACTCGGCAAAAGAAGTTCTTGGACACTCAAATTAAATTAATATTTAATAGAATATATATAATTATATATATATAATTGTATATCAAAATAAGCAGAAAGTAATCCTCTAACAGCTTAACATGGAATTTAGACATGATCACTCATGCATGGCAGATCCCATTCACTTGACAATGGCAAGAAGATTGCAAAAAATTGGATAATCCCTCCATTCAAATGACTGTAAATGCTAATTTCTTGCAATTTCCTTTTACGCACCTTACCATTGCTTAATGAATGTGCTCAGCCATGCATGAATGCGTACATCTTAATTTCATACAGACATGATAGAGAATTATTGTCTGCTTATTTTGACATGCAATTGTTTAATTTATATTAAATATTTATGTGAAATATTTGAACTTCAATGAGTGTCAAGGAACTTCTTTTGACGAGTGTCATAAACAAGATCAGCTTAATATGAAAGGGTTGTTTTGAAATAAATTGAAACCATTCTACATTTCGTCTGTTTCGATTTGTGATGCTGATGACGTCAGACTACGGACTTCCGGAAAAAGATCGATGCAATAGCACCTTATTGTTGAAATGAATATGATAAAAGAACGATATTTTCAATCCAAAAAAATGTTCGACTATTTCCTTAAAACGTAAATATAATTTTTCGCTAAAATAGTTAAACACAGGAAAAAAGTGGGTTTCAAATGTTCATCAACCGGTTTACAAGGTCAGAACATCCATGTATGTGAAATCTATGAAGAGCAAATGAGTGTTGTGCGCCCTGTACCGTAAAGGTTTTAAAATATAACCGCAAAATAGCATGAAGAATAAGGACAACTTATTTCAAAATATACATTTTTACTGGATTTGCTGTAATCGAAGCTATTTTAACGCTGAATCACTGCATGCATAACATACTATTGTTTTTTGTTTGTTTGTTTGTTTGTTTGTGTGCTGTTTTGTTGGTGTTTTTAACACTAATAACCCGGCTTAAGTAGTGCATGCAAAATATGTGTTTATCTATTCGTAAAAACAAGAAGGATACCAAATGTAGGCAATATCCTTATGTAAGAGAGAGTCGATTTTGTAGTTCAAGGTCTTAAAGCAAAAACAAAGCGTCCTTAGTGTGAAATTATCTACTGCTCATAATGTTTGGTATGCGATGCATTAATAATCCTGCTCATCTCCAGACGCGTTGTTTGAATATATTTATAATGTTAAGATTCCGGGAAAGCATCTTCAATGATTTCATATACCTTCTGTTGTTGTATTGTTTGTATAATTAGAATCCTTGACTGTTCGATATAACTAAACTACTATCATATCTGGTTTGTTTATCGGAGATGGTCGGGTAGCTGAGGTGGTAAGAGCATTCGGTGTACTGTTCGGAAGGTCACGGATTCAAGTCCCGCACCGGCCCATGTCCTTGCTTTTTTTAAGTTGGGATATGAGTCGAGGTTTGTTATGCTTGTTTGGGTTGTGGAACGTGCGGTAGTTAAGTGGCTTCGCTGTTATTTATTTTCTTTGTTCAAGTTCCTTATTGAATCGCCTATGCCAGTGCGATCATCTATAGGGTTTGGTATGTGACACGTGATGTGTAACCATGCTCATCTTCGGATGCCATACGTATTTGTATGGGCTCATCAATCGACCAATACAAACTTATCAATATATTTTATTTACATCCGGGTTTTTCGTTGTGTTTTCCTGATATCTTGCAATTCTAAAGTAGAATATAGCCATTAAAAATACCATGTAGCCAAATTCAGTGTGAACTGTTTTCATAATATCATTTGCTTTATACTGTTAACCGTATAGACATCTAATTCACAAAAGTAGCCCAAAATGCTATGATAGCTATAATAGGCCCAATATGTGTCGGCAACTCTGACCATGGAAATAGTATATACAGAAGGAATAACAATGATCCATTATTAAATTTACAATCATATTGCCGATCTTACATAGATTGTTATTTAAATCCTTTAGGGAGCCTTATCTTATATAGCTTTGCGTAATGCGATAATACCACTTCTGTAAAGCCATTAAATAGTATAGTGTGTCTGCCGGGTGTGTCTGTTGATCGGACATTTGAACAGGTGTATCACTAACTTTGTTGAATCTGAATACATTGAAATGAGATAGCGATAGTATCTTGATGAGTTTGTCCCTGCTCATCTCGGTCCAATAAGAAAACCTGTATTAAACTTAATTATATGAACCACTTGATAGTTGTAGCATGCTAATAAAATGTGATTGTCTTTGATGCATTATAGGAGCACGGCGCAGTCACTCATATGGCAAATTTGGTTATGTGTTTTGTTAATATAACTATAATTTGCGATACCTGCATTTAAGCGGCATATTAATATTATATTAGAAAATCATGTTTACAAGCAACTTGTTAACCAATTTGGTTTCAAACCAACATCAACTGGGAAGAAGAATCACAAGCAGCCCTCCTCAAGACAGCAAAGGAAATTAAGACGCTTGAAGAAGGATGTGAAACATCAGTATAAACAAGCCCTGAGGGATGAAAACAAGACTCAATCCATCCGTCTGAAGAAAGATTTCCTGAAACTGGTTAGACTTCATAATAAAGTCAGAAAACTAGAGCTGAAGTCTCAAGAGAAAACAGCTGCAAACAAAGCCCAACAACAATTTCGACAGAATCCGCACCAATATGCCACAAACATGTTGAATAAGAAAGAAACCAGATCTCCATCCTTCAGCAAAACAGCAGGGGAGAAGTACTTTAAGGAAGTCAACAATGACAAGAAGCGTGGTTACAAGTACCATCCTATGAAGAACATGAAAAGACCAAAGAAACCCACTACCAAGTTTAAGACAAAACCTCCAAGCCTGTCAGAGTTGAATGCATATCTCCAAAAGCGAAGAAATGCTCCTGGAACCAACCGTATTCCTTACTTAGTTTGGAAGAAGTGCCCAAGGATAACCGGACTGTTGCATGAAACCATCTGCGACATCTGGAGAAGTGCTTCAATTCCTGCTGACTGGAAAGTGGGAGAAACAATCCTTATCTCAAAAGAAGAGAATACAAGTGAACCAGCCTACTTCAGACCTATAACTGTGAAAAATTCAAGTGGAAATCTTGGAATGGGCATTCTTGCTCAAAGAACCCTTGAATACTTAACAGAAAACAACTATATTGACAAATCTGTTCAAAAGGGCTTCATGGAGAAAATATCAGGCTGTGTTGAACACACAGAAGCCCTTACAGACAACTTGGTTAGATTTACAGAACGCGTATGGAAGTGTACCCCATAACCTCATACAATTTGCCTTGGAATGGTACGTACTATGTGCCGGAACACATCAGAAAGATTATCTTCAACTATTACGATGAAGTGTTCATCCGTGTGAAAACAGAGAAGTGGACAACAGACTGGATACAATGCTTTATTGGAGTATTTCAAGGCTGTCCGCTATCATCCATTCTATTTCTAGCCGTTTTCAATCTATGTCTGGATCTACTCGACCAATCTGATCATCTTGGATATCGCATGAGTAATTCCAACATTGTGTCTTCAGCTAAAGCATATGCCGACGACCTTACACTGGTTGCCAGAAACACAGAAGGTTGCCAACGACTCATAAATACCACCAACGAATTCCTCAAATGGTCAAGAACCATGAAAGCCAAGCCTGTTAAATGTAAATCTCATGCCATGAAGAAATTGGTTCCGAATGCAGACCAGAAGCGAAGAGGCCATACAACACAATATATAGCCTACGACCCACAACTGGTAATTGACGGACAGAAAATCACATATATCCACAGCCAACCAATGAGATTCCTTGGGAAGTTAATCTATGAAGACCTGAAGGATGATAAGATCAGACAAATGGTTACCAGCAAGTTGTCTGCTATGTTGGAGTTAACAGATACAAGCGAATTGAATGGTATCATGAAAATGTGGATCTACAATCATGTGATCATCCCAAAAATGATATGGGAATTTACCATCTACAACTTTCCAATCACCTATATTGAGAAACTGGAGGCAACCTGCACAAAACATCTGAAGAGATGGGCAGGAGTAACCAGAAGCACTACCAACAGTGCTTTATACAGATCCAGAAAATGCTACGGCCTACAACTAAAGCGACTCACCACCTCGGTGAAATGTATGCAGCTAACCAAATACCATCTCAACAAGCACTCCAGAGATGGAAAAACTCAAACACTATACCGAGAGTGTTTAGAGTCGAAAAAGACGAGGTCCAGATGGAATGGACTAAAGGAGCTGGAACAAAAAGAACGACGTCTCATCCTTAATGAAATCGGCAGAGGTCAGACTGACAAAGCAGGCTTGGGATTCAAGAAGAATCAGAAGCTAATTAAATACATGACCCTGAAAGAACACAGGCAGTGCCTGACCAGTTTGGTTAAAGAAGTTGACGAGGATGAGATGCTGATCTACCTTTATGGATGCGCGAAACAAGGACAGTGGCTGCGATGGGACTCTGCCATGCAAGTGGACACATCATGGAAGAAACTCCTGTATGTTTGGACACCAGAACTCCTGTCATTCCAGATAAATGCCATATATGACCAACTCCCCACACCAACTAACCTGAGACTCTGGGGCAAGACAAATATGGGATTGTGCCAGTTATGTCACCACCGAAATTGTACTCTGCTCCACATCCTGAACTGTTGCAGCTTTTCCTTAGAAAATGGAAGGTACAATTGGCGCCATGACCAAACTTTGAGAGCAATCGTATCAGGACTGATACCATATGTCGATGAAGCAAACAACAACAGACCATCAACATCCCAGTCTCAAAGTTTCAGTCCTACCATAGCATTCCAAACAGCAGATGGCACAAAATACCGTAATCCAGTCTTGCCGTACAGAAAGCCAAAAGAGACAGACATCCTGAAAAATGCCAGTGACTGGAAACTCCTGGTGGATGAAGAGCACTCGCAGATAGTATTTCCTCCAGAAATTGTTGAGACGGCCAAGCGACCTGACATTACTATTTTCTCAACTCAGACTAAAAATGTCATCATCATTGAATTGACAGTCCCAGCAGAGGAAAACCTTGCAAATGCTTTCGCCAGGAAGAAATGTAAATACCAAGACCTTGTAGCAGAATGTGAAAATAACGGATGGTCTGTAAACTACTTTCCCGTTGAAGTCGGAAGCAGGGGGATTTATAGTACCACGATCAGCAAATGTCTGGCCTCACTAGGAATCCCCAGCGGGAAGAGAAAACCAATCCACCTCCAACCATATGCCATGAGGGAAGTGGGACGGTTGAGCGCTCACAAAACCGGTTTAACCCGCCAAAGTCTGGTCCGCAGCCCAGAGACCTCAGAGCATAAAATTATTTACATGTATTGTACACAGATGAAGATGATGAAGAAAAGCTATATTATGCAACACGGTGATTTTTCCCAATAGTCATTTTCAACGAGAACTACATCAGGAGTGCTCATCTTAATAAGGGTGAAATTACGGCTCCGAAGGTGACTACACTGGTAATCTACCAATGAATTATTCTTCATCAATTTTTTTTAAATCTTAAAAACTACTAAAAGCCTAAAATTATACCAATTATATATATTCAAGGAGTTATACTTGATGTCGTTTGTTTATATATTACATTTAACATGGTCATGTGTTATAAGCTCGCCTCATTTTGCGTTACACACGGATTTTGGCTTTCGCGACATGATTTTAACTTTACACATCTATATTTGCTTGTATGTAAAAGTATATATTTTCTGAAGGGAAATTGCATGAGAAAACCGAATATGCCATTAAAATCATAGTACGACCAAAGACCAGAATGGTATGATGCACAATGTTCGGAAAAATATCAGAGTTTTGAATTTTTATTTTGGAATCCATATATTATTTATACCTACCCCTATCAATATTTACTTTATATTTGAATTCCTCATGAAATTACCCATCAAATGTTACTATAATTGTCAAAGGTTACAACGTCGGTAATGTAATTTTACCGGCTAGTGAATATCTCCATTTTTATTTTTAGAATTTTTAGAATTTTCAGAAATATTTGTTAAGGATGTACCCATCCCTGATCTAAACTGCATTTCTGAATTCCTCTAGTTACAAGCTTTCCAAAAATGTATACCTTTGCAATCATAGTTTGAAAACTGTTTCTGTTATTGTCATTGATTATTCATGTTGACTGTGTAGCGAATAGGAAGAAAGCTGATGATCATGGTCTTATCCATAATTAATTAGTTGTTACAAATAATTGACAAGTCTGTTGAACCACAGACCTAAAGACTACTAAATATCCTTTAAAATGGGACCAGAATGGTGTTTGTAAGATAAGGGGATGATTAGTTATTGTAAAAAGAACAAAGCATGATATTATCCCCCATTGAGTTTGAACAGGCGGCACCCCTTCCGGCACACCCTTGGTTCCCAAACTTCAATCAGCTGTATCTCCCATTCGGTATTAGATATACCAATGTAATTTTGCAGGCAGATAGATTGTTACTAGGGCTTTAAAATGATACCAAATTTGTTGAGATAGCTTTTGTGGTTTTAAAAATATTCAAGGAATATGACAGCATGAAACTAAAAAGTGTAACAGCACCACCCTATTGGGAGGCGAGTTCATAACGCGTGACCATATGCATTTCCCAATTGCAATGTGTTAGCACGTTTTGTAAGATATTGAGCATCTATTTGAGATAGAAATGTAAAGGGTTCAACAAAAGAAAGTATACCACTTTATTTATGTCATTTTGAGTAACATTCAATTGTTTTTGACCAAACAGGCAAGCATTTAAATGAATATTTTAGGCATAATTTGATACCAAATTTGCCCCTAACAACAAAGATAAACCATGATTAGCACCATTTAAAGAAAATTTCCTATTTTCAAAAGTCTCATTTCCAATACACAGCACGAGAAAAAGGACCAATTGTTAACACACACGATGTTGTACGACCCAACGCATTTGGACTGTGCGATCGATAGCCCCGTCAATCCTGGGTACACACACCCCCACACACACAGAGAGACCCCAGTTGGTCCTTTCTTCTCGTGCTGTGTATTGGAAATGAGACTTTTGAAAATGGGAAATTTTCTTTAAATGGTGCTAATCATGGTTTATCTTTGTTGTTAGGGGGAAAATGTGGTATCAAATTATGCCTAAAAGATTCATCTAAATGTCTATCTAGCCTGTTTGGTCAATAAAAACCTAAAAAATACACAAAATGACATAAACAAAGTGGTATACTTTCTTTTGTTGAACCCTTTATAAAGCAAATATGTATGCACAACTTCCGAATTGCTTATAGTCGGCAATCTGATTCAACACATAGGGTATATGGTCACAAGTCACTAATAGGTATATCAAACAAGGTGGGATCGTTTCAAAAAATCCTTAAAATCGTGATACGTGTCTCTATTTTAAATAGAAGTTGTCAAAAAAACATAACATTTTTGGTATCATATTAAAGACAATTTATCCAGCTACCGAATAAAAAAAGAATTAAAGCGTCGAGTGAGTCAAGGGTGGGAGCGGTGGATGAGGAGGCGGTGGATGAGGCGCCCATAGGTTTGTACACAAAATAGCGGAAAACTAGAACTTTTGAAATTGATGCCATTTTAAAAGTATACATAGGAAAGTTTTCAAACTTCTCATATGTGTTAATAACATGTGCCTGCTACTATGAATACTAATATTGAATTGTTATCTAGACATTCTCTACTATAATATGATGTTCAATTCAGGGAGTGTTTTAATGTAAAAAATACACAGTTTTATTCATTTTATTGATTAAACAATGGCCAAATCGCAGTCTCTCTATTTCATTTGTGTGACTCTTCAGTCCTTTTCTACCCTGGGTAGTAAAACATTTAACTAAAAAAGCCAGAAGTGTTTCTTCACAGAATTGTTCATAGATTCATGAAAAATTTGCTATTTAGACCTATTTTGGACCACCCTGTATTCAAAATAAAAGGAACTTTAACGATATCCATGTAGTTCATTTTCTTTTAAATTAAATGGTCCATGCTAACTAAATTTCATAGAATATTATATACAAACATTTATTTCATGCATTATTTCATCATAATTTTAGACACCCTGTACTTTTCCTGTGTACATTTTGGGCAAATGATTCTTAGCAAATTTGGTAGCACCTTCTGCGGTTGTTCTGATTTTGGTGACTATTTTCAGCTAAACCCTAATTGTACAAACTATCAAACTATTTTGTGAGGAGCAAAAACGATAAAAAAAATTATGTTCCACCCTGTATAATTTGATTCTTTTTGGCAAAAATAAAAAACCTTGAATCTTAAGCTTTCCAACAATATATAGTTTGTGGGTCATTAAGTATGTAAAACTTAAGTTTTGTCCCGTTTAATCAGAATTGGTGCATTTCTCAACATTATTAGAAGTGAAACTTTTTTTTGGACCAGTTTGTGACTTCTGACCATATAGCACCGAATAATCCTTTGTGAAGTTGAATAGATAATCGGATTAGATTATCTCGTTGTTATTCCTTCTATCCCAACTATTTCCATGCTCTGACCATGAAAGTACTAGACCTGGAATCTGGTCAGCCCTCTGATCAAAGTAAGATTTATACTTGCCGTTCGACATTTATTACGCAAGTGGGTAATAAAACCAAGACGCCATACAGGCGTCTTAAATGTGAAGTAAATAATACTGTAGTACTGTTGACAGAAACTAAGTTCAAATTGAATTGACAAAGTTGCCCATTAAATTACACATTCTAGCAGTTCCGGGTAGATTTGAGAAATTAATATCACACTTATGTAACAACATTGAGACCAACAGACCAAGAAGAAATGTTTGCCCCATGGTGGATAACATGATTTAAAAATGATCCAAAAGGCGACAAGAAGACCTTTGTCGCTTTCATAATTGACCCCACCTGCACCGGTTGAGCACGGGCCGGCATCGGCTTGATTTTACTAACGAGCAAGACAGAATCGTGTGTATAGCCTTGAAATATGAATCGACCTTTTTTGAAAATTCATTCAACCAATTAATTATTATTACAATATAACTTTTGTGCGCCAAGTCGTTTTAAGCTTAATATGTGTGTTTCCGTGTAGTATTTAGCCCTTTCATGAAATAACTGAACACCAAGTCATCAATAAAATATTCACTCTCGTTCCCTGAACGATTGCATCTATCCCGGGCATCTATATAGTATCGATCTGTACACTATGCGCACATCCATGTGGGTGTGGGTTCTAGTTTATTTCTATAAAAACGGTGGGTGGAGATGTTATGTTCAATTATCACAAATATAGTTACATCAATCGGACACGTCAATCGGACATGTACATGTATGTGATAACGTAATATGTTGAAATTGTTAGAAATATTTACACTTTCACCGTGTCATCTCTTTTTTAACGTTAGTTTTGTGTCACAACAGCCACCTCAAGGGCCATGCTGTTATCGCAAGAGACTACCAATGCACATACTAATCAGGACTTTTCAAACATAGGTGCTCTAAAATACACATAGTATCAGTTCTTAACAACATTTCAAGTAGCTAAGCGTTTTCCCTTTTCGAATACATTTCAGTCTCTCAAAACGCTTAATTGCGCAAACTCATATAGGATCTTAAAAAAGTGCCACAACATCATTGTTGGGAGATGCGACTATTTCGGAAAAAGCAATAATGATATTAAAATTGGGAAACTTTCTATGGGTGGCCATGCGTTTTTGCCTTTTGTAAGTGTTTCAATCTCTCAAAACGTCTAATTGTGTGCATAGTTATGCAAACAAACGTGGTCTCATATATGGGAAGCCAAGTGTTTTTGCCTTTCGTAAGTGTTTCAATCTCACAAAACGTCTAATTGTGTGCATATGCAAACCAAAGTGATCTAATTTTAGGGGACTAACTTTTTTGAACCCTTTATATACGTACCTTCTCCTGTAGACTCCATCCTGCTTGCTGTGTTTACTGAATCACCAAATAAGCAATACCGTGGCATCGTTTTACCTACCACTCCCGCGGCACATGGACCTGTGTAAGAAGTGGATAACACGTGATCAGTGCAGTGGCGTACCCAGGGGGGGGGGGGGGGGGGCGGGTGGGAGGGGGGCTTCGCATATTAGTTTGAATGTTTCATTATTCAAGCTTAACAAGATGGCGTCAGAAACTTTTTTCTGCACTATTTTAGTTCAAAAACGGATTTTTTTTTGTGCTCGATTAGCGCTCATTTTCCCTACAAGTTTCAACATTATAATGGGTCTCAAACCACCGTAAATATTCTAAAAATCTTCGCGCGCTTCGCGCGCATTCTTTCTACAGGTTTCAACATTATAATGGGTTTTGAATCACACCAAATAATGTATTATGTGGGGGAACGTCTTACTGGACCATTTAGGTACTAGCTCGAATGTTTCATTATTTAAGCTTAACAAAACGGCTTCAGGAAAATGTCCATTACAATTTTAGTTCAAAAACTGAAATATTTTTCCCTACAAGTTTCAACATTATAATGGGTCTCAAACCACCGTAAATATTCTAAAAATTATGTGGGGACGTTGAAAACTTCATACTCGACCTTTTAAGTGTTAAAAATGCCAATATTTGCGCTTCGCCCGTATTAGTTTCAATGTTTCATTATCCAAGCTGAACAAGATGGCTTCAGGAAAGTTTTCCATGACCATTTTAGTTGAAGAAAAAAAATCTTTGCGCGCTTCGCGCGCATTCTTTCTACAGGTTTTAACATTATAATGGGTTTTGAATCACACCAAATAATGTATTATGTGGGGGAACGTCTTACTTGACCATTTAGGTACTAGCTCGAATGTTTCATTATTTAAGCTTAACAAAACGGCTTCAGGAAAATGTCCATTACAATTTTAGTACAAAAACTGAAATATTTTGCTCACTTTGCGCGCCTTTTTTATTGCAGGTTTCAACATAATAATGGCTCTCGAACCACACCAATGATTCTAAATATGTGGCGTTCGCGCATATAATATTATTTCCAATGTTTCAACATTTAAGCTTAACAAGATGGCTTCAGGGAATTTTCTGGACTATTAAAGTTCATAAACTGAAAATATTTGCGCGCTTCGCACACATTTTTTATACAGGTTTCAACATAATACAATGAATCGCAACCACCCTTATTCTTACTATTGCCAAAACCCATGAGCTTCCAGGGCTCTGCCCCTGGACCCCAACAGGGGCCCGCTGGTTGCTCCACTCGCTTCGCTCACTTCGCTCACAAAGTAAACCATTCCCCCCCAATCAAAACAGTCCTGGATACGCCATTTGCGTTTACCGTCATTGACACGAGTAAATGGGACGACATGCGTTGTTTGTAAAAAGAGTGACATTTATATAAAATCCCCCTACATTATTGACGTTAGATATAAATAAACTTCCTAAAGTCAAAGATTTAAGTAATATACATACGGTATTTGTGTATTTCTATTATCATACTGTTGATAGTATAATAATTGAAATACACACAAAAATCATTATCGTCAAATACCATTGGCCGATAGCGTGACAGCAGTCCTACAGAGATAGAGATGTGACACTTTATTTTCATGTATCCTGTACCATTTACCTGTATGTATCCCAATGCGAATAACGTAGCGAGTTTCCGACATGTGCGGTATTTTCAGATTCCGTAGAGATTGTCGGATTGTTAACGACATCATAGCTATCTGCACGGCATGCTGACGGCCATTTTTGGTTGGAACACCTTGACAAAAATATATATTCATAGTCGAATCATTAGTTAACGCTAAACAAGGATATACCTGAAAATGTAAACAGCAACTTAATAGTACACTGTTAATAGCTGACTTGTGTAGCTGACTTTGTACCAGTATCGTGATACTGGGTGTTCCAATATCGGACGATACTATACTCCCTTTCATAATCCCTTGGACATAATTCGCGTTATTTCACGCGAGCGTATTTTGTTGTTGTTTTCGAGGCGCGGCGTCAAAATGCTTGACAGGCGCGATAAACATGAAGAAGGTCACGCGCCGGCGATCACGGCGTGTGACGATTTCACGATTGACCAATTAGAATGCGCGATTATTCTTTTGAAGGGACTGGTACGCACTTCCGGGTTTACGCACATACGCACCTACGCATTACTACGCGAACCTACACACATACGTACGCAACTCGCACGTACGCATGATTTGATGGAATTATGTCCAAGGGATTATGAAATCCATTTTCCCCCGTCTTTCCATAAGCAAAAAAATGAGGACACAGGCGTCAAATAAAATGTTAAAATCCTTGAGTCAGCGTGCAATAACATGTTCATATTCTATTTTCTATTCCAAATATGACAAACAATGGTCATCGAGCATCAATTAATTATATCTTGCTTACTCAGTGCAATATCCTAAGTCCTCTCAGTGTTTTTCTGGGCACATTTCATTGCTAAATTTTTATATTTATGTATAGTGCAATACTTTTATTATGGAAAGCAGGCTTTCCTGACCCTTTGGTCCTTTTATCCCACAGTTTTAAATTGATATTCATTTCCAGCTTTGTATGTTTTCATTTGTATGTGTCTGATTATAATGTATTGTGTGCAATGCCTGCGGATGATGGTGAAAGGCCCATGCCAAATCCATCCTCTAGTCTGGCTTTATATGTTTACTTCAATGTTTTAAAATAAAATTGGAATGATTTAATAAAATACAGTCCAGAATCTGGGACCTGAAATACACTTTTCTTTTTCCTTTATAGGGCCGACGGCGTAATTATAAGGGGCAAGGGGGAACAGGCCTTTGACCCCTTTGGCTACGCTATTGGGGCCTATGTTCTACGGGGCCAACCATTCCACACAATCTTTTCTTCTGAAAGAATTGACGCATCGTTATTTAAGTTACTATTTCGAGCTCTTCGTTCGATATCAGATTAATGCCAATTTGAGAGTGTTTGTCCTTTATACTTATTGTTCTACAAGTGCTTTGAACTCACCCGCTTTTTAACTGCCTTAATTCTGTGTATAACCTGAGCCTGTTTACGTTTAGAGGATTATACGCAGCAAAAAGAGTTTAATATATAAATTAAGGATCGGGAACTTACGCGAAGCCATGGTAACAGTGACAGAGGAGTCATATCTTAGTACTCCAATCACACCGACTTGCCTTGATGAAGAATTGAAAGTGATTTTATTATCTGTCTAAACACATAGTTTCTTAGGATTTACTCACACTCTATAGATACAACCAGTATTATGGCTACCGTATCTTGTTGTTATTGAAAGCAAAGAGCGTCCTTGAAAGAACGACATACTTTTCTCTCACTCTGTGATAACAATGCCACATATTATAACGTGCTGGCACTGAAATATTTCTGGCTGGCAAATAACTAACGGCCCCTATCGTATCTGCCTAAAGTGCTGTAACTATCACGTATCAAAACATCTTTAATTGCCACACTGAAGAAACATTGCCATTTTGAAAATGGCGGTCTTTTTATCAATTCTACAATGTAGTGCATGGACTAGATTCCCTGAAGAGACTTATTTTGAAGGTTACACGTGTGTGTTTTGGTAATGGTTAGGCATAAGACTAGTACTTTACGACTGTCAGTGATGGATTCGTTTAAAACCATTATCAACACCCAGAGGAAGCGGAATATCTGTTAGCCATACTCCCCACTCATCCCAAGAGTTGTTACATAATCAACCATTCTTTTCAAAACTACTGAATCGAATCAAATACAGTTTTCACTTATGTTCCCAAAACTTAAACAACCAATTGATACCTATATACCTAAGTGAACGTTAGGTTGTAATTTCTTGAAAACCTTTACAGCATATCCGCACTTCGCACTTGGATGACTTGGCAGTTCCGACGGCACTACCACAGAGGCGTCAAATGTTAAAGGAGGTGTCCCGCAAGCATAAAATTGTGCATTATATGTTAGAAATATAACTACTGAGCCCAACTTTTGTAATTATATAGAACAAAACACCACACTTTTGACAAATCAAATAAAAACCGCAATCTCTCAACATGCACTTTTTAAAATTCGCGGCGATCGAAAGTCCCAGTGTCGATGATGTCATAGTTATACAATGCACATGCGCAAATTTGAGCACCAATACCCATGACGTCATCGACACCGGGACTTTCGATCGCCGCGAATTTTAAAAAGTGCATGTTGAGTGATGGCAGTTTTTATTCATTTTTGTGACTAGTATGGTGTTTTGTTCTATATAATTACGTAACTTCGGCTCAATAATTATTTTTCTAAGAAATAA
Source organism: Ophiura sarsii (assembly GCA_035610835.1). NCBI lineage: Eukaryota > Metazoa > Echinodermata > Ophiuroidea > Amphilepidida > Ophiuridae > Ophiura > Ophiura sarsii. The sequence continues at coordinate 37,147,458 of CM069453.1, read as the reverse complement.
TGCTCAATGTTGTGCTTGCGGGACCCTTCCTTTAAAGGTAGCGGTAATGTAGGTGTTATCGCACTATGGAGAGGATTGCAGGGCTTCTTTTTATAAATTCATACCATTATTATTATTATGGTGAATTATAATGAATAAGCTTATTTAGTAAATCATCTTTATTCAGTCAAATAACCACGTAAACATTAAAGAAGAAAACATTAAAAACCAAGACAACTGGGGCCCAGCAGGCCATGCCCCCCCCCCCCCCCCCATTGAAAAAAGAGTCAAACAAAATAAGGAAGAGGAGAAGGAGGAAGAGGATAGGAAGAAGGAGGAAGAGAAGGAGGTAGGGGGAGGAGGAAGGGTATAGGGATATATGCGGCGCAAAAGGGGTGGGGGTTACGGGGTCACGTCCCCATAATTTTAATGTGAGGGACGTTTAAAACGTTATACTAAACCTTTTTAATGTTAAAATGCCAATTTGTGCGCGCTTTGCACGTATAAGTTTCAATGTTTCAATATTCAAGCTTAACAAGAGGGCTTCAGGAACGTTTTTTTCTGGACCATTTTAGTTTAAAAACTGGGTTGTTTTTTTGCTCGATTTGCGCTCACTTTTTTTACATTATAATGGGTCTCAAAACACACCAAATATTCTAAACATTTTGTTTGGACGTTAAAAACGTCATACTGGACCATTTTTAACACTTAAAAGTGTTAGAAATGTCAGATTTTGCGTACATCGCGCGCATTAATTTGAATGTTTCATTATTCAAGCTTAACAAGATGGCATTGCAGGATAGTTTCCCATGACCATTTCAGTTCAAAAACTCCGCGCGCATATTTTCTACAGATTTTAACATTAATAGTCCTCAAACCATGCCAAATATTCTAAAATATTATGTTGGGACCGTTAAAATCGTCATACTGGACCAATTTAAGTGTTAGAAATGTCAATTATTATGTACTTCGCGCATTAGTTTCAATGTTTCATTATACAAGTATAATGAAACATTGAAACTAATGCGCGAAGTACGTAAAAATTGACATTTCTAACACTTAAATTGGTCCAGTATGACGATTTTAACGACCCTCAAACAACACCAAAAATTCTAAATATTATTTGGGGAAGTTATTATCATACTGGACCATTAGTGTTAGAAATGCTATTTTTTGCGCGCTACGTAATATGTCATTGTTTAAGCTTAAAAAGATGGCTTCAGGACAGATTTTCATGACCCTTTTAGTTCAAAAACTCCAAATTTTGCGCGCTCATCGCGCATTTTTTCTAGAGGTTTTGATATTATAATGGCCCTCAAACCACTCCAAATTCTCTATATACTAAATGTTCTGTAGGGGACGTTAAAAACGTCATACTTGACCTTTTTAGTGTTAAAATCACAATTTTTGCGCGCTTCGCGCGCATAAGGTTCAACTTTTAAATATTTAAGATCAACAAGATGGCTTCAGGTGTTTTTTGGCCCCCCCCCCCCATCAAAGCAGTCCTGGATACGCCATTGCTGGGGCCTATACTGACCACCAGACAAGGTGTTACAAAAAAGCACTATTGTACAACAATCAATATAAAAAAAACATTCAAAAAGGGAGATGAGCCGGTCGTGACAGACCTGCTGCCATGAGGACATATATAAAATTGGTAACGTTTCAATCCCTTTCGTGTCTTGATTGGAAAATAGAAAAAGAAGACATCAGACTCTTTTTCGAGATGTTATTTTTGAGAGCTGTGTATTTAACGTTGCACTTTAGGGTTCGTAGGAGACCACTCAGACGTGTCTTATTAGATTTTGTTATGAGGCCCCTTGATCCTATTTCAAAAGGGATCAAGGAGCACTTGTAGCCTGCGTCCGAGATATCTCCTACCAATTAACAGGTACTATAGTAAGACAACAACGGTGACGTACGACGTTACAGTGTTTTCTCTTACCACATAACCGGAGCGGTAGCATTTGGCTTTGACTACTTACCCGATGCCACCATATAGGCGTCTCCGATAGTCTCTACTTTATAGGCATCAAATTGCTCAATCGATTCATCCATTGATTGGTAGAGTGTGTTTAACATTTCAACTACCTATTGTTAAAACACATGTTATCAAAATATTATATTATTGTTATTATTATGTCACATATCATAGGTTGGATCTCTTATAGAGGCCGAGTACCAAAAAGGTTGTTTAACTGCGTCTTTCACTAATTGCAAATGTTGACATTTTTGTACGATCGCACCATGAATTGCATGTCCAAGGCAATGGCGTATCTGGGGTCTTTTTCAGGGAGGGCAAAGGGTATTTTTTCCCGATGAAAACCAGTTCGACCCTATTAAGTAAAAAAATAACGTTGCCTCCGAAAGTAGATGCGCGCGCAGCGCGCGAAAATTTAACAACATTTCTACACGAATCTGGCCATTATTAAGGTACATTTTTCATTCAAACGGGCTTTTATAATGATATACCTGGACAAATTCGCGCTACGAAAATTTGCCATTTTTATACTGAATTGCCTATCATCTTACCGAGGGGCAAAGTGGCAAGGGGCAAAGTTGTCTTTAGAAGGGAATTAAGTAAATCCCGTAGATTTTCTCTTTCCTAATCTCTTTTATCTTCCTCTTCTCCCTTTCCTTTCTTTTCCTTTCCCTTTTCCTTCTCTCTTTCTCTTCCTTCCTTTCCTTTCTTTCCCTTTCCTTCCCCTTTTCCCTTTCCTTTCCCCTTTTCTCTTCCTCTCTTCCCTCTCTTCGACCCTTCTCTTCGATTTGTTTTAGCCCGGTAGTGTGAGCTGGCCTTCCCGATCAAAGCTGTCTGGGGGCAATCTGCCCCCCCCCCCCCCCCCCGACCCCCGGGAGATACGCTACTGGTCCAAGGACCTTTGCTTTTCAAAGGCACGTGCAAACAAACTGAACGTGGCATTAAGGGGGGAATATATAATTGAGATGAAAATGTAATAATACCTTAATATAAAGTTAAATATACTTAATAGTAAGTTATATATAGTAACATCAAACATAATTGAATACAAGATACATTGCGATTGATGGGTCACATGACCCGTTGCCATGGTAATGGCCGAAATCTTGGATCACCGAAATACGCTTTATATATGCGTGTGAACAAAATATTTAAAAAGACGTCAATGCTAGAGACATGGAATAAAAGGCAAATCAATCTGCACTTTCTAGACTATGTGATGAACTAAAATCATGAAATACATGTACCCTTAAATACTTATGTGTTCATGGTTATGAACAAATATGTTCCTTTCGGAGTTTAACAATTCTTTTATTTCATCCTATAGCAGCTACTTAACGCTATTTCCTGGCCCAAAATAAAGGTGATAGCCCTCGTAGTGTTCTCAAAATCTTTGCGACGGTGCCTACGCATCTCGTAAAATGCTTTTAATCAATAAGTGTGTTTATTAGCATTAATTATTAGCCATTTTGTACATTCTATAGTTGCAGCTATTGAAAATGGAAGAATACCATATTTACGATATAACAAAACAAAAAATTGATACTTGTATGCGAAATATGGAGATTCATTTGAAGAATTCGGAACATAACACCTTTAAATTGGCGTATTTTAAAAGCAATACAATACATAAGACAAAATAATAGAATACAAAATAAATTCAAAATATATAGGAAATTTACCCCTTTCTCGCCAACCTTTCATACAAAATTGATTATAACTTTGTGAAGGAATGACCGATTTCAATCGAATTTGAAGCAAAAGAACGCTTACATTTTGCGCACTCTCATTTTGTCATTTGGACACCCTTAAGTTACACAACATTGTAGTTCATTAAAATTCCGATAAACCCAAAATATCTCTGTATTGTCCTTAGATGAGATAACGTTCAGATTATAAACGCCATATACAACATCAAAGGCTCTCCACCCAATTACTTGGAGATTCAGGATGGAAATCAAATTGAATGAAATATCTAGTGAACGAGTAATTGAAAAGGCTTCAAACAAAAATATAATGTAAACTTGCCTATTACTGCGGCCACACGTAAAACCTAAAGCGTGTTTCTATTCCATCACCACAAATATCTATTTAGGCCAAAATAATTTAATACTTTGTCTCAGCGGCCCGCGCGCATTGCTTTTAAATTGGGATTTCATGCGTAGCACTACGCGCGGCAGCCTTTTTTTTCTCGATTTTTTCTTCTTTTTTCGATTTTTTTTCGATTTAATTTTTTTTCGGTAATACTTGGCAACCTTGTGACTGAGAACACACATTCAACTAACTTTGTGAATTTAAGAGGTAGAGAGAACACAAGCATACAATGTGCATTGATCATATCTGATTATTTTTATCAAAAAGTCGATAGCATAAATATTGACTATATTTTGATTTTTTAAAACAAATCGCATAGGACAGAGCTTATTTTGGTAAAAAATAAAAAATAAAAAAAAATTCTCATAGCATATATTAAACTTTATAGCCAAAAGGCGCTGAGACAAATTATTTGAATTTGTTGGCCTTATTGGTAATGATAATCATAACCACCGTACCAATAACCAGCAATAACTACTAAATGTGCGCGTTTCGATTCGGAACCAAAATGCATCGCATTTACACAGCAAAAAGGTGCTGACGCAGGAAATTCTCCAAAACGCAAGCGTACCAAAGCAAATCGTCACACCATTGTTGATAGTGTGCTAGGTCCATATCAAAATTAAGAAATGTTTAGAAATTGACACAATTGGCTTGTACCCAATATGTGTCATTTCAAAAGAAACAATTTAATAGACGGTGATCATGATACTTAAAAAAGTGAAAAACATTAACATGCCTTTAGAATAGCTGGGAAACTGTATTAAAATTTCATTTGTATTTTTAATTCTTTAACGAAATCATATACTTGGGAGTGCTTTTACATTCATTATATATCTACACATTGCAACAATATTTAGTTATCGAGTCCCTCTAACGATGCAAACACACACAATTGGGTATGGGTGAATGTTGCGCCTGTGTAGTTCAAGCGTGAGAAAAAATATTTACAATGACAGTATGGTTTTGGGAAGATGCTACTAATTGGTCAACGACAACTTTTGTAACTTGGTAGCACCCAGGGTCTGTGTATAACCAATCAAAATAATCATTAATTCTAAAGAAAACAGTTAACAAAAATATTCGCATATGTGCCTTCCATGATCATGGTGGATGAGAACCAAGACAATCATCGACAAGCCAATCATCGTCATTACAAACATGGCATGCACGAAAGTGATCCCCCAATGGATAGTCATAAAAATAATTTCCGAAATATTTGTACAGTTACATGAAACATTGCGGCATTAATTACGGGTTTTCTATGGAACCAATACAAATTGTACATTTGTATTCAAAAAGCACAGCACTTAATTCCCAAACAGCAACACAACAAACACAAAATACAAAAAAGTACACATTTCGATATAAATAGGTCTTCAGAAAACTCTTAAAAGCAGACACAGTCACAGCCTCTCAGTTGCTTTTATACGTGTATACGGATTTAATTAATAAGTAAAGAGAAATCCGATGCGACCGAAATATGATTCAGTTGCTAACATCATAAACACCGCAAAATGTCCACACTCATTCGAGAGGTTATAATTTTGAATCTGATCATCGCATTAGAATGTAATTGATACATACAATATATTAGACTGCAAACTCATTACGTTCGGCTCATACTTATAAGCGCCTGGTACGCAAGACTTATACTACAATAATCGCCAAAGTAATGTTTTGCTTTACCATACGTACAAGCAACACTGATCATTGAACTGAGTTCGGTGATGGTGATGCCAAATGTAAAGTGTTACTTTGAAGAACTATCTTAAAGTGTTATGTATGAGGCATACGTACTGGTTTTGCAACGCGTCCTTAGCTACATTTGATACCTCGTTTGCCCCCAAACACTATTGTTATTGTTATAGATTGATATATGACAAATAGACAGTGATCACACGATGCATTGCATATCCAAGGACGTTTACCTCCGAAAAGGCACGTACAAACAAAATGACAAAGTTACACAACATGGCAATACATTGAAATTCCAAGATTTCAATAACTTTTACCAATATTATCTCAGTATGCCCTTCCCTATAGCAAAGGATAAAGTAAGGATTAGCAACGCCACATTTTTACAATATTATATTACATCAAAGGCTCTCTTCACAACACATTTACTTGAAGAGTTAGCATGGTAATTCAAAATCTAGTGTAAACTTGCCTATTGCTGCGGCCACACGTAAAACATAAAGCGTGTTTCTATTCCGTCACCACAAATACTGTTTATTGGTGGTGATAATCATAACCAATGGAAAACAGCATCTGTCACTCCAATTCACTAGAGGTTCCAAGGCTGACCCAACAAAGTACCATCCTATCTCACTGCTAAGCAATATCAGCAAGATCATGGAAGCTGTTGTGCAGAAACAACTTCAACGCTTTCTTCTCAGCAATGATCTGATTTCCAGCAGACAGTTTGGATTTAGAGAAGGCCACAGTACAGCTGATCTCCTCAACATTTTGTCACAGAAATGGAACAACTCCTTAGACCAAAGTGACGAGGTTTGTGTCATTGCCCTTGACATAAAAGGAGCTTTCGACAAAGTATGGCACAATGGACTCTGCTCAAAACTGATGTCAAAGGGTGTTACCAGAAGACTGCTTTCATGGATACACAACTACTTATCCGATAGATCTATCAATGTCGTCATGTCGGGACAAGCATCCAACACTGCACCCATAAATGCTTCTGTTCCACAAGGATCTATCCTTGGTCCACTTCTGTTTTCTGTCTTCATTGATGACCTTGTGGATGTCTGTGACAACGAGCTCTATCTGTACGCTGACGATTCAACACTTTTTGCACCCATTAAGTCTTCAACCAGCTCCAATGCAGTAGCTGCTAGCCTTAACAGGGATCTAAGCAATATGAAAGCGTGGGCTGATAAATGGAAAGTGACCTTTGAGCCTACCAAATGCAAGACCATGGTAATCTCTAGGAAGAGAACCCCATCCCAACTTGAACTCTACTTTGGTGACTCTTCGCAAGGTTGCAAATAAATTGACGGCATTGGGCAGATCTACTGTGTACAAATCACAAGTCGGTAGTGTAATGGATTATGCTTCACTAGGCTGGTCTAGCGCTTCACCTACTATCCTAAGCCAGCTTGACAACATCCAAAGGAAGGCACTCAAGATCATTGGAGCTCATGACGCTACTGGTCTATCGCATCTCAGCATCACAAGCCTACTTCACAGGCGACAGGTAGCAGCAGCCACGGTCTTGTACAAAATGCACACCAACCACTGCCCACAAGATTTAGCAGCATTGCTCCCCACACCATATGTTCATCGTCGTGCTACGCGTTCAAGTGTTGCAATGCCAGATCATGCCCTTTCACTGCCGCCTGCCAGAACTTGCTGCCTAGACAGAAGTTTCATCCATACAGCTGTTCCACTGTGGAAAAGTCTTCCAGTCAATGTTGTTGGCAACATCCAAGAGGAATTAGGACTACAATCTTTTAAATGTCGTGTTAACAGACACTTTCTCTCCAACTCTTCAGAGTATGTTGGCTAAGCTCTCTCGATGTATCAATGACCTCCAGATATTATTTTTCTTCTTATTTTTTGCTGTTATTCTCTATGTTTGGGTGTTTTTCCTATTCCTGTCCCACGCCACTTTCATTGGCTTTTTTACTAGCCCAATTGTGTTTACTTGTATTTTTGATTATTTTCTGAGTTGCAGTGAACCAATTGATTGGCCCATCAGAGCTCTCTGTTGAGAGTTTGTTGGGCTATTATTCACATTTGCTCTTTATATACAAAAAAAAACCCACCAATAACCACCAATAACTATTAAAAGTGCGCGTTTCGATTCAGAAGCAAAATGCACCGCAACGCCGGAAATCCCCAAAAACGCAAGCGTATCCAAGCAAATCGTCACACTATTTTTGATAGGTTGTTAAACTTTAATATAGGGCCAAATCAAAATTAACAAATTCGTCTAGATCGTCACAAATAGCTTTTTCCCAATTTGTGTCAAATGAAACAATTTAATAGACGGTGATCTTTAATCAAGATACTAAAAAATGTGAAAAACATTCAGAATAGTTGCTGCGCAGCTGGGAAATTGTTTTATAATACGGTATCATCCGTATGGATTCTTTGACGAAATCATTATTGGGAGTGTTTCTTCATACATTATCTATCTAAACACTGTAACAATATCAAATTGTGTTTTTGTTGTTGAGAAATCTCCCCAAGTCCCTTTAACAAAACACAACAAATGGGTATGGTGAGATTGATGCCAAAACGATTCGACTCTACACCTAAATGACCAGCTTTGGCGCCAACTTCGCTAGCCATATTTGTTACTTGTATACAAATACAAGTATTTTAGTCCTAACCTTCCTCATCACTACAAAATATTACTACACTAGGTGCTGGTATTTCGTGACGCGGTCAGGTGGGCCATCATATGCATAGGAATATCTTAACACTTTCCACGCGGCAGGCGTCTGCAGACGACATTTAACATTCCAAAAGATGTCAACATTTAAAAGATGTCAACATTGTTGAATTTTATTACAATTTTTGGAATCACCATGTGAAATGCACTGAAATAAGTATCAATATGCCTAGTATTAATTCAGTAAACCTTGAGATAGACTTTGAAAGTTAAGAAAGGTTTCTGACAAATCTGTTTGTATATGGTAAAACCAATAGCCGCGTGGAAAGTGTTAAGATTGTCAATTTGACTCCGTGGTTCAATTGGATAGATGTTATTGAGAACAAGGTTTGTTTTATCTATGATCTCGGACGTAGACAAATCTTATACACACATTTACTATCTTGACACGTACCTGCATCGGGGTGCTTTGCGAACTGATTGTCGTGAAGTTGACTAAATCGGAAAAGAATATGGTGACGTCTTCAAAGTATTCTGCGTCGACGGTGCCATAGAACTTCAATTCCCGTGCCACAGTTGGTGGGAGCATCTGATTCAAGAGGCTCTCAGCGCGAGCACGCTCCTGATCAAGCTCGACGGTCCTCTGTTGCAAATTATATCCGATATTCTGAATCTTTGTCGTCTGCATAAAAATCGACCGAATAATCAGCGGTGATAGTAAGAACACGATGATCACCATAACTAGAACGGAAATGATCAATTGTCTTTGGCGTTCTTTGATAGCGTGGTCAAGCTCCTCCATAATATCACCGGCAAAATAATGTTGGATATCGAAAAGATTATCAATATGTTTGGACATGAGTTCAAACCAAACGTTGCCTCTTTCCACTGATGCGTGTGAAGGGTCTAGCTCGTTTCTTTTGATTTCTTCTTTCATTACTTTTAAAGAGGAATATAATTCTGCATTCAGTTTTATTTTGTTGTTGTATTCCATCTCCAGAATAGCTGAATAATACATACAGGTTTGAAGGAAGGCATCGCCGTACGAATTCTCAGTCATAAACCATTGATACATGGAGATATTAGCAAATCCTCCAGCAGCGTAGAACGTGCTGCCAAGTCCCCTCTCAACACCAGCATGCTCCTTTGCAAGAGCGAGAAGCTCATAGCCAACCAGTTTAGGCCAAATGGTCTTGACGGCATCCACTCTAAATTCTATTAAAAGCCAATGATTGATGACATCAATTACCTCCGTGTAGAACCTCATTTCTTCGTACAATGTGCTACTATTGAGATTCAATCGATCCCGAAAATCCTGGATGTGCTTATGGAACGTTTCCTTACTGTTGAAGTAGTCTGGAGCCTTCTTCAGACCAAGATTTGCTTCAAAATGCCAGTGGGTAAAGTTATAAATTGCATTATCTGTGCGAAGATAGTGCCTTTGAACATCCTGAAGAATGTCTGGTCTTTGGGACGATATATACAACGCCGTGGCTCCTCGCTCAATCTCGAGACGGTGTATGAGACTGCCGAGTTCTTCTATGCTGTTTTTGATGATATCACGAACATTCTGCATGCTTCGATTTGCAGCCGTTGCGTCCTGAACAGAAACAACGTTGAGCGCTATCAAAATCAATATAGGAATGATGGTGATCCCTATCATCCGAACTACCTGTTCCTTACTGCCTGTTGACGTTGGTTTCGCGGTGCTTACATCTACGTGATATTGATCATTGTGTACAGTAGCCACTTGAATGTCTGTGACAGGTCTCACTCTTGAAGTCGGTATGCAGCATATTCGTGTGTTAGACATGTTGCGATGTGTAATTCTGAAGCATTGGTTAAAAATATAGGAGATACCATATGTACAAACAACACGGCGGTATATAAAACTCGTCAAAAACAAGTTTAACCATTATATACATTGTAGCAGCTACAATTCGGTCAATGCGCCTGATAAAGCAACGACTAGCTCACTGCGCAATCCCATTGGTCAACACTCTAGCAGAAAGTCAGCAATTGCACTTGCGCTGTCGTTTCTTCTTATCTTTATCATGCTAATTAGTCCACGCAACGGTCGATGGCTATTTCTGATATACACAGCTTTGTCATGGATTATTTGACAAGTTTTCCTGCTGACACTGAACAATATCATGGGTGCCAGTTCAGAAACATCAAGCATTTCGTAAAAATGCAAAAAAAATCAAAGATGGCAGCCAAAAGTCATTTCGAATAAAAGTTTTGCTCATCATAAGATAAATGTAAGATAGAAATATTAACTTATTTAACTGAGATTGTACCCTTTTACAGGGTGTCTCAAAAAAAACCGTGCACGTGTTTACCCAACTTATTGACCATGAACTTCTAGAATTCGGTGTAACAATTGTATACATATTAATGGACTAAACACTTAGCTTTCATATGCTGTTTATTTCATGTAATTTAGTTTTTTCATTCCTGAGATATGATCCATTAACTAAAGCTACCTAAAATCGACGTTGTGGCACTTTTACAGAAAGAATGCTTAACACTTTCCACGCGGCTATTAGTTTTACCATATTATATACAAAACATTTTTTTTCTTCTGAATACTTTCCTAAATGGCAAGGTCTAGCTGAAGTATTACTGAACCAATACTAGGCATTTTTGTACTTATGTCAATGCATTTCTCATGGTGGTTCCAGATATGGTAATGAAATTCAATAATTTTGACATTTTTTAAACATTTTGTGAAATTTTGGAATGTCGTCTGCAGCCGCCTGCCGCATGGAAAGTGTTAAGATAAGCATTAAAACCCTCGTCCTCCTAAGGGAGGGTGGTCGTCGATTGCGCTAAAACGTAAAGAACAGTGACCTAGGGCGTCTAGGTGATCGCTTTTACATCCCCTGCGCTCATTTTGACGAAAACAAATTGAGGGTGCTACATTACCCGGGGGTAGGGTAAGCCGTCAACGTCCGATAGTAGGGGGCGTGGTTGCCACTTTACAAATTTTTTTAATCGCCATTTTGAAAAATATTTTAATTGTATGGTCCTGAATATTATAGCATAGGCCTATGTTAGAAAACACCATTTCCCTCACTTATAAGCAAAAAACCGGGTGAAATTCCGATATTTGGAACTTATTTGGCGAAGATTTCTATTTTGGCCTTCACTGTCCAGCGAATACGGCGGGATTATGAGGTCGGCCATGTTTGGTGACGTCATGCGTGGGATGTTTGTACTTGTTTTGGTATGTATGGATAGAGTGATCCTCTAGCTATACCATGGTACCCAAATAAGCATACTCTGCATTTCGGATTGGATTTTTTTAGGAGTGGTAACCCCCCGCCCCCTTTCCGGAGTAACCTTTTCTATTTATTGCAAACTGTAAAGTGGCACAACGTCGATTTTAGGTAGCTTTAGTCATATTGGTCATATCTCAAGATTGACAAAACCAAATCAGATGAGATAAACGGCATTTAAAAGCTAAGCGTTTAGTCTATCAATATGTATACAATTGTTACACCAAATTCTAGACGTTCATAGTCAATAAGTTGGGGAAACACGTGCACGGGTTTTTTTGAGACACCCTGTATTATGAAAAACCAAGGGAATGGAACATTGATTAGATATTTGATAATAAAGGTAATGTAGTAATTAGCCTAAAGGTTACAATCAAATAGAGGTTCTTGAAATATCTAAGGCGACCAACTGGTGAAAATGGTGAAAATGGTTGAATCCTGGAAAGTGAATGACATATCTATGTGATAGGATTATATATCGTAGATAAAAAAAATGTCTTCTTTCGTCACGTAGAGCGCTCAATCCTTTCGGAGACCAATAATATCGGGGGAAGAAGAATACAAGTAAATGTACTCATACAATATTTATTTCACTATCTTCTATCACACTACGGCCCGTTTCGCCCGAAGGCTCGTCAGGAGTGGTTCAATGTTTGTTTACATTCTGTCAATTCAAATTGGGTGAGTATTCCTAAATTTGCCTTGTCATAACAGCGCGTGAAACCAAAACTCGCGCAGTGTGGAAAAGCGCGGAAAGCCGTGCAAGCGCTCAACGGGCAACAGACGCGCAGAGCGGGTAAACCAAGCTGGATTGACACAAAGTAAACAAAAAGGTTGTCGGGCAAGAAAATGTACAGCCCGCATAAGTGTACATAACACGGATACAATTAATACATTTAAAGATTGAAAATAGGCTGAAAGCCTATAACATGAACATGATAAGCATTAATTGTTAATGAGTAGGAACTTGTTGGAATGACGGCATTTGCTCACGAATTCCGTTCTACTGTTTAGCGTTGAGGATTTATCAGCTCTTAAAATAAAGAACTTTTCCCATAAACATAGTTGACATCTCTTTGTCATATTAGAGTAAGACCTAGTCCGTTTAATTATCTTCAACGTGATGTCATAGTTGGTGCTGTTTTCTTCCAGGTGCCCGATGTGCTTACTATGCTCGGTTTTTTCCCCTCTTGTGTTGCAGCTTGAAAGATGACAAATGGTTGTACCATCTAATCTTGAATTCGGGGTCACCAAGTTTATTTCTTTTTAACAGTGGCGGCACCACAGGGGCATGGGAGGGGGCATTTTCCCCCAGAAAAAAATTCTTGCCCCCTAGTTTGCCCCCCCCAAAAAAATAATAATAATAATAATAATAATAACAATAAGAAAATTTAAGCATAAAAGGCAATTTTTTCCACGCTGTGCGCACATACTAAATTAAGTTTAATTAGACCAAATGTTGACAATTTTAGCATAAAACAGCTCAATTTTGCGCGAAGTGCGCATTTTCATACCAAATTAGTTAGTATTAGACCAAATTTGACCATTTAAGCGTAAAATGGCACAACAAATTTGCGTACTTTTTTTTCGTGCCCCCCTAAAAAAAATCTTGCCCCCCCCCAACTTATCCCCCCCCCCCCCAAAAAAAAAATAATTATGAGGCTGGTGCCGCCACTGCTTTTTAATACTAAGAATGATATCTGTGTACATTCCTATTACATTGATATATACGTAGATATCATTCTAAGCATTCAAAAGAACTTAACATGGCTGCCAGATGAATTTCCTACTACATACAATAAATTTAAAAGTTCCTTGATCGCTTATAGCAATAGGTACCATTTCTTACTTCAAAGCAGAAACCTTCACAAATCCCGTGGTCATTTTTACCACCTGGCAGCCAAGTTTTTTTTTTTTTAATGCTAAGAATGATATCTTTGTACATTCCTATTACATTGATCATTTACTTTCCATGTAGGCCCTTCTTATAAGAAGTCAATATTACTTTATTTTGAACACCTCAACAACAACAAATCTTGAAAACTGTACAAGGCCGATCGATTTTAAAAAATCACATAAATTGTCATGTGTAAATATTCGCCGTAGAATTATTACCGTAATAGGATTAATACAATAGTAAATGTGTTCGAACAAAACTCGTGGCTGATGATGATACGTGTTCAAATGTCCCGCCCAGCACTATAGAAGCAGCTTTTACGCGTTGCAATGTAAAGCCATTGCTGATGTTGTTTTTTATATTGTTATCAATCAATGTCACCCAGATGTGGGTATACAGGTGTCTAAAAAAAACCGTGCACATGTTTACCCAACTTATTGACCATGAACTTCTACAATTTGGTGTATCAATTGTATACATATTGATATACTAAACGCTTAGCTCTCATATGCCGTTTATTTCATCTAATTTGGTTTTGTCAATCCTGAGATATGATCAATTAACTAAAGCTACCTAAAATCGACATTGTGCCACTTTTACAGAAAGAAATGCTTAAGATAAGCATTAAAACCCTCGTCCTCCTAAGGGAGGGGAGGGTGGTCGCCGATTGCGCTAAAACGCAAAGAACAGTGACCTAGGGCGTCTAGGTGATCGCTTTTACATCTATTGCGCTCATTTTGACGAAAACAAATTGAGGGTGCCACCTTACCCGGGGGTAGGGTAAGCCGTCAAAGTCCGATATGGAGGTGGTTGCCACCTTACAATTTTTTAAATCGCCATTTTAAAAAATATTCTAATTGTACGGTCCTGAATATTAAAGCATAGGCCTATGTTAGAAACACCATTTCCCTCACTTATAAGCAAAAAACCGGATGAAATTCCGATATTTGGAACTTTTTTGGCGAAGATTTCTTTTTTGGCCTATTTCACTGTGTAGCGAATCATGGGATTTTGTGGTCGGCTATGTTTGTTGACGTCATTGTGACGTCATGCGTATGATGTTTATACTTGGTTTGGTATGTATGAATAGAAGGAACCTCTAGCTATACCATGGTACCCAAATAAGCATACTCTGCATTTCGGATTAGATTTGTTTAGGGGGAGATAACAACCCTAACCCCCTCTCCGGAGTAACCCTTTCTATTCATTGCAAACTGTAAAGTGGCACAACGTCGATTTTAGGTAGCTTTAGTTAATTTTTCATATCTCAAGATTGACAAAACCAAATCAGATGAAATAAACGGCATATGAAAGGTAAGCGTTTAGTCTATCAATATGTATACAGCTGTTACACCAAATTCTAAAAGTTCATGGTCAATAGGTTTGGTGAACACGTGCACGGTTTTTATTGAGACACCCTGTACACTCAATGCATATTAACCAGTAGGAATACCAACGTAATTTTCAGTGCAGGGCGGTATATTCAAATAGTTATAGTAGGTATTAGATATTGTTCGAGTTGTCTGGACAAAGCACCGTGGCTATCTTATATATCCGTTTTAATAATTACTTCTAAAGCGAATTGCATGTTGTTGTTTTTCTTTGTATTTGTAAAGCCTATAATGACGACATAAGTAAACGCATTCATATATGAATGATGGTGACTTTGCTTTATAGTTCTTTATTACTCAAAGTACTAACGATTTGTAAGGACAACTTGAAAGGCTTATTCATAATGCGAATGCGATTTAGGTAAAAATAAAAGCAATTAGAAAATGACAATTTAAAAAAAGGAAACTCCAAAGGCTTATTCAAATACTGATACATAATTTTATTTCAACATCGGGCAATACTAGTGCATTTTACATGTGCCAGTATCGAGCGATACTGGAACACTGACTTTGTACCAGCATCAAACGATACTAGGTGTTCCAGTATTTGACAATACTACATTCTATTTGATAATAACACTCACCACAATGACATGTCTGAGCCTGATATTCTGAAGAGTGAAGTGGAGTGAAGCTATCAAGGCGTTCGTATCCATTATCATGTCTTACACAGCGGAGTGTATCTTAAGTTTGATACGTCCGATATTCATGATCTAAAACTCTAAAGAAATGGTACAGTGTGCCAAGGATGATGAAAAATAACGGATCTAATCTCTTTGATTTTCATGATGAAAACAATTGAAAACAAAGTCGATTGGAAAAAGTAGATTGAATCGGGACACATACCTTTAAAAATATTGACCTTTCAATGCTTTCCAGTTATACATGTATTGGAACAGAACATGTTATTCGTGTTTTAGAATGTCCTTGCAGTAATTCGCAGTATATGTCATGGCATACGATAATATCAATGATATGCAATATTGAAATACGTTACATTCACGTATTGCACGTGTGACGTTCATTTGACGTAAATGTTTAATGTATTCAATTCAATGTACATGTGCCGAGAATGAAATGTACGCGTGACCTGCAAATCGATGAAACAGAACACGTGTTCTATAGACTCTTGTCAACTTCATCATGCAAAACCTAATCATGCTAATAGTGCGTTGTCCATTGACCACGCATGAAATAAAGATTAGCATTAAATAGGTCTGATGACGTTTTCTTTTTGAAATTGAAATTATTCTTAAAGGGCACTAAGAGATGTGTTGGAGGCTGCGCCCTCAATTATGATAAAAACTGGGATTAGTATATTTACATAATTATATTACATGTATGAACTTACACCTATAAGGATTAAGAAAAATCAGCCCTCTTTGTACAAGAAAACGTCGATTCAAAAATGCTCGTAGAGCCGCAACGAGCATTTTACGTCCGACAGTATCTCCCTGCAGTACGCGTGATACATAACGCGAACCATATTTGCATAGAGGACGTTTTTCAATAAATAGCGATGATATTGTTTTAATCAAGTTTTGCTGTGTTTTTGTTAGTAGAAACAACAATAATGGCAATTTTTAATGTTCATCTTGAATTCTGAAGTAAATTTTTAAACATTTAAAATTTTCAACACCACTTAATGTCCCTTTAAGCTTTCACTCATGAGATTCATGGTACACCCCTTACACACTTAAAAAAATGTGTAGTTCAAA
The DNA here is from genome assembly GCA_035610835.1 of Ophiura sarsii. Taxonomy (NCBI): domain Eukaryota; kingdom Metazoa; phylum Echinodermata; class Ophiuroidea; order Amphilepidida; family Ophiuridae; genus Ophiura; species Ophiura sarsii. Next base: position 37,130,760 of record CM069453.1, on the reverse strand, counting down.
ATAATCCCCTTTCAGTGTCATATGGAAACTGAAGAAAGGTTAAGTTTTGACTCTTTTTCTAGTCATTCCTTACCCTTTGTGTGTCAAATGACCAAGAAAATGACACAAAAATCGTATAAAATGACTAGAGAGAGAGTTTCATTTACCCTTTTTCAGTTGCTGTATTGTTGACCCTGAAATGGGGTTGTTTTTAACTAAATATTCTTAAATGTGTAGGGAAAATTTTGCGTGGTACACCTCTCTGGAAATGTTGTGATCTCAAAGATCAGAAAGTATCTTGTGCGCCAGAATAGTAGTGGTTAGTTGTACACTTAAGTCTGATAACGTTTTATTTTTGAAATAGAAATCACTCTTAAGCCTTCACTCATGAAATTCATGGTATACCCGTAGGAAAAATGTCGTGATACACCTCTTGGGAGATGTGGTGATCTTACCGATCAGAAAGTAGCGTTTGCACCAGAATAGTACAGGTTGCCCCAAAATGATTAGTACCCATCGATGCCTAAAGTTAATTAATTATTTTCATCATCAAAATCAATAAGATCAGGTCCGTTGTTTTTTCATCATCTTTGACATACTGTACACTTTAGATCATGAATATCGGATTTATCAAACTCAAGATACATTCCAGTATGGTCCTGTATGGAAGACATGGTGATTTCACCTTTTCGACAAAAGTGAAAAAATGTGTGTGTTAAACAGCTTGTTTGAAAGACGCGAATAATATTCACTCGATCTCTTGTCTACTAATATAATCTGTTGTTCCTTGCTATTTGAACCGTCATTGGTTACGGTTGTTCAAATTATTAATAATTCTTCATTTTAATTTAATTTGAAGTGCACAATAAGTTCGTCACACTTGAGTGACCCCATGCCTTGTGTTATTTGACAGGGACTTTCCGAACCCAAGAATAACTCAGGGTTCAAAGTGGTATAGGGGAATTAACTGTGGCTTAGATTTATTTTTCCCATTGGGGAATGAATTTGGTGAGGTTAAAAAGTAAGAGACTATTTCTTTTTTACCAATTCTGTACGGAACTATACCCCAATATGAAAAAGAAGTTTAAGACACTGCTAATTTACCCATGACCACTTCTTTACCTTTTTAAATGTCACTTAAGATTAGCCTCAAAACTAGCTCATTTAGAAACAAATTTGTGATCACTCATGTGTGACGATCCGTTTTTACTCTTCAAATTGAATCAAAATGAAGAATATAAATGATATGAAAAACCATAACAAACAACAGTTTAATATAGCAGTTAAATTGCAGTTAAATAGCAGACAAAAGATTGAGAGATTTTTTTCTTCTTTTCAAAAATGTTTAACACACGTAAATTTTATTTGCATTTTGTCAAAAAGGTGAAATCACCATGTCTTACGCAATCGAGTGTACCCTCAGTTAAATAAGTTCGATACGCATGATCTAAAATGTTAATGAAAGGGCACAGTATGTCAAAGATGATGAAAGAACCCGGACCTGAATCCTATAGATTTTGATGATGAAACAATTTAATGAACTTAGGGCATCGATGGGTACTAATCCTTTTGGGACAGCCTGTATCTGCTAGTTGTACACTTAATGTATACACAAGAGGATGTTTGCAATGTATTACCAATAGGATTCATCTTACTATCAACCCCTATGAGAGGCTGGCTTCTCGCCAAGTCACAATATCCGATGTTTGCTCACCACAGCTCTCTATTCCTGGAGGCCCTGCTAAGTCTCTTTAAATCTCCAGCCGCAATGACAGTAATTAAATATTTTCATGTATTCAATAATGATTTTAGTTATCATTTCTGTATCCTTTACACTACCTTTGACCGGTGCTCACCTTTTCCCCGGTCTTTTAAAGCTTTGATATTTATAGTTGATTTGGGATTTGAAAACAGAATTCCATTACAATCTTCTTAATCCCAAATAATGTCAAATGCCTGGCGTATGGTTCGCTTCAACGATCGTTCTGCCCTTCTGACGACACTAAATATAACACAAATTGTGTACTTTTATTGCTAAAATATACCAGAATTTGACAGGAAATTACACCTTAAAATGCGTCTAAAATCATCCAAAAAATTTAAAAAGTATACTGATTATTTTTTTATCAAGAAGAAGCCTAATTATTGTACACTAATTTGAGTAAAAGTCACAAAGTTAATGTTATTGACGATGTGAGATCTTGCAACATTCATCAAAAATATAAAATGTTGGTCAATTTGTAATCAAACCCCATTAATTATTCATGAGCTAATTAACATACTATTTGCATAGTTAATTGTTTGTTATATTTTTCTGGACGCTTGAAGTCTGGTCTATCCATTGATTATACTATACTTGCTTGTTTTTATCCATACCGCATTGAATTAATACACTGATCAAGAGAGGGCGTCTGTTAGCTTTTGAAACATAGATAAGCGGAGCTTAGGGAGCAAATCAAAACTCGACCGCGCGACAACCGCCGGTTCCGTGCGGTTCCGCCCGGTTGGACCTCATATCATTGTTTAGAACAATAGAAACCGGCTGCAACCGCACGGAACCGCACGGAACCGGCGGTTGCCGGGCGGTCGAGTTTTGATGTGCTCCCTTACCCCTAAGTTGTAGAATTTCTGTGTTCTGACAACTCCCATTTTCGTGTTTGTAGATTAGGGTTTTAAGCTCATTTTTTTTTTTACATAAGTGTCATCCAGTCGGCATAGTGCAAGCTTAGGGTGAACGGCTAGTTATCAGGGACGCACCATCAGATTATCAGTGGGGGTAGGAAGTTGGGTTCGGGGGGATTTTTTTTGGGGGGGGGGCGCCGTAAGGGGGGAATATTTTTGTTTGTGCCGCCGAAGGCCGAAGGCGGCGAATTTTTGTTTTAATGTATTCATTCATATTGAGTTGGGTGGGGTAGAGTTGTTGTTTTTAACTCATCAGGGGGGGGGGGGAGTTTTTTGTTGGCCTGCATAGAGGGGAATTTTTTTTCTCTTCAAAAACTTCCTACCGCCCCTCTCCTGAAAATCTAATGGTGCGTCCTAATAATAGAATAAAAAAGTGTAATATTACATAACTACATAATTTGAATAATGTACCCTTCTTCTTATATATCTTAAACGTTAAAGAGGGAGCTCCAACATTGCCAGTTCTTTACCAACGACAGTGGACGTGAATGGCCACAACTTTCCAATCCCCATTAGTTTCAATGTAAAAGTGGAGTTTGATTAAATGATTTAAGCTTTATTGTTTATAGTCTGTTAAAGAGATATCTGACATTTAGAACGGTTATAATTGACCGATAAGTATGTTTTGCGTCTTACAATAGGCCAATTGAAAAGCACTTCGGCGATATTTTGCTGTTTTTCATCCGTTTCCGTCACACTACATCAAGGTTTGGTTCTCACTGCATATCCGGAAAAGTACAACCAATATTCAGATCAATTTACATTGGATTTGTAGCTGAGGTTCCACGCTACAATCGTGCGATATTTGATAAGACTGGCTTATTTAATAATAAAGTTATGAGGTAGGAGGTAGAACTTATTGAATGACCCTCGTATATGACACTTTCAGATGAGAGGTGTTATACAGTTTAACTTAGATGATTATTCTTCAAGCGAAACAACAAAACTGGGCTAGGGTGGGTTTTTCAAACTTAAAATTCGATCATAACATTCCATCTTTCATATTCTCAAATTTGATTTGTTTACACATTCATCGACAACAATGTGTTTTTCTATAGATTAATAATCTTTAAAAAGCTGTCATCATGTCATAATAAAGTAAAGTGATTTGCTTCATATACCACATCAGAAGTATTGCTTTCAAACTGTAATAGTTTTAAGTGTCAAACATACATATTGGGTGTATAATAAAACTTATATATATCTTACTGTAAACCAGTACGTTTCATTCATACGTATATATACTGACCTGTACGTAAGACACCAATACCCGCACCAGATACATTGCGGGGGTATTTGTGTTTGTGCGCTGTGGGAGTACACAATGAGTATAAATACACTCATACGTATAAACTGACCTGTACGTAAGCCTTATACACTCATACGTATAAACTGACCTGTACGCAAGACTTATACACTCATACGTAAGGCTCATACATATAATCATAATAATGTGTACATACCTGGTACGCGAAAGCAGTCTCCTAAGTGATATTTTATAACACCATACATACACGCACCAATGGAAATTGAACTTAGACCAATGTAAATAAATGTCCTTAATAATATAGAAATATGTGCATTGGTCTCATTTCAAATGTTACCATGGTTACGGGTCATTATTGTCAGTACGGTGATGCGAAATATTACTTTGGTGACTATCGTATAAGTCTAACGTACAAGTCACTTATACGTGTGAGTCAGTCTTATATACAGGTCAGTTTATACGTATGAGTGTATAAGGCTTACGTACAGGTCAGTTTATACGTACTGATTCTTCAATAATGCGTTCGATGATATATAAATACATTATATTAAAACGTCAATGTAGATCAATATATTATTGTTTACATTCTATTCAATGATAAATATTCATCAGTTGATACTTACATGATTTTATATAATTATCTTGAGGTAGCTTTCTTGATTTCATTAACTAACGTCACGTTGCTCGAAGCATAGGACAATAAAATCAACCCTTAGGGGACACTAACAAATGTTCCCTAGCACAATTGTACACAAAAGCGTTGCTCTCATACAACGTGTTTCCACCAAATCCAACGTGTTTCCACCAAAGCCAGGGAAAGCGGATTCAGGACGGCTTTGACCCCATCGTGACCCTTGACCCCAAATATCAGTTATATTTAACAGGTGATACATAATTCAGTTTGTGTTATTTACCTTCTATTTTTACGATTTCTGTATTTGTATAGAGATAACGGTAAGACACACAATGCATTGCAAGTAAAAATCTTCACCGGCATATTTTTGCAGTACGTTGATACGTCCTGCAAATGGCATGCGCTGTCGCCTTTTGTCAGCGGTGGAAACGGGAACTCGCGCAATATCAGAACATCCGCCTTTTTGACGGCTTTTTATCCGTCTTTTATCTTTTTTTGCCGGTGGTGTGGTGATAGACATCACCCAATAAGTCAAGCTTTGATCGGTCTGACCTTAACACTTCAGACATTTCTTTTTTAGGTGTGGCAAATTATGAGTTGAGTTGCAATAGAAACCATCCAATGACATACCAACGACTGGTATTGACAGCCGTAACCATTGGTAACATGTCGACCAAATGTCAAGGAAATTACATATATTTTCTTTCATGTTAGGTTACAGTTGTTGTCGTTAACCTCAAATTTAAGTCTAACACGTCAGTCTGTACACAATTAAAAGGTTCATACAATAAAATTATCATCGTGTGATGGTAGCCTCTCAGACGAGTCCTGTATCAGTCCGGAAAGCAACATTGGTGACATAGATCGAATTGCTTCGTGTATCAATGGCTCTTTATTCTCCAACCAAAATGTCGTCATTTTACCTTTACCCTGAAAATCATGAATCAAAATACAAATAACTGAGAACTCGATGGGCATTTCGGTAAATGTAAATAATAGTTTGATCTCATTCTTTTGGTTTTAACGTTGGTTTCACCATTAAAACTACTACCAAGGAATATGAAAAACTGAATTGTTTCTTTGACAATATGCCTCTGAAAAAGTGTTTAACACTAGTTTTTCATTGCAGTAACTATGGTATAACTGGGAAAAGCACTGTACCACCAGTTATTCAAAATGTAGGACACATGTAGAATTTTGAATACTCTAAACTGAGGGAAACCTCATTTCGCGGTCTTGTTGCCACAAGGTCCTATCTGTAATAGCTTCTAGTTGGTATATAGGGGTGGTTTATATGACGAGCAATTGGTATAAACTAAAATGGAACTCAGAGCAGCTATGGCAGATATGGTATTTTTGTTCAGGCACCTAGTGATGTAATGTGAAAAGTCATCTATAATAAACAGGTCAAAAGAAATATGCAAGAAAGTGTCATTTTGTATTGGTCATCACATTTAATAAATGGCAACATATCAAGGCAAGGGTTAACTGTTGGGTGACACTTTATTGCACATTAATTGTGTAACATTTCAGTCTACATTTTACATTTTTGTGACAGGTTAAGGAGCCTAACTGTTTTCCAGAAAAATGCACACTTCCCAGGGGAACTTAATTCTTTTGACCTGTTTAGCTGCCAATTCTGCCATCACATATATGAAGTGACTCGTATCCCTCGATTTTTTAGATTAACTTCAAGTAATAGACCACCAGTGGCTACATACATTTACGTTATATGAAAACAAACCTGATAGTACCGTTTTAAAAATAGAGCGTGTTTCTGCTGGGGAAGAAACCGCTAATAAACCAACGCTAAGTTTGCCCAGTAGTATCTATAAACCTCTATCGTGTTGATGGATATGTGCCGCTAGATCTTGCATTGTATTTTGCATTGTATACCTGTTTAATTCTGGGCTTCCCGTATACACTAAAAACAGCTGTGTGAGATTACATTCCATTGATAGTAGGCGGGTCATTTTGTGATAAAAAAAACACCTCAACCCCGAACAAATTGTTACAAAAGGTTTTTCAACTGATCTGCTTCCAGGTGATATCAAGAATGGCCACAAGAAAGTCCAACAAAATCTAACTTCCGGAAAGGGGTTATTTTCAAGATGGCGTCCAAGATGGCCGCCAACATCATAAAATGGCTATAAGGGTGCATACCACTATTACGCGCTAACGTGTGTTTCTATGGGAAAGATGCCTCGGGAAAACGGCAATATCTTGAGTTACCTTGCGACTCATTGAATGAAATCTTGGAATATTTATTAACACACATAGATCTTACCTGGGTCAAAAACTCAGATGGGCGTGACCGTTTACATTCTTCTATATTTCCCCCTTTATACGGAGTAGTATTTTTTTAACACGAAATTACACCTTGTAGCCCGTTGTGACCAATGTGTATCCCTCCGCCAATATTTTCTAACAAAACAGTGATGTATACTCTTTTCATTCGAATTATCTCAGGTACACTTCAATGAACAAATATAGACCAAATTCAATAATTTTGAATGACATATCATGTTAATATTAACCATTTTCCCCGTTATTTAGGAACTACATTCATGATCGCGATCGACGGAAGCTGGGCGTTGGACTGTAATAGTGGTGTGCACCCATAACTCTGGTATTAATCAACCTAGATATGTACATTTGGTATTTATTCCTAGGTTTTGGGGTGTGATAAACTCAATCAGACTGGTTTAAAGTTTCCTAGACACTCAGGTGCACTCTACAACAAAGATGGCGTCCAAGATGGCCGCCAATATCATAAAATGGCTATAACTCTGGTATTAATCACCCTAGAGGTGTAAATTTAATATATATTCCAAGGTTTTAGGATGTGATAAACTCAATCAGACTGGTTTAAAGTTTTCTAGACAATCGGGTGCACTCTACAACAAAGATGGCGTCCAAGATGGCCGCCAATTGGCGCCAATATCATAAAATGGCTATAACTCTGAAAAGTATTGATCACCCTAGAGATGTTAATTTGGTATATATTCCTAGGTTTTAGGGTGTGATAAACTCAATCAGACTGGTTTAAAGTTTCCTAGACACTCGGGTGCACTCTACAGCAAAGATGGCGTCCAAGGTGGCCGCCAATATCATTCAAAGAATTTTAGGAAAATGTTGACTTTTGACCTATATTGCCCTATACCTCGAAAACTAAACATCGAGTGGAAATTCAACTATTGACATTTTTCTCTGTATGATCACACCATAATTGGGTCATTTTTGCAATTTGAACCCTGTAGTATTTTCAGGGGGTCTGGGGTCTGAGTAACTTTATGGGGTCAAACCTTCTGTTCTTTATGGGTTGAAATCATGTGTGACAGGCTCGGGACCTATACCGTATTATAGGTATAGCATTGGATAACATGCGGGGAATCTCACCTTCACATTTATTTGTCCGCGTAATCTTACACAAAAGTTCGTTGCCTTTAAGTTGTGAGGTAATGACAACGCCCTCTGTGTTGCGTCGCTTATGTGAATTTTGTCAGCTTTTATAAAAAATAGAAAATAATCAGAAAATTGATTATATCTAATAATAAGTGATGAATTCGGTTTTCAACTAGAAACATAATATCATAAACAAGATCAGCATAAAGGGTTGTTTTGAAATGAATATAAACCATTTTACATTTCGTCTGTTTCGATTTGTGATGCTGAAGACTACGGACTTCCGGTAAACATTTATCGCAGCAACAGCCTTGTGCTGGAAATCCCTAATAATGGGGTCACTTTTTACAAATGGGTCTATTTTCGCGAAAATTTGCAAAAATTAGGTCTATTTTCCCCATAATTTGGTCCAAAATGAAGCAAAACCCCTAAAAATGGGTACTGATTTTTCCAAAATCACCCCTAAAAATGGGTATGGGTTTTGAATCTCCAGCGGCACACCCCCGACCAAACCAAATCCGAGTAGCCGGGAGCAACCAAACCCCCGGGAGCAACAGTACCTTATTTATGGAATGAATATGGGACCAGATTCCAAGTATACATGTAGTCAGACCGTCAAGTGGTTAGCAAGATGCCACATTTCTTCTTTTGTCTAATTCCGCCTGTTCTATTAGAGATTACTAATTGCTAAATCCGTGGATCTGTCGCACAATTACTTCTTGACTTCGATCAGCGAATTCCATGGCAAATAAAATTAAGTTGGGCTACTTTCGTCTTCTACGTACCTTCACCTGTAGACTCCATCCTGCTTGCTGTGTTTACTGAATCTCCAAATAAGCAATATCGTGGCATCGTTTTACCTACCACTCCCGCGGCACATGGACCTGTGTAAGAAGTGGATAACACGTGACGTGTTTACCATCATTGACTCGAGTAAAGGGTACGACATGCTCGTTAGTAATGGGTAGAATTTAAAATCCCCCTACATTATTGAGGTCAGATATAAATAAACTTCCTAAAGTCAATGATTTAAGTAATATCCATTGGAGATAACGACATACGGCGTTTAGAATGATTTTGCAAGTAATTTAACGACTTGGTTTTTAAAACGTCAATATTCCGCTGCATAATGAAGGGGTATCCGGGTAGCCATCTTTAATTAAAGCGAAATCCAAACAAAACAGACCGACAGTATAAAATATGCCCACGATTGTTTATTTTTTGTCAAATTTCTAATTTCTAATTTTTTTAATTCAAATTTTACACTGTAAAATAATTGAAAAGTCTTTATCGTCAATTATCATTGGCCGCCGATAGCATGACAGCTGTCCTACAGAGATAGAGAAGTGACACTTTATTTTCATGTGTCCTGTACAATTTACCTGTATGTATCCCAATGCGAATAACGTATCGAGTTTCCGTCATATGCGGTATTTTCAGATTTCGTAGAGATTGTCGGATCGTTAACGACATCATGGCTATCTGCACGGCATGCTGTTGACCATTTTTGTTTGGAACACCTTGACAAATATGTATACGGAAAATCAAACAAATCAACAATTATTTATAATCGAATCATTGGTTCGTGCTAAACAATGAAATACCTGAAAAAGTAGACAGCAACTTAATGCCACACTGTATAGAAGGTAAACACTTGTGTTACAGTAGCTGAAGGACTCCACGTGGCATTCTGGGGAGGGTGGAGGTGGGGGAGATACGAGAAATTAAAATCAAAATGACGTACGATTCCTGTGATTTCATAGAAAAGAGGTAAGATAGAACGTAAAAATCATGCCTCGAGGACCAGGGGTTCTTGCCACGGCTGTTTGATCCCACATAATTTGTCCGTTTTATTCTGAGAACACCGTAACTTGCTGGCCAGGTTCTGGTTTTAACTGATTCAAGTACCTGAATATACAGGCCATCTTTTGTAGACATTTCAGAATATTTGTTGGTGCCATTTCTGAGAAATAGTGCTTTAAATATTATTATTTACTGTAATAGCGCCCTCATCGGCCACATTTCCCATAGAGTTACATGTAAAATGTGTGTAAAGTGTTAAATGCCGATAATTTAAAAAGGGCTCGAACAATTTTCTTGAACTTTTCACCGTATACTCGTATTCATTAGCGCTACCTAAATCAGGTCTAACCATAACGGGGCCACTATGTAATCTTTTTTTATTCCTTAATTTTAATTATAAATCGGACAGTCAAACAGCCGTGTTGCCAATGGGGTATCATTGTGCCACAGTCCGACAGGATTAGGTTTTAGGAAACAGACACATTTACGGTTTAAGGATCTGGAACTTACGCGCCGCCATAGTAACAGTGACAGAGGAGGCGTTTAATGTCGGCATTATCTTAATACTCCAATCATACTGACTTGCCTTGATGAAGAATTGAAAGAGTGCCCTTGAAAAAACGACGATACTTTTCTCTCACTCTGTGATAACAATATGCCACATAATACCACGTACTGGCACTGAAATAATTCTGTCTAGCAAATGATTACCTGCCCTTATCACATCTGCCAAAGTCATGTAGCGCTGTTACTATCACGTATCAAAACATCTTTAAATTGCCACACTGAAGAAACATTGCAATTTTTGAAAGGGTTGTCTTTTAATCTATTCCAGTGCATGGACTAGATTCCCTGAATAGACTTATTTTGAAGATTACACATGTTTGTTTTGGGAATGGTAAGGCATAGACTAGTAATTTATGACTGTCAGCGATGGATTCGCTTAAACCAGTATCAACACCCGGTATCAGTAGTAACTAGAGGAAGCGGTGACGTAAGGCGTTATTGTGTTGTCTCTTACCACATAACCGGAGCGGTAGCATTTGGCTTTGACAACTTACCCGATGCCACCATATAGGCGTCTCCGATGGTCTCTACTTTATAGGCATCAAATTGCTCGATCGATTCATCCATAGATTGGTATAGTGTGTTTAACATTTCAACTACCTATTGTTAAAACATATGTCATCATATTATTGTTATTATTATTATGTCACATATCAGATGTTGGATCGCTTATGGAGGCCGAGTACCAAACAGGTGATCCAAGCTTTCCAAGCGAGTGAGTATATATTTTATTTCATCACGAGACAGTGGCATAAGGCCTAAAAAAAAAAAAGGTTTGTTTGCCCAAACACGACCGACCCATAAAATCTCAAAACCCCATGCCTTTTTTTTTTTTTTGAGATTTAATTTTTTTGAGATTTAATTTTTTTTTAAATAATGTTTTATGTTGAAAAATATATGTATTAAATGATATTTTCATCTTAATTTGCCAAACTAATCAACTACACTGCCCTGTTATTTACTTATTCCCACATATCCACCCTTTAAAACACTAAGGAGATGCAAATCCAAGATCCTACCACTATCTGAAGGTTTGTACTACAGGCTGCCAGCTGCCCTATTAAAAACAAAATACATGTATTAGCCCTAACCAGCTAGGCTATGTTCGTACGGTGTGGAAACTGGGGGAAGGGGACAAATTATGATTTTAAACCAAATAATCGCTGTGAAACCCCTTGGAATTGACCCCCAGAACCTCTGATCACCGAGCCGCGTCCCTAATCACTCGGCTAACCTGGTAACGCTCACCTGGGCAGTGATTTTGTACACACATATCAGCTTGGTTGATGACTTCATCGAATCATATGCTATAGAATGCGCATGGACATTGTTTTTTGCTTTAGTGAATCGGAGTGTAGGAAGGTTAGGGTTTTAAAGAACATTCAAGCGTATTAACATCAACTTGTATAGTCTTTTTCTTCTCTAAAAGTGTCCATAGCCACAAAAAAAAAAAAAAAAAAGGTAATCGACCTACCGACCCACTTTTTTCAACTCTTGTTTGGGCAAACAAACCTTCTTTTTTTTTAGGCCTAACTGCGTCATTCACTAATTGCAAATGTTGACATTTTTGTATAATCGTACGATGCATTTGCATGTCCAAGGACGTTTGCTTTCCAAAGGCAGGTGTAAACAAAATGAACATGGCATTAAGGGCCTAGTGGGAATATATCATTGAGAGTGAAATTTACAAATACCTTAATTATAGTTTAATATACTTAAATAAGTTGGTATTACTATCATAGTAGCATAATTGAATACAAAATACATCGCGGTTGATGGGTCACATGAACCGTTGCCATGGTAACGGCAGCCATCTGGGATCACCGAAATCCCCACTTTATATGCTTGTGAGCAAGATTTCAAAAACACGTAAATGCTAGAGACACTGGGGAACAAAAAGCAAATCAATCAATCAAAATCGAATACCTTCATTTCTTGCATTTAAATATTAAATTATATTCCATTATAAACTTGAAAAGCAGATCTCTAGCAGCATCAAAACAATGTATAAATTCATTGATAAATGGACAAAATAAGAACAGTTTTGTGAAGAGTAATATTTGTTTCACTTTATACTTATTAATGTGCTTTATTCATGTTACCTATCTGCACTGTCTAGACTATGGGATGAACTTAAATCATGAAACACAGCAGATCGACCGGGAAATTGATTATTTTCAGCATTTTCATAATTCCAATGAAATTCGCAACATTATGAATCTGTTTTATTTTAGTATATCTTTTTAAATATGATAACATCGTCCTTTGCTGGTCACCTTCTTTAAGTAGAGGTAATGTTGGATGCAATTTTTCTCTTCATGAAAAACAATGATTACTTATGTGGTCATGGTTATGAACAAATATGTTCCTTTCATAGTTTAACATTTCTTTTATATTATCCTATAGCAGCTACTAAGAGCTATTTCCTGGCCAAAAATGAAGGTGATAGCCTTTGTAGTTTTCTCAAAATAATTGTCACAGTGCCGACACATCTCGAAAAATTGTGTTTTTTTAGATATCGCCTTTTTAATTTTAATCAATAAGTGTGTTAATTAGCATTAATTAATAGGCATTTTGTACCCTTTTGCAACTATTGAAAATGGAAGAATACCATATTTAACAATATTTTACATTTTGATACTTTGATACCAAAAATGGAGATTCTATTTGCAGAAATCGAAACAAAATACCTTTAAATTGGCGTATTTTAAGACCAATACAATACATAAGACAAAGTAATAGAATACAAAATGAAGTTGGGTTCGGAAATGTACCACTTTTTTGCCAACCTTTTATGCAAAATTGATTGTAACTTTGTGAAGGAATGTTCGATTTTAATTAAATTTGAAGCAAAAGAAAACTTACATTTATAATAATAATAATAATAATAATAATAACACTAATTGAAACTTATAAAGCGCAAGTATCCGTCAAACAAAGCCGCTCACTGCGCTACAGACAACAGAACAACAAACAAAGAACATGATAAAAGCAATACAAATGCAGAAACATAATCATATACTACTACTATACCAACACATATAATGTAATATACAACATTACAACATAGCATGGTTTTAAGTCAAAAATCTTATTTTGTCATTTGTACACCCTATTCGACGATAAATTCCCTTTAAGTTGCAATTCATTGAAACTCCGAGATACCCAAAATAATCTTCGTAAGCCCTTCCCTATAAGATAAAGTTAAGATTAGCAAGGCTATATTTTTACAACATCAAAGGCTCTCTACACAACTCATGTACTTGGAGATACAGCATGGAAATCAGTGAATTCTAGTGAAGGCTTCAAACAGATATATAATGTAAACTTGCCTGTTGCTGCGGCTACACGTAAAACCTGCAAAATGCACTGCATTTATACAGCAAAAAGGTGGTGACGCAGGAAATACCCCAAAACGCAAGCGTATCCAAGCAAATCGTCACACAATTTTTGTCATTTCAAATGAAACACTTTAATTAATAGACGGTGATCTTTAATCAAGATACTTAACAAGTGAAAAACATTAAGAGGCTAAAATGTGTTACTTGTATACAAATAAAAGTATTGGAATCCTAACCTTCCTCATCACTACAAATCACTACCCTATTAGGTGCTGTTATCCCGTGGTGCGGTAATCCATGCTATCATATGCGTGGGAAGGAATATCTTAAGCTGTTTCAAGTTGACATCATGGTTCAATAAGATAGTAGACGGACGGCCATGCATGCGACCCGCGTTCGATTCCGGGCCCCGGCGTGGCCGGAATTGTTTACCTAATTTGACCTGTTTTTTGTCTCCCCTGATAAGGAAGGGGTTTACCTAACGAACTCGGACGTAGAAATATTACACATTTCTTGACACGTACCTGCATCGGGGTGCTTTGCGCACTGATTGTCGTGAAGTTGACTAAATCGGAAAAGAATATGGTGACGTCTTCAAAGTACTCTGCGTCGACGGTGCCGTAGAACTTCAATTCCCGCGCCACAGTTGGCGGGAGCATCTGATTCAAGAGACACTCAGCCCGGGCACGCTCTTGATCAAGCTCGACGGTCCTCTGTTGCAAATTATCACCGATATTCTGAATCTTTGTCGTCTGCATAAAAATCGACCGGATGATCAGCGGTGAAAGCACGAACACGATGATCACCATAACCAAAATGAAAATGATCAATTGTCTTTGGCGCACTTTCATAGCGTGTTCAAGCTCCTTCATAATATCACCGGCAAAATAATGTTGAATATCGAAAAGATTATCAATATGTTGGGACATGAGTTCAAACCAAAAGGTGCCTCTTTCCCAAGATGCCTGTGAAGGATCTAGCTCGTTTCTTTTGATTTTCTCTTTCATTACGTTTAGAGCGAAATACAACTTTGCATTCAATTGTAATTTTTTGTTGTATTCAATCTCCAGAATAGCTGAATAATACATACAGGTTTGAAGGAAAGCGTCACCTTGTGAATTCTCAGCCATAAACCATTGATACATGGAGATATTAGCAAATCCCCCAGCAGCGTAGAAAGTGGTGCCAAGTGCCCTTTCGACACCAATATGCTCCATTGCAAGAGTGAGAAGCTCATAGCCAACCAGTTTAGGCCAAATGGCTTCGTCAGCATCCACTCTAAATTCTGTTAAGAGCCAATGATTGATGACATCAATTACCTCGGTATAAAATTTCATTTCTTCGTACAATGTGCTACTATTTAGATTCAATCGATCACGAAAATCCTGGATGTGCTTATGGAACGTTTCCTTACTGTTGAAGTAGTCTGGAGCCTTCTTCAGACCAAGATTTGCGTCAAAATGCCAGTGGGTAAGGTTGTAAATTGCATTGTCTGTGCGAAGATAGTTCTTCCGAACATCGTGGAGAATGGCGGTACTTTGGGACGATATATACAACGCAGTGGTACCTCGCTCAATCTGGAGACGGTATGTGAGACTGCCGAATTCTTCTATGCTGATTTTGATGGTATCACGAACATGCTGCATGCTTCGATTTGCAGCCGTTGCGTCCTGAACAAAAACAACGTTGAGCGCTATCAAGACCAAGATAGGAATAATGGTGATCCCTATCATCCGCACTACCGGTTCCTTGCTGCCTGATGGCGTTGGTTTCGCGGTGCTTACATCTACGTGATATTGATCATTGTGTACAGTAGCCACTTGAATGTCTGTGACAGGTCTCACTCTTGAAGTCGGTATGCAGCATATTCGTGTGTTAGACATGTTGCGGTGTATAATGCTGACGCATTGGCTAACAATATAGGAGCAATCATATGTACAAACTACACGGCGGTATATTAAACTCGTCAATAACAAGTTTAACCATTATATACATTGTAGTAGCTTCAATGTAACCAACTTGATTTTACAAAATGCGCCTGATAAAGAAAATACTAGCTCACTGCGCAATCCCATTGGTCAATACTCTAGAATAAAGTCAGCAATTAAGTGTATTTTATTTGCGCTGTCGTTGCTTATCATGCTTATCCTTATCATGCTAATTAGTCCACGCGCGCTACGGACAATGGTAGAATGTCGTGATTCCTAATTTTTTGATAATAATATGATGGATGCCAATTCAGAAACATTAAAGGGACACTGTGAGTAAGGAAGGGCGCCCTCGATTTTTCTAGAAAATCACAGCGGCCATCTTTATGGTGATAGTGAACCGCTTTCCAAATTTACAGGATCTGAAACTGGAATGTGCCAGCAATCTGGATTAAACCCTGACAATATTGTGGGTTACTTATGAAAACAGACCGATAATATAAATATACAGTGAAATTGGTAAACACTTTCATGATTATCCCCCACCCCACACACTAATTCCCCACCTTATCCTACTACTTGAAATGTCTGCCCATTTCTTTAAAAAATACCAAATCTATACACGATTTGATATCGGCAGAAATGACACGTCAAATCAAGCTCTTTCCATTCAATTACATTAATATTTACGTACAAATGATATCATTATTACTCTCCACGATTGTTCCAACAACAAACGTAAGCTACTTTCACCCACTTGATTCTATTATATCGTAAACCTCGACCTTAAGATTCGATATTTCCCAATTCAACCCCTTTCCGACACCATTCAGCTATTTGAAAATCAGTTTCAATCCGAATAAAAGAAATCAATTTTGCCACTATATCCCTCCCTAGAAGCGGCCACTTGGGATGCCATTACAGCCGGCTGGTTGAATTTTGAGAAATCACAGCAGAAATTGCATTTATTTATCGGCATTGCCACGCTAATCAGGTTTGCGGGTTTTTACAGAAGCCACAGATCAATGAAATTAAAAAATGACAAGAAAAACGGCAAAAGCGTACGACACGTAGCCATGACTGTACTGCTGCAAATGCTGCAATGCGGAAATTGTAAGAGGAAAATTGCATTAAGAATCCAATCAATAAGTGGTTTAAAAAAGATTAAGACACAAATCTAATCAAGACGAGTGATTTAAAAATGCCATATTACAAACGTACTGCGACGGAAAACTGGAACGAGGATGTATATTACGTTCCATACTGTACACACTTTTTACTTGAGTCATGCGGACATTCCCTACTTGCTTAGGCCTACTCAATAATGCGTATCAGCGGCACAACAAAAGAAATTCACGACAAAACGTGTAGAGACCAATTCTTTCAATCTTTAACTGCTGGGTCCTGCTGCTATGGATGCGACGCAGCTATTGTAAAATGTTTGGCAAAACCCAATATCCACCCTATTGCAAATTTGTTTCATTTCTTGAATCTACGCCTCTTTGGCTAAACATGTGTAATTACATATCTTGAGATATTGTTGAAAGCAGTTTAACAGAATAACAAGATGGCAACCCATTTAACGGGATAGAACAAGATGGAAACCCAGCTATCGCCTTCAACAAGACAAGAGATGCTGAATCGCCTACCAGTAGGCGACAGCAAAACATCTTGTACAGTCTTCAAGGCATCTGGGATTGGTAGCCGACCTGCACCCACTGTCGTAGCTACATCGCCGCTCCAACAATGTGTCCCCACCTGTTGGCACAAGGTCTGTCTCAGGTCCTGTGTAATCTGGAAGTATACGGCGACCGGTCTTGTAGGAGTTCCCGACTGCAAGTTGCCGACTTTTTTACATGAGCAGTTGGCTACCGACTAATCTCCTGTAGTCGCCGATTTAACATGTCAAGTTGGCTTACATCTTCTCTCCCGCTTGGAGCAGACTCATTGCCGACCACTTTCCAACTACACACAACCACTCATAATGCGCGGCAACTCATCGGCTACCGCTTCCAAATTGCTCATGTGTTCATGCCGACCTTCCCGATTAAAAAAAAACCGCCACGATTTTTTAGGCTGCGACGGATTTGTCAAATTTGCCACGTGCTCCCGACCACAGAAGACTGCACTGTCCCAGACCTTGCCGAAACTACACACGAAAAAAGAAAACTGCTCACGATTTTCGAATAATGGCCAATCGTGACCAGTCTTGAGCAGTCTGGAAGTGGTTTTTTAGCAAATAATCGGCTATATGACTGAACCTCGTGACTCCGATACAACGTGCAAATTTGATAGAAACAATTCTTAACACAGATGGGACCGGCTAAATGCCGAGAACAACATAGAGCGTGTTTCTACTTGGGAAGAAACCGCTAATAAACGCTAAGTTTGCTCAGTAGAAACAGGCGGAACCCGCTTATAATCGGTATTTTTGGTAATCCCAAAAATCTTCTCAAACCAGGTTTAGAATCGGTAATAATCGGCAATAAACCCAATAACAGAAAGGCGATCATTCTTAGCGGTTTGCGCCGTGAACTGTGTCACGCTGGGTTATACACATTGTGCAGCAATCTTTTCAGGTGCGGTGGCATTGCTTGGTATTAAAAAAGGTCACATGTCGTGGCCCATCGACTAGGATCGATAAACTTAGCGGTAACTTTTCGCGAGCAGAAACAGGGTGGATTAAAAACTTACCGATTAAATCTTAGCGTTTATTAGCGATTACTTTTTGCAGTGCCCCAGTAGAAACAGGCTTATAGAGAAAGCCATTGAGTTTCGGCAGCTTGAGAATTACATCGTCCTGGCTCCCAATTTGAATACGATTTTTACATTTAAAATAAACAATCGGGTTCCAACCCGTCGGCAATAACTATGTTGAAAACATCGTGTATACCGCCCTCTAATGACGGTTAAGGTTTGTTCGGCAAAAACAACTCAAGAAGCCAGAAGGGGGAAGAGTGAAGGCAAAGAAAGGGAAAGAAAAAGGAGAAAAGAGAAGAAAAAGGAGAAAAGAGAAGAAAAAGGGAAAGGAGAAAAGGAGAAAAAGGAAAAGGAAGTGAGGAAAAGGAAGAAGCATGTATACCAAGCAGAAATAAAGCAGTTTCACAGGGCAAAGTGAAGGTCGATTTCTGCCCGGGAAATGGAGCTAGCCCGGGTCCGATCAGATCAAGCCCCCTCCTATAAACAATCGACAATGCTGACTTTTCATGTCAAAATTACATCCAAATTAGCTTCAAATTGCTATTTTATATATATATTTGGTTTCAATTCCCACTGACTGACGTTTTCAAATTGGATGTTATTAAAATATTTAAACTTCTCTGAATCGGTGTAAGTCAGAGGTGGACAATCCAAAGCGCCACTGACACGGTCCTTCCTGCACTTGGAGTTGGAGATGAACAATAGAGAATCCTGCACACGTGTCCATTAGTTCAGACTCACCCCGCCTCCGCCCGTCACCCAATCGTGTACAAAGATGGGGTCGTGGGGATAATATAGATAGGGGATTTACTTTTGTTTAGATACGGTTGCAAAAAACAGCCATATAATGATATATGGTTTGTTGAGATAGCTTTTGTGGTTTTGAAAATATTTGAGGAAAATGACAGCATAAAACTAAAAAATGTAACGGCACCACCCTATTGGGAGGCGAGTTCATAACGCGCGACCTTGACAAAAGATGACAATCTGAAGGAGTACAACAAAATGTTTGACTTCAATCTCACAGTCAATGATGTGGTTGAACTAAACTGCGCCAATAAAGTATCTAAACACTTACAAATGGTCAGATTTATCGGAACCTGAAATAGTATGCAAAAAATAATTAATTAATTCGATTCACAGTTATCTTCTGCGCATTTTGACACCTCTTTTGTTGCGCTACGATGTTGTTTGGCGGATTTATGGGCACTTGAGTGGCTTAAGGTCTAATTCAAAAGTTGCAAAAGCCCCTATTCAAGCAAGAGCGTTGTATTGTGACGAATAAGATCAGCATTATTTTTGCCCGCCTTTTATAAATGATTTGTTTATCGCGTGTTGGATAAATCGATTGCGATGAACATCAGCATTAATTGTCAATAACAAAACAAAAGTGTTAGAGATGGGAGGCATCATTAAATCAATAATTTTTAATTAATAAAACTGGTGTCTTGATTTTGTCTGTGTGTGATGCTTGTGTGAGTTCCCTTCTGGAATTGGGGTGAATAGGAGCTTTTGCAACTTTTGAATTCGACCTTAAGCCACTCAAGTGCCCATAAATCAGCCATGCCAGGCTATTTATTTCATAATCCCGCTATAATAAAAGGGCTAGGTCCATACCAACAACAAACGGCAAAAATCAATAACATGCTATGCTAGCTCAATTCAGCAACATCTTCGCCACGACTTTACGCTCATTTGTGGGAGCATGTCACATATGGCCATTTGTTTCCGCCACCTTTCCCGTTGCATGTCCAGATTTTTACATTTTACACCTCCTGCGATTCGAATTAGAATATCGCAATAACTACTTGTTCTATCACATAAAAAGTATATATTTTCGAAAAGAAAATCTCACAAGGAATTTAAATATGATATTGGAATTAGATATGACCTAATGCTAACATGTTGTGATTAAGAATTTTGATTAAAGCTCAATAATATTTTTATACCTATCCCAATCATAATTTTATTGTGCATATTAGTTCCTCATGCAATTACCTATCAGATCATAATAGTTGTCAAGGGTAACTTCGGGAAGTGAATGAGCACAAACCTTTAAATTTCATATTTAATAGAGTTTGCAAATATATGTGTGTGCACCTTATCCTGATTTAAACGTCATTTTTGAATTCCTCTATTTGAAGGCTTTCCAAAAATGTATGACTTTGCTATCATCGGTTGAATACTTTTGTTGTTGTTATAGTCATGTATGTAAAACCGATGAATTAGGGCAAGTTCACTGTGTAGCGAATAGGGAGAAAGCCAAGGACAATGCAATCGATTCATGAATTGTTACACAATTGTTAGATAATTGTTGACACGTTTGTTGAAACAGAATTGTATAGAATATAAAACAATCTATAAAATGAGAGCAAAATCATGTTTGTACTATACAGGGCTGAAGAGTTATTGTAAATTGAACGCAGATTGGGAACATTTTCCCCATAGAGATTGTACACAGCGCTACCTCCACCACCGCCACCGCCATCACCCCTGACTTTCGAAATATAATCAATCATATCTCAACCAAGCAGTTATAGAAATACCTGATTTATTTACACAATGTAGCCATATAAATTGGCTTTCGAATGACACTTAAACCATAGCTCTAACACATTTAGTTGTTGAGTTAATAGAGAGAGATGAATGATTCGTCACCAAAAATGCAACGCCACCACCCTTATCGAGTTCAAAACACATGGCCATATCTATATGGATATCTATAGAATACTTGGCAGAACAAGTTTACTTGTTATCGCGCCAAGGCCCCTAAAACCTAGGGACATGCGTTTTTGTGACAGGTAACAGACCCGGGATGATCCCCTACTCTGTACGATGAGGTCTGCAACTAATTTAACGTGTTCAGGGTGAGGCGTCTGAATACACGAGACCAACGGCTTTACGTGACTCTACGAACCACGGCGCACTGACATCCACCGTATATACCTGCACGTTGTACACAGTGAATGGGGTAGAGGAGAAATTCTACAATTAAATCTGATTATCAAACCACGGAAAGAGAAACTGATAAAATAACCATACTGATTTAAGGTGTGATTGTAGAATTTCCGACCTAGATAGGAACTTTTGGGGATTGGGAGGTAGGGAAATAATTCTGGTTTCAACGCGACTTGAACCCACGATTTTGTGCTCTGATGGAAAACTCCCGACCGACGGTACAGCGCGCTTAACCGCTCGGCCACCTCTACCTATCACATGAGCATTGGTGTTTGTATTTGACAAAATCGATAGGCCTTGTACCTTTTTCAAGATTTTTGTCATTCATTTAGTAATTTAGCGATCAAGGTGCTTTGGATTTTGTTGGTTGTATGTAATAGTAAATTCATCTGGCAGCCATGCTTAGTTCTTTGAATGCTTAAAATGATATCTGTGTATAATCCTATAACATATACATGTATATGTCATTCACTGTCCAGGCGTACATGCTAATACAATAGAAATGGAGACTTTTGGCCATTTGTGCCAGATCAGAAATACTAATTAACCATTTTTACCATTTGGTCACCTTATTAGATATTTTAAAAACCTCTAATTGATCGTAACCTTTAATTACTACCATTACCTTTATTACAAAAAATTAAATCAGGGTTCCATCCAATTAAATTGCTTGGTTTTTCATAATAAAAGGGTATAATCTAATTAATATTTCTACGAATCAATTTATGTGGTGAGTGATGCTGATAATTTCGATGTGATCTACATCGAAATTACCAAATCGTGAAATTTTACATGATAGACGGCGAATTCAGACGGTACTTAGTAGTTTGAGGGCGCACTCCCATACTCTCAGTGCCCCTTTAATGTTTCTGATCTGGCACCCATCATATTATTCAGTATCAGGAGATTCCACGCCACTAAATAGGTTTCCTATACTTTAACATGTTAAAGGGGTGTTACAAAACGTTCAAACAGGCTTCTATAATAGAGAGAAAATTCGATTGTCGTGAGGCAAAACCGTGTATATATCAGAAAATAAGGTCCCACGAAATTACCATTGTCCGTAGCGTGGACGAATTAGCATGATAAGGATAGGAAGTAAAGACAGCGCAAATAAAATGCACTTTATTGCTGACTTTCATCTAGAGTGTTGACCAATGGAATTGCGCAGTGAGGTAGTATTTGCTTTATCAGGCGCATTTTGTAAAATCAAGTTGGCTACATTGAAGCTATAACAATCATTAATGTATATAATGGTTAAACTTGTTATTGACGAGTTTAATATACCGCCGTGTAGTTGTACATATGAAGAGCTTAGTTCCAAAAGGCGCTAACTCACTAAAAGTGAAATAGGAGAAAAGCAACGTTTTTTAAAATGAGTATGTTGCACTTCTTCGATTATTCTAATTTTCTGCCATATGAAAGATACCATACGTGGAAGCTTAAAAATTGGTTTGATTTCATTTGTTTTATTTTCACTGTATTTCCTATGTCTTTCTTTATTTTCGGAAATCAGTGGAGTTAGCGCCTTTTGGAACAAAAGTGTTTCGACCAATTTTCAAAAACCACTTTACCAAGCAATCTTTATTTCCAAATAATTTACACCTGAAAGACAATATCAAATCACATTGAAAACAGAAAACCGCATTCAAATACCTTTTCAACTTTTTAAATTATGAATTTTTGATATTTTATGAGAAAACTGAAAATGTGGACAATTTGGGACATTTTTTTAATTAACAACAATTTTGTTCGTGTGCAATTTTCAAACAATAATCCATACATTTTACGTTTTCTTTATTGCATTTCATTAAGGACATTTCCGGATCAATTTTTTACCATGATAAAAGAACGATATTTCTACCATTTTGGCTTAAAAAATAGTGAATTATATTCAAATTTCCGGAAATTTCCGGAAATTACCGAGAATTTCCTGAAATTATCGAGGGCCATAATTTTGGACCCGAACATGGTACAGATGTAGAACAAAGTTTAAAAGATGTATTTTGAAACTCTCTTTCATGTTCTGCAACTAACTCAATTTTTTACTAAAAAAGTGAGTTAGCGCCTTTTGGAACTAAGTTCTTCATAATTATAGTATCTCCTATATCTTTAGCGAATACGTCATTATACATCGCAACATGTCTCACAAAGGAATATGCTGCATACCGACTTCAAGAGTGAGACCTATCACAGACATTGAAGTGGCTACTGCACATCATGATCAACATCACGTAGATGTAAGCACCGCGAAACCAACGCCATCAGGCAGCAAGGAACCGGTAGTGCGGATGATAGGGATCACCATTATTCCTATCTTGATCTTGATAGCGCCAAACGTTGTTTTTGTTTAGGAAGCAACGGCTGCAAATCGAAGCATGCAGAATGTTCGTGATACCATCAAAAATAGCATAGAAGCATTCGGCAGTCTCATACACCGTCTCGAGATTGAGCGAAGTACCACGGCATTGTACATATTGTCTCAAAGTCCCGCCATTCTCCAGGATGTTCAAAGGTACTATCTTCGCACAGACAATGCAATTTACAGCCTTACCCACTGGCATTTTGAAGCAAATCTTGGTCTGAAGAAGGCTCCAGACTACTTCAACAGTAAGGAAACGTTCCATAAACACAACCAGGATTTTCGGGCTCGATTGAATCTAAATAGTAGCAAATTGTACGAAAAAATGAGGTTCTACACGGAGGTAATTGATGTCATCAATCATTGGCTCTTAACAGAATTTAGGTTGGATGCCATCAAGGCCATTTGGCCTAACCTGGTTGGCTATGAGCTTCTCACTCTTGCAAAAGAGCATGCTGGTGTCGAGAGAGGACTTGGAAACACTTTCTACGCTGCTGGGGGATTTGCTAATATCTCCATGTATCAATGGTTTATGGCTGAGAATTCATACGGCGACGCTTTCCTTCAAACCTGTATGTATTATTCAGCTATTTGAATGAATACAACAACAAATTACAATTGAATGCAGAGTTGTATAACGCTCAAAACGTTATGAAAGAGGAAATCAAAAGAAACGAGCTAGACTCTTCAAAGGCATCATGGGAAAGAGGCACCGTTTGGTTTGAACTCATGTCCCAACATATTGATAATCTTTGCGATATCCAACATTATTTTGCCGGTGATATTATGGAGGAGCTTGACTACGCTATGAAAGAGCGTTAAAGACAATTGATCATTTCCATTCTTGTTATGGTGATCATCGTGTTCGTGCTTTCCCCGCTGATCATTCAGTCGATTTTTATGCAGACGACAAAGATTCAAAATATTGGTGATAATTTGCAACAGAGGACCGTCGAGCTTAATCAAGAGCGTGCCCGGGCTGAGTGTCTCTTGAATCAGATGCTTCCACCAACTCGACGCAGAGTACTTTGAAGACGTCACCATATTCTTTTCCGATTTAGTCAACTTCACGACAATTAGTTCGCAAAGCACCCCGATGCAGGTATGTGTCAAGAAATATGTAATTTGTCGACGTCCGAGTTCTTTAGATAAACCCCTTTCTTATCAGGGGAGGCAAAAAACAGGTCAAATTAGGTAGGAAAGTCCGTCCACGCCGGCGCCCGGAATCGAACGCGGGTCGCATGCATTTCTGCATGTTTCTGCATTTGTATTGCTTTTATCATGTTCTTTGTTTGTTGTACTGTTGTCTGTAGCGAAGTGAGCGGCTTTGTGTGACGGATACTTGCGCTTTATAAGTTTCCATTATTATTATTATTATTATTATTATAAATGTAAGTTTTCTTTTGCTTCAAATTTGATTGAAATTGAACATTCCATCACAAAGTTATAATCAATTTTGCATGAGAGGTTGGCAAAAATGTGGTAAATTTCCGAACCCAACTTCACTTTGTATTCTATTACTTTGTCTTATGTATTGTATTGGTTTTAAAATACGCCAATTTAAAGGTATTTTATTCCGATTTTTGCAAATAGAATCTCCATTTTTGGCATCCAAGTATCCAAATGTAAATAATGGTTAAATCGTAACTATGGTATTCTTCCATTTTCAATAGTTGCAACTAAAATGTACAAAATGCCTATTAGTTAATGTTAATTAACACACTTATTGATTAAATTTAAAATGGCGATATCTAAAAAAACCACCATTTTTCGTGATGTGTCGGTAGTGTGGCAATTATTTTGAGAAAACTACAAAGGCTATCACCTTCATTTTGGCCAGGAAATAGCTCTAAGTAACTGCTATATGATGATATAAAAGAATGGTTAAACTCCGAAAGGAGCATATTTGTTCATGACCATGACCACGTAAGTAATTATTGATTTTTTAATTATTGAAATTGCATCCAACATTACCCCTACTTAAGGGTGCATGTATTTCATGATTGAAATTCATCCCATAGTCTAGAAAGTGCAGATTGATTTTTGTATTACAATAATACATAACATCATAAAATACACAACCTGGGTAACATGAATAAAGCACACCAATAAGTATAAAGTTATACAAATATTACTCTTCACAAAACTACTCTTATTTTGTCCATTTATCGATGAATTTATACATTGTTTTGATGCTGCAAGAGATCTGCTTTTCAAGTTTATAATGGAATATAATTTAATATTTAAATGCAAGAAATGAAGGTATTCGATTTTGATTGATTGATTTGCATTTTATTCCTCAGGGTCTCTAGCATTTACGGGTTTTTTAAATCTTGTTCACAAGCATATAAAGTGGGGATTTCGGTGATCCCGGATGGCTGCCGTTACCATGGCAACGGTTCATGTGAACCATCAACCGCGATGTACAGTATTTTTTATTCAATTATCTGTGATGCTACTATGATAGTAATACCAACTTACTGTTAAAGGTACATGTATATGACCCGATCACTTTTTTGGGGCTATGATTTTTCGTTCACATCAAGATATTTTGGTATCAGAAGAATCCCCATATTTTTCTCATTATGTCTGTAAAATATTAGGGGCCAGAAATGTTTCATTTGGAAATGATAGGCTAAAATGTGGTGAATTACTGCCAAAGGTGGTTAACCACCAACCAGTCTGTGTACTACTCAATGGGCATATGTCTTTTGACCTTGCGCTTCTAAAAATAGAACCATTGGAGTTATGCAACTCAAACTTTGGAATGCAACAATTTTAAGGATGACCTTTCATGTAAAATAGAAAACATCAAGTTGAAAATCGGGTCATCTACCTTTAAGTATATTAAACTTTTCTAAGGTATTTGTAAATTTCACTCTCAATGATATATTCCCACTAGGCCCTTAATGCCATGTTCATTTTGTTTGCATGTGCCTTTGGAAAGCAAACGTCCTTGGACATGCAAATGCATCGTACGATTATACAAAAATGTCAACATTTGCAATTAGTGAATGACGCAGTTATGCCACTGTCTCGTGATGAAATAAAATACTTGGAAAGCTTGGAACACCTGTTTGGTACTCGGCCTCCATAAGCGATCCAACATCTGATATGTGACATAATAATAACAATAATATAATAACATATGTTTTAACAATAGGTAGTCAAAATGTTAAACACACTTTACCAATCAATGGATGAATCGATCGAGCAATTTGATGCTTATAAAGTATAGCCCATCGGAGACGCCTATGGTGGCATCGGGTAAGTAGTCAAAGCCAAATGCTACCGCTCCGGTTATCGGTCAGCTGTAGAACGGGGCCCCGTTTCAATTGAGGGCGCTCCAAAACGACGGGTATACGTAACCAAGGTAACGCACACCCGTCAATTTGTTATCTGCATAAAAAGTAGCTATCCATCGAGTTGATGGCAGCATAAGGTACCAGAACTCCTTGCGATATCCAGTTCGATGATTTAATTAAACCTTTGACCACAACATAACACGACACAAGCTAAGATTATGTTTTTTTGACCGGTTTGCTGCGATGAGACCATCATTTTCTAGACGAGATAACACCAATTTTAAGAATTTTTAGGGTAAATGTGATAATTTGTATATTAAATATAGGCCCAATAGTGTTCAGAAGTGATGCCTTTGTAATGGTTATCTCTGTGATAAGAGAGTTATTTCGTTGTCCAAAATCGGCTTTTTATGAATTTGAAAATTACTGTGACGTGGGGCCGTTCCCTCGGAAATGCTGTCCCGTTCCCAAGCCCACCCTCTATTGAAAAGTGTTTTTTGTTCGTATTCCGGCGGGCGACGAACTTCCGTCACTTTATGAATCGCCGTGTAAAAAATGACGGCAGTGCGTCACTAAATAGAGCGCCCTCAACTGAAACGGGGCTCCGTTCTACAGCTGACTGGTTATGTGGTAATAGACAACACAATAACGTCTAACGTCACTGTTGTTGTCTCACTATAGTACCTGTTATTTAAAGCTTATTCATTATAAGGCCATGTGTTTTGAACTCACCACCCAAAAAGGGTGGTGGCGTTGCATTTTTGGTGACGAATCATCCATCTCTCTCTCTATTAACTCAACAACTAAATGTGGTAGAGCTATGGTTGAGGTGTCATGTAAAAGCCCATTTACCTAGCTACATTGTGTGAATAAATCAGGGTTTTTTATAAATATTTGGCTGAGATATGATTGATTATGTTGTGAAGGTCAGGGTGGTGGCGGCGGCGGCGGTGGCGGCGGCGCTGTGTACAATCTCTATGGGGAATATAGAAAAGGTTCCCAATTCTACATTCAATTTACTATTACTCCTCATCCCTGTACGGTACAAACATGATTTTGCTCTCATTTTATAGATTATTTTATACTCTATAAGATTCTGTTTCATCAAATGTGACAAATATTGTGTAACAATTGTAATCATGAATCGATTGCATTGTCCTTGGCTTTTTCCCTATTCGCTAAACGGCTAACATATATTCCGCTTTCTCTTGTTACTACTGATACCAGGTGTTGATAACGGTTTTAAACGAATCCATCGCTGACAGTCATAAATTAAAAAATAAATGTGTAGTCTTCAAAATAAGTATATTCGGGGAATAGATTAAAAGACAACCCTTTTAAAAATGGCAATAATTCTTCAGTGTGGCAATTTAAAGATGTTATGATACGTGATAGTAACAGCACTACATGACTTAGGAAGATATGGTAAGGGCAGGTAATTTTACAAAATTATTTCAGTGTCAGCACGTGGTATTATGTTGAATATTGTTATCACAGAGAGAGAGAAAAGTATCGTCGTTTTTTCAAGGGCACTCTTTGCTTTCAATAACAACAAGATACGGTAGGTATAATATTTGTTGTATCTATAGAGTGTGTATAAATCCTATGAAACGATGTGTTTAGACAGATAATAAAATCTTCAATTCTTCATCAAGGTAAGTCGGTATGATTGGAGTATTAAGATGATTCCGACATTAAAGTCTCCTCTGTCACTGTTACCATGGCTTCGCGTAAGATCCAGATCCTTAATTTATTTATGAAACTCTTTTTGCTGCGCATAATCCTCTAAACGTAAAAACCGGGCTTAGGTTACACACTGAATAAATGCAGAAAAGCGGGTCAGTTCAAAGCATTTGGAAAATAATAAGTATAAGGACAAACACTCTAAAATTGGCAATATTCGGATATCGAACTGAGAGCTCAACATAACTTAACAATTTCCACACGGCTATTGGTTTTACCATTACGAACTTAGCATATTTTTCAGAAACCTCCCCAACTTTCAAGATCGATCTCAAGGACTACTGAACCAACACTAGGCATGTTTGTACTTATTGCAATGTATTTCTCATGGTGATTCCATGGAGATTCCAAATATTTCTCATGGGGATTCCAAATATTTCTCATGGGGATTTAAAATATTTCTCATGGGAATTCCAAATATTTCTCATGGTGATTTCAATAATTTTGACATTTTTGAAACAGTTTGTGAAATGATCGAATGTCGTTTGCAGACGCCTGCCGCGCGAAAAGTGATATCAAACGATGCGTCAATTCTTATTGTGTGGAATATGGTTGGCCCTGTAGAACGCCAAGGGGGGGCCTGTGACCCCCTTTCCCCTTATAATTACGCCGTCGGTAAACTAATAAGGTCGTCGGTACATCGGAGAAATGAGAAAAAGAGAATGGATAGGGAGTGGAAAATTTCTGATATATCATAACGGGCCCTATAAAGGTAAATCGCAGTGGAAAATGTAAGTGGCAGTGGCGGAAGTTTTTCATATCGGAGGCGGGGTAAGAAATAAAAGTGAAGCGGTAAGACTTTATCAAATAGTGAGCCGTGAGACTAACGTGCGGGGTCGAGGAGCCCGTAGGTATAATATAGGCCATGTGTAGGTGTAATAGAATGACAATAACATGAATATGATTTGGTGTTCGAGTTTGTAGTTACGCAGATTTAGCGCAGGCGGTCCAGAGCAGGCTCCGCAGCTATTATTTAAAGATGATATGACTTGAAGGCAATTAAAACGTTGAATTTAAAATTAAATGAGCATTAGTTCTCATGGAATAATATTTTATTATCTGATTCTGAACCAATGCTATTGCATTGCATATTACTGATAAATGAAATTCCTTGAGCCTGTTCAATCGAACCGACAGTACCAATCTCAACCAATAATGATCGAAGGGCTCAAATATTTGGGGTGCAATTACAACTGTAGAATGGGAAACAAACAAAAGAAGTTACAAATATAGTAATACTATCAGAATTCAATTATATCTATTTATCTATAACATATACTCAAAGTTGCCAAATGCAATATCTAGCAGAGGAATATACATAATGGCGACAATTGAAAATAGACATTAGAACACATCATAATCTTTATCTACAACTACAACTACACATGTTATGAGCCATACATTATACTTTTTGAATACGGTGCTTGAAAATTTCCAGAGATTTGGCATTGAACATTGAGGGTGTCAGTGAATTCCAGTCCTTAATTGTGCGGGGATAGAAACTGAATTTATATGAGTCGGAGTGAGTTGGAACGATATATTATATAAATCTCTGTGGATGGAATTGCCTGGTTTGAACAGCCTGTCTGCACAGGTAGTGCGGGATAGGAATGGCAATTTGTTCATTTTGGATTTTATATAGGATTGCTAATCTGTTAACAACATGCTTCGAATGAATTCGATAGCTAGAAACCAAGGGGTCTAACAATTTCCAAAAATTGCAATCTATTTTTAAATGATGGCAACAGAACATAAAAGATACGGACAAATAAAATTAAAATCTGATTTAAAATTTCGGTTCAAAACCGAGCGATCATTCGTTTGAAACGCACACATTATGAGCAAACTTGGACGGCAGAACCAAACCATAAGCGGTATGCATCCGGATATACCGAAATAATTTCATTTATTTTTTCTGTCAATTTTAAATTTTGTTATTTCCCCTTTTCTCCTTTGTTGATGTTGGGATCAGTAACTATGGTAACATTGAATGTTACGTTGTAATTTCTTTGAGACATCCCATATTATTAAATTGAAACCGTAAATGTGTCTGTTACCTAAAAAATACTCCTGTCTGACTGTGGCACAATGAGACCCCATTAGCAAGAACCACTGGTCCTCGAGGCAATAACCCTGGAATAATCTGCAATCCACTGTGCGAAGTGCTCAATCACTTCCCGTATTCAAAAAGGGACTAAAATCTCACATTTAAATCCAAATCATAATGTTTGCCTATTCTTTCTATCTTGTTCTGTTTTTCAATTGCATTTTGTGTATATTATGTATATATTTGTGATCTCCGTGATGTGATCTTTAGAAATGGCTCGTTAAATAAGACATATGGGGGTGTGTGTATGAATGTACAGTTATTCATGCCCCTTTTTTGCGTTTTTCTCATACCTATACCAGTTGGAGTGGTGGAACTTTTGCTTTACACTAAAGACAATTAGTTTGCAAGTACAAATCAATATATCTAGGCTCAACATTTTTTGCATAACAATAAAATTGAACAAGAATTGTGTTTTTATGCCTGTCCAAAATTATTCATACCCCATACCAAGTCTCAGGATTGAAGCCACTTTTTGTGATAATACACATGTTTTTGACATTCCAAACATTCTTTATATTGTGTGATAGGCTTTTATATTGTTATGTAATTATTCCATGATGTGTGCATACAATGTGGATGCATTACAAATGTGTCCTATTGAATGTACAGTGAGGGATATTATAGGACAACACTCTAGCTCTTTGGCACTGTTTACAGTATATAATTTTTAAAAAAGTTGATTACAAATGACAAATTCGACAACAATAAACAATCGTGGGCATATTTCATACTGTCGGTCTGTTTTGTTTTGATTTCGCTTTGATTATAGATGGCTACCCGGATACCCCTTTCATTATCTAGCTGAATATTGACGATTTTAAACCAAGTCGTTAAATTACTTGCAAAATAAGTATTAACACCGTACCGTAAAACGGGGTGATGAATAGGGACATAGGGGTGAATAGGGACAAAAAAGGGAACAGTTTTTTAAATGTCACCGGCCAGTTTGTGTCCCGTAAAACCGTATGCCGTTATCTTTACTCAAGTCAATGATGGTAAACACGTCACGTGTTATCCACTTCTTACACAGGTCCATGTGCCGCGGGAGTGGTAGGTAAAACGATGCCACGATATTGCTTATTTGGGGTATTCAGTAAACACAGCTAGCAGGATGGAGTCTACAGGAGAAGGTACGTATAAGACGAAGGTAGCCCAATTTAATTTTATTTGCCATTGAATTCGCTGATACCCACGAAGTCAAGAAGTAATTGTGCGACAGATCCACGGATTTAGCAACTTTGTAAACTCTAACAGAACAGCCGGAATTAGACCAAAGAAGAAATGTGGCATCTGGTGGCGGCGGCGGCGGTGGCGGCGGCGCTGTGTACAATCTCTATGGGGAATATAGAAAAGGTTCCCAATTCTACATTCAATTTACTATTACTCCTCATCCCTGTACGGTACAAACATGATTTTGCTCTCATTTTATAGATTATTTTATACTCTATAAGATTCTGTTTCATCAAATGTGACAAATATTGTGTAACAATTGTAATCATGAATCGATTGCATTGTCCTTGGCTTTTTCCCTATTCGCTAAACGGCTAACATATATTCCGCTTTCTCTTGTTACTACTGATACCAGGTGTTGATAACGGTTTTAAACGAATCCATCGCTGACAGTCATAAATTAAAAAATAAATGTGTAGTCTTCAAAATAAGTATATTCGGGGAATAGATTAAAAGACAACCCTTTTAAAAATGGCAATAATTCTTCAGTGTGGCAATATAAAGATGTTATGATACGTGATAGTAACAGCACTACATGACTTAGGAAGATATGGTAAGGGCAGGTAATTTTACAAAATTATTTTAGTGTCAGCACGTGGTATTATGTTGAATATTGTTATCACAGAGAGAGAGAAAAGTATCGTCGTTTTTTCAAGGGCACTCTTTGCTTTCAATAACAACAAGATACGGTAGGTATTATATTTGTTGTATCTATAGAGTGTGTATAAATCCTATGAAACGATGTGTTTAGACAGATAATAAAATCTTCAATTCTTCATCAAGGTAAGTCGGTATGATTGGAGTATTAAGATGATTCCGACATTAAAGTCTCCTCTGTCACTGTTACCATGGCTTCGCGTAAGATCCAGATCCTTAATTTATTTATGAAACTCTTTTTGCTGCGCATAATCCTCTAAACGTAAAAACCGGGCTTAGGTTACACACTGAATAAATGCAGAAAAGCGGGTCAGTTCAAAGCATTTGGAAAATAATAATAATAATAATAATTCTGTCAATTTTAAATTTTGTTATTTCCCCCTTTCTCATTTGTTGATGTTGGGATCAGTAACTATGGTAACATTGAATGTTACGTTGTAATTTCTTTGAGACATCCCATATTATTAAATTGAAACCGTAAATGTGTCTGTTACCTAAAAAATACTCCTGTCTGATTGTGGCACAATGAGACCCCATTAGCAAGAACCACTGGTCCTCGAGGCAATAACCCTGGAATAATCTGCAATCCACTGTGCGAAGTGCTCAATCACTTCCCGTATTCAAAAAGGGACTAAAATCTCACATTTAAATCCAAATCATAATGTTTGCCTATTCTTTCTATCTTGTTCTGTTTTTCAATTGCATTTTGTGTATATTATGTATATATTTGTGATCTCCGTGATGTGATCTTTAGAAATGGCTCGTTAAATAAGACATATGGGGGTGTATGAATGTACAGTTATTCATACCCCTTTTTTGCGTTTTTCTCATACCTATACCAGTTGGAGTGGTGGAACTTTTGCTTTACACTAAAGACAATTAGTTTGCAAGTACAAATCAATATATCTAGGCTCAACATTTTTTGCATAACAATAGAATTGAACAAGAATTGTGTTTTTATGCCTGTCCAAAATTATTCATACCCCATACCAAGTCTCAGGATTGAAGCCACTTTTTGTGATAATACACATGTTTTTGACATTCCAAACATTCTTTATATTGTGTGATAGGCTTTTATATTGTTATGTAATTATTCCATAATGTGTGCATACAATGTGGATGCATTACAAATGTGTCCTATTGAATGTACAGTGAGGGATATTATAGGACAACACTCTAGCTCTTTGGCACTGTTTACAGTATAAAATTTTAAAAAAAGTTGATTACAAATGACAAATTCGACAACAATAAACAATCGTGGGCATATTTCATACTGTCGGTCTGTTTTGTTTTGATTTCGCTTTGATTATAGATGGCTACCCGGATACCCCTTTCATTATCTAGCTGAATATTGACGATTTTAAACCAAGTCGTTAAATTACTTGCAAAATAAGTATTAACACCGTACCGTAAAACGGGGTGATGAATAGGGACATAGGGGTGAATAGGGACAAAAAAGGGAACAGTTTTTTAAATGTCACCGGCCAGTTTGTGTCCCGTAAAACCGTATGCCGTTATCTTTACTCAAGTCAATGATGGTAAACACGTCACGTGTTATCCACTTCTTACACAGGTCCATGTGCCGCGGGAGTGGTAGGTAAAACGATGCCACGATATTGCTTATTTGGGGTATTCAGTAAACACAGCTAGCAGGATGGAGTCTACAGGAGAAGGTACGTATAAGACGAAGGTAGCCCAATTTAATTTTATTTGCCATTGAATTCGCTGATACCCACGAAGTCAAGAAGTAATTGTGCGACAGATCCACGGATTTAGCAACTTTGTAAACTCTAACAGAACAGCCGGAATTAGACCAAAGAAGAAATGTGGCATCTTGCTAACCACTTGACGGTCTGTCAGAGCATGAAAGTACTATACCTGGAATCTAGTCCATCAAGTCTCTTACGTAACAACTTCTTAACAGCGATTATATTTCTAAAGATATGGTCCCTGCCGATTGGAATCAATGGTTTATTAACTATGGCAGATGTGTATGCAATAGCACTCCATCACTCCTGACACATTGTTCAAATCAGCGAACGCATCGACGTTCATGAATATACAACGACCTGAGTGATAATCAAACGGTCCCCGAACGATGCCCGAGCGCTGTTGAAGTCAGTAATATGATCGTTCCCTATAGTCCGAGCGTTCCCACATCGAATTTCACCTAGAATATTCGTCACACGAACCTATGTCCGCCATCGTCTGAATATCGAAAAGGCCCTCTGGAGAGTCGAGGGGACACCATTTTTTTCTTCTACGCATGCGTCCGATCGCTTTGGATTTGTCCACCAAAATCGTGGACAAACTCCTAATGAGTATGTGCTGCACAGTCAGCACGCAGGTATCGTTTTTAATGAGTGACCTTGCCGATTTCTAACCCACGCAAAGATCGATTTCAGGATGTCAACCTTGCGCTAAAACCTTACGAGAAGTTTGTTTTCCCTGAATTAATTGAGGTAGGGTTAGCTGGCAGCCATGATGGAGAAGAAGGTGGATTGTTCGTAATTTTCTCTATAATATGATGCCAAATCTGACATATTTGGTCCGCAAACAGTGATTTTATCGCTAATTTTAGAATTTAAAAACTTTCGTGACTTTGCTTCTTGTAACTATTCACTTGACTGGACTAAAATTCGTACGATATTCTAAGAGCAATTTCCGTACTAACGGAATCTTAAGCTTTAATTTCATATCAAAAACATTGATGCCCGACTTCTTTTTTGATAAGAAAAACGGAGTTTGATTTTCACCGATTTTCGGTCAGAAAACGAAACTTACGATCCCCCGTTAGGCCTCGCCAACTTGATTTTTAGTTTCCCGTAACACGCCCGCGCTTCATTTTCATGCCCGCGTTTGAATTAATTATTGAAATTTTTGGGAAAAAATACCGTTTTTCCAATGAAAACGTCCGAATTCATGCATTTTGTGTGATGAAATTGTGAAATGTTTATTCATTTTGACCAGAATAGCCTTTCTGTAAAAAAAAAATCATGTGACATTGTGCAGAGCAGAAGGATCGATTTCGAACCCCGGACCTCCCGCTCCCAAAGCGAAGCCTTTACCATCTGAGCTATCAAGCGAATCTGAATATAAACGTTTGATCAACAACCCATCGACGCTACGAAATGAATTTATATCGAGACAAGATTCGAGGAGCTATATTATAAGCATTCACTTGACCGGACTAAATAATTTCATAAAATTGTAAGCATGTTTCTAGTTACAAAAGACTATGAATATTATGATACGATGGATAAAATTGATGCCTGATTCTTCAGAAGTGACTTTTTTACCGTGGATTTGGCTTTAGTTTCGTCAAGTTTTTCTTGAATTCGGGTTTGTGTGATTACAATAATTTGCACCGAAAATACAACATGTCATGAAGTTCACAGATAATATTATTTGCATAATATTATTTGCATAATATGGCTTTTTATTATACAATTTCATGGCAAATGTATTTGAAATGTGTGATTATAATCATGAAAAGAGCTCATTTACATCGTGCTATTACGAGGTCAACTATGACTGCGAAGTCGTATCGCTACGGGTGAGTACTTCCGGGTCGCTTTGCTGGGTTAGAAAAGGAACGACTTTTCGCGTGGTTGCATACTGACTGTGCAATGCCGAAGTGACACAACTTCTTGTAATGCGCTAATCAACAGTAGATCTAACCCCCGGGCTCCGGCCAGTTTGGGGTGAAAAAGCTCAATCAGGAAAAGTTCACGGAAAAGGTTCAGCCGCGTCTCATTCTTTGACGGTTCAATATATCACAGATAGTCAAAGTGGATATATCCAGTGACAGTTGTATATCCCTTGGTATATAATATTTGATTTTGACAAAAGCAGCCGACAATACATTGATTGATGATACACATCCAGAAGTGGTTTGATGTGATGATAATGCCGCCGGGAGGAGCCGTGTAGCGAGGGGCCACGCCGAACTATGATCGAGAGTGACCAATAACGCAGCAATGCGGAGGCGGGCGCGGCAGGCCGGCACATCCAACATGCGCGAATCAGTTGCGTAGCCAGCTTTAAATAGGGCCATAGGGAGGGGGTGGACTTATCAGACAGTAATAAGCCCGAGTTGTACCGACGAAAGGCATGATGTACAGTCAATAAAACTATAGGTTGCCCACATGTTGTGGCGAATATACACTTGCAACAGAGTGACGGTGGAATCCGGGGGCCGAATATACAACCGTAACAGAGCGACATTAGAATCCGGTGTTTCATTTTTTAAAGTTGAGTGTATTGTTAATATAGTACCGGTTTAAGCACTTCTCTAGACCGCCCGGCCTTGGGCCTAAATAAGATGCCGTGCACTTTGCGCCGTGCATATGCTATAACCATCTAATGATTGGAAGCGTAGCAGCTTAAAGTATTATGAGAAAATGTGTCCATATCTCCTAAGATAAAACATCACTTGTTACTGATTTTTTGTTCCAGGCGTGGCGCCAAGTGACGCCGGAGTCTACCATCGGACCGGGCTTTCAGTTGACGTACGCATAGAAGCATCGTCGAAGCGAGAATGTCCCCTGTAACCTTTTTCAAGATCTTATGGCACTGAAATTAAAATCATAATTCATTATAGAGGGAATTATTATTATCATCAACACTTCGAGGCTGGCTCTCTCGCCAAGTCACAAGATTGGTCACCAAAGCTCTCTATTCCCGAAAGCCCTGTAGTATAAGTCTCTTTAAATCTCCGTCCGCAATGACAGCGATGAACTATTTTCATGTATTACATGACATTTAGTAATCATTCCTGTATCTTACATACTACGCGCGTTACTTTGACCAGTGCTCACCTTTTTCCGGTCTTGTAAAGCTTTGATATTTATAGTTGATATGGGATTTGAAAACAGGATTCAATTACAATCGTCACAATCTCAAATAATGTCAAATGCCGGCCAAATGGTCGTTTGT
This sequence comes from Ophiura sarsii, assembly GCA_035610835.1. NCBI lineage: Eukaryota > Metazoa > Echinodermata > Ophiuroidea > Amphilepidida > Ophiuridae > Ophiura > Ophiura sarsii. Next base: position 37,093,151 of record CM069453.1, on the reverse strand, counting down.
TTGTTTGTTTTCAACGATCGTTCTGCCCTTCTGACAAAGGGTTCAATAGTAAGCTCAGAATGTTTCATCCTGTCGGTGTAGTGCAATCTTGGGAACTGCTAGTTATCGAATAAAATAGTGTACTTTAGTTCACAGATACTGGTATACCAGTATCGTTCCATAATGTGCCAGTATTGGCCTTTAAAAAAGTGTAATATTACATTTCAAATAACAACATAATACGCGTAATGTACCCGTCTTCTTATCCTATTAAGAAGGAGCACCACCACGGCTAGTTTTTTTACCGACGACTGTCGGACTGTGGACACGAACATGATGAATGACCACAACTTACAAATCCCCATTGGTTTCAATGCAAAAGTGGATTTTGATTAAATGATTTTTTTTTTTTAATTAATCACATTCTTCAAATTAAATTATTTCATAAAAGACCGTTGAAGTTTGAAAAACAACTCTAGTGTAAGTATCATTTAAAAAAATTATCCATCATTAACCGTTCATCGTATTCGGTTAATAACGTAACCTCGTACTCATAATTTAACCGGCATCGTCTGGTTCTATACACTCTAAATGTGAAAGAGTGAAAAATCACTCTAAATTTCGAGTAAACTCTAATCGAGTGGGTTTCAGATCTGAAAGAGCGAAAAAACCGTTCCAGCTATTCACTCTCACATCAGAGTGATGCCCGCTCGCTACAGAGTGACACGAAAACACCGCTCTTTTATAGAGTGAACAGGCCTATGTATAATAATATGCTAAAAATTATGACCTTCGCATAAAATGTACTCACCGCCATATTTCAACTATTTCTTCACCAAATCCACTTTGTTTTAGGCTATAGGCCTAAGCCCTAGGCCTAAACATGATAAATGTAAAAAAGTGAAAGACAGCTCAAAAGGAGTGATTTTAGTGGAGATGGAATGACACTCGTTTAGAGTGAAGCTCACTCTCCCAAAAGAGGTAGCAAATTCACTCTTTTGGAAGAGTGAACTTCACTCAAAACGATTGGTCACTCAGTTGGCTCTTTGTAAGAGTGAAATTTCAATCTTTTTGAGTGGTTTTTCACTCTTTTACAAGTGTACAGAAAATCTGCCTTACGGTTTTTAACTTTATGACACAGACAGAGTTAACATGTAAACTGTAAAAAGAAGCGTTTATATTTCAGATAACACTTAATAAACACCTCAACACGTTTATTTGTATGTTTTACGTGTAAAGGTATAGGAGGCATTGCATACGATAAACGTTTGCATAAACACTACATACACGCTCGATAAACCAGGTTTATCAATAAAAAAAACTATGACAATCGAATTCGATTGTCATAGTTTTTTTTCGATAAACCATTTATGTTTATAAAACGACAACCGAATTTTTAGACTGAATCAATTATGTTGGCCAGTTCGAGCGTAGCGCAGTGTTGATGCGTAACGTACAAGGACTCATTAATTCCTTTGTCATACATGTAGTTTTACTTTGATAAGCCAGGTTTATCAAAAGAAACTATGACAATCGAATTCGATTGTCATAGTTTTCGAAAAACAAGGTTTATCGGTCGAGAAACCTGGATTTTCGAGAAAAAACTATGACAATCGACGATAAACTTGTTTTTTCGATTTGATAAACATGGTTTATCGATTCGATTGTCATAGTTTTTGAAAAAACAAGTTTATCGGTCGAGAAACCTGGTTTTTCGAGAGAAAAACTATGACAATCGACGATATAAACTTGGTTTTTCAATAACTGTGACAATCAAATCGAAAAACCAGGTTTATCAAATCGAAAAACCAAGTTTATCGTTACTCCGTTTTCGATCGAAAAAACAGGTTTTACGACGATTAACCTTGTTTATCTCTTCAATTGTGCCAAATATTTGCCATACACGTTCTGTAGGTGTTCGTCTAAGTACACACTTGCCTATTTTATGTGTGATAACCAATTGTAACGTTAATCAAAATGAGCTTGTCTTTGTAGATATGATAAATAATACTAGTACACTTCCAAATACACTAAGGCTTATCACACAATTTATTGCATCCCGTAAGCTAATTATAGCATTATGTTGTACACAAGGCCATGCATCAATAAAACAAAGTTACAATCATTGAAATGAACATACCCATAAAGGTTTATAACCATATAATAAAAGTTTGGTAACAACAATAATTTTAATAATTTGGTTATGATAATACAACATTTATCATGTGTATAAGGCGCAATATGACGGGCAACATGCATTAACGATGCCTCGTTGTACTATATGACAGTAAACATGGTAAATATGAAAATATGTAAGAAAACAACACAAACACCAAACCATTTTTGTTTAAAACCATCAAAAGATTAAAATCACCGATGCCACATTGCGTTTTACATTATTGTAAACATTGGAAATATGTAGATAAAAGCAGACACTAGTTTACCAAAAAAAATTGTAATCCAAAGCATTCGAATTTAATAAAATATTAAAATTACCTTTAAGTAAAAAAATAGTTTTACCTTAAAAACTGTTTATAGAGTTTAAAACTCAATAAACTGTTTTTAAGCTAAAACCTTCTTTTTTAATTTTTTTTATTAATGGCTAAATTAAATTAATGGTTATGTCGGAACCCTTACATTTCTGAAAATTGAAGTCGGGCTCATCTAAGCATCAATAATCATATTTGACTGGAATATTCTTCATTTAGATCAGCTATATTATAAGGTTAGACGAGGTCTTAAGTTGTTTTGTGTTTACGAACTAATGCGGCAAACCAAACAATATTGTCTGGAAATATATGTTTTTTCACCAGGTTAGTAGTTATCCATAAAGAGGATTTTATGTGAATGACTAATAATTATTATAATTATTCATCTATTTATCTATATTTATTTATTCAATCTACTATATACAATTTTTATTTTTGGATCAATAAGACTAGTATCTTTCATGTTTACTTTGATTAAGGAATGAGATAAAAACTACATTTTGTCGTCTGCAATTAATTAAGACTTCCACATTATGTTCCCACTCCCTTAACACTTTTGGATCGGTGATTTGACATTTTGCTGGTAATAAATCATCTAAGGATGTGTCTATTTCTCACTATGTGGTCCAATTAAAAGACTGCAAAGGACATAATTATGCCCAAAGGGCATTAACTAACCTTCATAACCCTGAAAATAAGCCATATAGTCAGCGGTTGACAACATATTAGATGATTTTTTACCGGCGAAATGTCAACATCACCGGTTCAAAAGTGTTAAGGGATGGGAACATAAACACATTATTTGGTCGAGCGGAATCTACGCATGCGCTGTGTTATTTATCTAGCACAGGTCGAAATACACCGCTGTCTTGCCTTGTCCACACTTTGCGTTGAAATACGTTATTTTCGTCTGCACACCAACATTATTCCAACGGGCTTAAACTATCCAGCCAAAACGTCTTCATTTTACCACGCCCCTGGAATATTTAGAAAACACAAAAACGAATATTGTATAAAGATAACTCTCAATAATTATAGAAATATTTCTTAAAGTGTGTGTTATAAAGTGTTAGTTTCGTTGTTGTTATTTCTATCAAGCATACCTTAACAGTTATAGAGCCTCGTGCCAACGCACAAAATCTTGCCTCGAAATCTTTACGACGTTTCATCACAACGTACGACGCTTCACTGATGTGGATCTTGTTTGCTATATTGACAGAAGAAAAAAGAAAATAATAGGAAATCGGTTGCTAAATTTGTGGTCGGGAAAGTTGACGTTGGTGGCGATAGTCAAGTGGCAACAAGAGGCCATCGTCTTTGTACCGTTATGAATTATGCATATCCAATTAAACTAAAAGTTATTCAGATATCAATATACCGTTAAACTTCATCTATAAGCCCTCATTGACTAATAGTTAATAAGCTGAAAATAGATAAAAAGGTATGAGCGCCCTCTTTTGATCTAGAGAAATTAGCACGAATGAGTTTAGTGTATTCGATATTCAATACTATAAAGTTGTATCACTATCTAAATAATTTCATGGACAGACGAATTGCTCAATTGGTAAAGCGTCAACTTCAGTATCACGAGGTTGGTGGTTCGATTCTCAAGTACACCCTTTGCAATTTCTTTTGAAATCCTAGTGATATAGAAATTAATGCAAACTTGAATGTAAAATTATTACTCAATTATACAAGCTTTATTTCTTTTCTTTTTTTAAACAAGCACATAATTAATTTGATTGTAAAAAGTAATGATCTTAATAGTCCAACCTTTTTATAAGCTAAAACACATTTATACTACAAATTAACTACAGTAAAATGTATTCATTGGCTTATTTTAAATGTTTCACACAGTAATCTTAAACGTTTCCTTCATCATGATTTAAGGGAGAATTATGATGATGCATATTAGGTTGGGAGATCAAGTTAAGCAACAAAATGAAAGTAACTATGCAAACCACTATAATCCTGGTCTCACAGGATTATAATTGAATGGCTATTAAATCAATTTATTTCCAATAAGATAGAGGGCCGTCCATTTATACCGACCCATCAATCATACATGTAGTTATAAAACAGTATCTGACATAGCAGTCCCGTTTAGATCAATTGGTAAAGCCGACAGTTTGGGCTAGGGCAATTGTGATCGCAGGTTCCAGATGACAATACCTGGTTCGAATCTCACTTCAAGACTTCTTCTGTAGAATTTGGGGCAGAGGACTTCTTTAGTGATATCATGGTGATATAGACACAGTTTCGTAATCCTAAAACTAATCCGTTATAAATCAATAACACGTGGCCACTGTACTACCATTTACATGAATGTAATGCATGACCTTCAATACCACGTGAGCTGCTCAAACTATGACATGTTCATTAGGCGTGGAATTTAAAGGCAATCCGTCAAACGTGTGTATTATAGTTCCGAAAAACTTAAACAGACTTAAAAAGATGGATGGTGCCGTAAATAAGTCCTTCGCGTGATTTCTTTTATTATTTCCACTCAGTTTTGTTTTATTTGTTTTGTGCTTTGTGTTTCTCCAAGAATAGGTATGGCACAAACGTGTAATATCGCGTTTCGAATCAATGAGGACAACAGGCAAACAGTCGAAACGTTATTGACTGGCCATGGCTTGCGTGTCCAGTTTGATTAAATTTTGTTTCATTTAAAAATTAAAAATAAAAAACCAACGAAAAAGATAGATTCCTTGTTCATTCATGATAAAAATAAAACACTGTCAAGAATTTGAAAATTATGACTTTTCCAAAAGAAGAAGTCTTGAAGTGAGATTCGAACCAGGAATTTTCATCTGGAACCTGCGATCACAATTGCCCTAGCCCAAACTGTCGGCTTTACCAATTGATCTAAACGGGACTGCTATGTCAGATACTTTTTTATAACTACATGTATGATTGATGGGTCGGTATAAATGGACGGCCCTCTATCTTATTGGAAATAAATTGATTTAATAGCCATTCAATTATAATCCTGTGAGACCAGGATTATAGTGTTTTGCATAGTTACTTTCATTTTGTTGCTTAACTTGATCTACCAACCTAATATGCATTATCATAATTCTCCCTTAAATCATGACGAAGGAAACGTTTAAGATTACTGTGTGAAACATTTAAAATAAGCCAATGAATACATTTTGCTGTAGTTAATTTGTAGTATAAATGTGTTTTAGCTTATAAAAAGGTTGGACTATTAAGATCATTACTTTTTACAATCAAATTAATTATGTGCTTGTTTTTTAAAAAATAAAAATAAAGCTTGTATAATTGAGTAATAATTTTACATTCAAGTTTGCATTAATTTCTATATCACTAGGATTTCAAAAGAAATTGCAAAGGGTGTACTTGAGAATCGAACCACCAACCTCGTGATACTGAAGTTGACGCTTTACCAATTGAGCAATTCGTCTGTCCATGAAATTATTTAGATAGTAATACAACTTTATAGTATTGAATATCGAATACACTACACTCATTCGTGCTAATTTCTCTAGATCAAAAGAGGGCGCTCATACCTTTTTATCTATTTTCAGCTTATTAACTATTAGTCAATGAGGGCTTATAGATGAAGTTTAACGGTATTTAACATTTATTACAAACCAACTTTTAAACTACGTCTTTCCTTTGGCGTCTTAGGTGTATGGGTGACCATTAGGTGCAAACAACAAATACATGTAGTACGTCTAAGGTAACACGTAATACGTTTAAAGTTACACATACTATGTACGTGTAAGGTTAGATGTCTGACATGCATCTTAGACATCCTAGATAACATCTTATACGTCCTATATAACATCTTCCACGTCTAGAGTTAAGCGGGTCGTTTGATTTGACGAATCACAAAGTACGTAAAAATACTTCGATATCCAATCAGAAACATGTAATATTAACACGTACTACCTGTTACCTTATGATACGTAGTGTGTTACATGTGCTCCTAATGGCCACTTTATGTGCATCCGGTAAAAGAAATCTTCTCCAATACGTAATAAATTAAAAAAGACGCAGCTCATAATTATGTCTTCCCCTAATATCAGGAGAACCCGGGTGCTCAAAGCAAGTTTGCAGATGCCGGTATGTTGAGCGTGAAAATGAAGTTCTTTAGCAGGGTTTGTAAATGAATGGAAATATTACGTGATTTGTCAGTTCCTGTCTGGAAGACACGGGTTGTAGCCCTCTGTGTTTGAATAACAGACATAGTACGTGATACTCTGTTTTAAAAACACAGCACAATTCTTTTAGAGCAGAATGGCGCTTCCTACATTTGTTTATATAAATAAAATACATCTTTTTCTTCAAAAGTACAATGTCGCCCTCTAGAGTTTGATAGCAATGTTACGTTCTTTGGAATTTTTTTAATTTTTTGAAAATAGAAATTAGAATGTGTGAATCGGTGTTTTCGGGCCTTTAATCGTGCCGTATAACATAATAAAATATTAACTACATGGACAATTTCTGATTGAATAAATGTGTAACTTTTATTCTTTATGATCATCCGTTTAAAATCAGTAAGCTAATAGTCTAAATGGTTCAAGCTAACATATATAGTTATTTATTTGTTTGTTAGTAATATAATAATAATGAGTATTTATATAGCGCCTCTTTCAAATGGCTCAGAGCGCTGTTATTTTTCCGCTGGTGATTTACCAGAATCGGGTCGCATCAACTAGGTTCCTGCCAATTTCTAGCGCAAACCTTTCCGCACTTAGATTGTAACATCCACCATTTTTCAATGCAGCTCCCCAAATACCATTGGGTACCATAGCAGACGATTTATTTAAGATGTATTTATTGGACAGTAATAGTTAAAATAGTGCCCCCAACATAATTAGGGCTTGTACCGCTGCACAAATTGAGAGAAAACAAGGACATCATTAATTATAATTATTCATGGACATTTTTGTATTGGGTTTTGAAGAAGGTGCATATTTACTTGAATTTCATGGAATGCAGTTGTAGTAGTGAAACATAAGGAGAATGGATTTAGCAACACATTTCTTCAACTAATAGTGAATACAGTTCAAATTGAATAACTGGGATGATTTTGACACCACAACCAGTTAGTGTCTCTATACTCTTGGTTGATAGTGTAGATGCAACTGCAACTGTAATTTTAATCAAAATTGACGACTGTTGGGGGCACTATTTTAACTATTGCTGTCCAATAAATACAACTTAAATAAATCGTCTGCTATGTAAAACAAAATGAGAGGTCACTATTTCACTCAATCTCCAACAAATTGCAAAAAGCAATTTACGACCTGAATATTTACTGCTCGGAAGATTCTTTTAATATCCTTAATTCACATTTGGGAAATGCAGTGTAAAAATCAATGAATTATTAGTTGCCAATTTGATAAAGGTGATGACAATTAGTGCTAAACGCACGTCTGGGGGGTTTCGATTAGTTCTGTCTGGTTCGCGAAAATAATCATGAACTGCTCAACTAATTTGTTCGAGTCAAAATTAAGTTGAGCTTCATCCATTGAAGTCTAAGCAGGCTTCTCGTGGCAATTCGCTTGCATCGTATTGTTCATAAGGCCTGACATTTGCACAAATGAAGGTGAAGGTAAATAGGGCTATTTCTATTTTAATAGAAGTATTTTCCTTTCACCTTAAAGGCGTCATAAATTTGCAAGAAAATCATATACATTGGGATAATTTCTCCTCAATTCAGTAGGCTCGCAATACGTCGCTTTAGCTTTTAACAAAAGAGCCGTTAAGGTCATACAACCCTCACCCCACTAGACCATACAAAATCATCCAATCTCCACGCGCGTGCTGCTGCATTGGCTCGATTACGTCACCTATCGCAGGCATATATGGGCACGAAGTTTGTGCCCGCATATGCGCTGGGGAGTTAGCTCAGTTGGTAGGGGCAAAGACTGGGGTGCGGATGGTCCCGGGATCAAATCCCGGGGGTGCTCGGTGATTTTTCGGGTTAAACAAATTATACTCCCCCCCCCCCCCCCCCCCCCCCCCACTCTAATTCCTCAAATGAATGTAAAAAACAACGACCCTATCTGAGAGGTCCGTTTTCCCGGAGAACAGGTGGGTTTTTTCGTTGCCTACTCGTAAAGAATGATATGGAAACACGAATGGCTTTTACACTATGCAACCCAGAAACCGACCCTGCCACCTTAATGGGCAATGAAATAATTAGTACAATACATTGACTATCTTCAGCATATAATCAGGGATAACCTTGACCATGCGTAAGCAATTAAGATAAACAAATTCTGTCAACAGCAGCATTGAATAGAATGCTCCTGGAAAATGTCGTAGACACAATCGAGGGGCCGGGTCACTCCCTGTGTGATGCGAGGACAAGGCAATTTATATTCAAAGTCCCAACAGTAAACACATCGAGACTTCTTCAAACAATTACATACTTCTGCTGATACAGGCACTATGTAGGTAAAACTGTCACTAGTTCGCACGTTGCGAGTATTTTAAACACCGCATATATGTTGTCAGTAAATTGCCAATGTCCTCCCCCTCCCTTCCCACACATCACCCTACCACCCCACCCCACCCAACCCAACCCACCCCAACCCACCCCCTACACACCCCACCCCACCCCCAACACTCCAACGCAGAGACAACAAAAAACCCACACAGATAGAGAGATTAAAACTGATGTGACTAGAGTAATATTGATTCACCTTGTCCCATAGACTCCATTGTTTTGGCCGTGTTGACAGTTTCTCCGAACAAACAGTAACGTGGCATTGTTTTGCCTACCACTCCAGCGGCACAGGGACCTGAACAAATGAAAGGCAATCAATTAATTAAGTTTTAATATTTGTATAGGGATGTGGAACCCCCATCGGGGGACCGAATGAGATGTAAACTCGATGATAAGGATAATTGATGAGCTACAGTGCATCCGTCATTGCGTTGCATCAGTGCACCAGCCCTCGAGCGCCGAGGGTGTAAGAGGGAAGTGCACGCACGAAAGGACGAGCACGATTATCAAGCAAAAATGCACTTCTACCGAAACGATTATCTATCATACACTTGTAACACTACATTTTCTATGATAATAACATTAAATATTACATTATTGTCTATTTAATTGAACTTGCTATATTTTTTATTTTACAAACACTACCTATGTGTGTAATATTATGGGTTAGGCATGATCTACGTAAATATTAAATTCCTACTTGAGACTTCATAATCTGATATAACGAAACCCTGAAACGTAATATTTCATGGGAAAAGGGTTGCAGTGATGGCGCTAGATAGACATTCTAGTGAAGCCCCCGAAATTCCCATATAAATTGCATTATATTCTGCGAATTAAGTAAACGGTTTCAGATGGTAGTTAGTATGCCTAAGTATTTTTCTTTGGTGCAAAAAAAAACCAGTTTCCAGGAAAATTTAGGGCGCACTCACATACATATCTCTATGTGTCCCCAGTAAGAATTATAATGTAGTCTTTTCTGGTTTGTCCTCTCTAGATCTCCTTCCATGTTTGGGTTGCCAAAAAAGAACTTTGGCTGCTGCTTCGGCATTTCTCCGAAAACAGTGTCCGGCAAGTTTTAGTCTCCTCGACTGTAGCCTCACAGAGATCGGCAATAGTTTCCCATACAAATCGTTATTGGTGGTATGCGATTGCCATGCTACAACTAGCGACTTTCTTAGGAGGTGAGTGTAGCAGCCATCTAAAGCCTTCTCTGTTTTGGAAGTGATTGACCAGGATTCTGCTCCATATATCAGGAATGGTTCCACTGTCGTTGTAAATATTGTAGATATTTTTTACATACTTTCCAAGATTGTGCCTTTCTGATGTTGAAGTCCTTTTCACTAATGGCCATCCAAGCACGTTAGTACTTGAAATCTTGAACAATTTCAAGGTCATTTCCATCCAGAGTTGAAATATCTGAAGGGGGCTCATTGTATTGCATGGCCTTGGTATTTCTAGCATTCATGCCTAGTCCAACTTTGAGTGCAACAGCTTCCACAAGGTGTAGTAGTCCTTTTGCATCTTTGAGGTTGTTTGCTAGTAGGGCAATGTCATCCGCAAAATCAAGGTCTGTTAAAACTTGTGGACCCTTTCTTTGGTTCTAGTAAAAAGCCAAGACGCTCTTCATTGCCGTTCAAAGCTTTTCTCAGGACGTGGTCAAGCACAGTGATAATTCAGATTGGTGCCAGTGTATCTGCTTGGAGAACCTCTGCCTAGATGTTAAAATCTTGTGTAACATCATCTGGTGATGTGACATGAGCAGTAGTATTTCGGTACATTAGCCCTATAGCAGACACTAGCTTCTCTGGGACTCCATAAGCTTGTAGAATGTCCAGCATTTGTCCTCGGTGGATGGTATCAAATGCTTTCTTGAAGTCAATGAAAACAAGATCTACTTTTAGATTGTTGTTCTTTATCTCCTCAATAATTCTTCTTAGAACAGGTATCTGTGTTACTGTTGATCTTTCTGGGCGAAAACCATTTTGGTTGAAGGGTCGGACAGGGTCAAGGAATGGTCTTATCCAGTTTAGCAGCAGTCTGATGAATGTTTTCGCTAATGGATGACAGACATATTCCTCTGTAGTTCTTTCCTTCTCGTAAATGACCACTCTTTGGGATTGGTATAAGGCTGAGAAGTGACCACTGGTCTGGTTTTCAGTCATTAAGTAGTGCATCATTGCAGAAGTTAAGGATAATATCATCAACATGATCAAGGTCACATCTTTATAGAACCTGATCTTTGACCTTCGGTAATAACCTTCTTTGCTGCTAAGTACTCGTCATGATCGAATGCATCGGTTCTCATATGAAATTCTTGAAATACTGTGTTAATGACTTCATTCTTCTGCTCAGTAAAACTGGGGGTTGCCTAGTAGTTGTTGGAAGTGTGTATACCAGGTATCCAGTCTTTCAGCCGGTGTTTCTCCTTCAATATGGCCTTTCTTGGCAGTCTTGCGTCCACTAACCTCATTGATGAGATCCCATCACTTTAAATATATTCACATCCTAGCCAACACGTATGCATAGCCCCATGTTGGCCCTATATGGGCAGCTTTGTGGGCCTCATTTGGACGGCCAACATGGGACCCTTAATATATTGGCCACTTTGTCCGAAAGGGGCCATGCGAGTTGGCCCCCATGGTTCCCATCTGGGCAGGCCCATATGGGACCCTTACTATTTTGGTCACTTTTTCCGAAAGGGGCACATGCGATTTGGCCCCCATGGGTCCAATGTGTGATTTACATGGTTTAATTAGGGCCAAATCAGGGTTCTAAATGGGCTTGCCCTTATGGACAGCCTATAGTAGGTAATTGATAATTGAATCATTTACATACCCGAATAAATGACTGACAATTGGAAGAGCAATTCAGTCATTTGGCTTTTTATTAACATTCTCCAACAAAATTGTACATGTGTACAGTTTTGTGTGAAGTAATGTTCTTACTTGCCATTAAATTATGAAAAAGTGCATGATGAATCATTTATCAAAATTTATAAATATACAATCCATAGTGTTACGAAACCAATATAACCAAGCTCGGTGCGCATGCGTGGAATTGCCCTGATGTAACCAATGTGGGTCCCATGTAGTCAGCCCATATAGGACCCTAATAGGTTTACCCAAACGTAGCCCATTATGGCCCTTGTAAAACCCATATGGGACCCATGTGATCAGCCTATATGGGACCCTGATAGGTTTACCCCAACGTAGCCCATTATGGCCCTTGTAAAACGCACATGGGACCCATGTGGTCAGCCTATATGGGACCCTGATAGGTTTACCCCAACGTAGCCCATTATGGCCCTTGTAAAACCCACATGGGGCCCATGTGGTCAGCCTATATGGGACCCTGATAGGTTTACCCCAACGTAGCCCATTATGGCCCTTGTAAAACCCACATGGGACCCATGTGGTCAGCCTATATGGGACTCTGATAGGTTTATTGCAAATGCTCGGGTGTGATTTCAGTGAATGTATTGGTGTGATTTGAGCACATGTTCAAATGTTCGCTATGATTTGAGTGTAACTTCCATTACCTGTATCGGTGTACTCTGGGCGCATAAACTGATAAAGTTGACAAATGTGGAGAAACACATCGTCGCTTCGTCGTAATATTCGGCGTGCATTGAACCTTCCAACATCAACTCTTTGGATACCGTTGAAGGCAGCAGTCAAATCCGTGTCCCATTATTGTTCTTTTTATTTATTGGAATAGATGACAGTAAAGCAAAATACTCTAACATTATACCACCTGGTTTTCTAATTAAAGTTTGCAAATCACTCATCGACAAATCTTTGCCTCAGAGTTTGTTATTGATTTCGATTGTAATGCAATGTTTTATAGACTTAGGCTTACCTGTATGTATTCCTATCCGTAGATCATACGGCTTGTCCAGCATATGTGGTATTTTCAACTTGTGCAGGGAATACTGAATAACGAGTGCCAAGCACGCTATCTCCGTAGCATGCTGATCTCCGTTTCTCTCCGGGATACCTGAAGAAAAGAGAAAACACATTTTGAACGAGCATGACCTTTTACCCTGCTTTCACTTTAACTTTCAAAGAAACTTCTAGAAAGTATACAGCCAGTAAATCGGTGAAGTAACGGCTGATTGACAGGTAGGACACCAGCCTACGTCGTCTGAGTTTACTCTGCGTAATATGAATTCACAATCGACACGTCACCAACCGATCTTCATAGACCCAATAAACCTATTAAAAGTATTTTCACGTTCGACCGTACATTCTTTGTATTCCCCGGGTTTTATCCAAAGCGAATCGTGCCCTATTTCACTGTATACCCAATTCACTCACCAAATACTGCCCTCATATTGCTCCCGGTATTTATATGTTAACACTTTCCATGCGGCAGGCGTCTGCAGACGACATTCCAAAACTTCACAAAATATTTCAAAAATATGAAAACTATTGAATTTCATTACCCTGAAAATAGTGCTTTGTATAATGGTTAAACTAATAGCCGCGAGGATAGTGTTAAGACCTATTCACGGTGGTGTAAAATGTCGGGGGCGAGCACGTTGTGTTAAATTCCTAAAATTATAGATTGCTAACAATAACTCGTTTTTAGAATATTGTTCAAAAATATATTTACCTGATGCGACAAAGTATGCGTCTCCTGTAGTCTCTACTTTATATGCGTCGAATTTCTTGATCAATTCGTCCAGAGACTGATATAACGTATTCAACATTTCCACAACCTAAAATGAGGAATGTTATAAATAAACATGGATATTCATCACTGAAATTAATTTAATAAATAATAAATAATAAATAAAATTAATCAATTACAATAGTTAGTTGGTAAATGGTCGTCAGATAATTATTTTTGCTATTTTATTATATTATAGTTATGTCTAATTCACTTGGAATTAAAGTACATATTATTGCTGAAATCTATGTTGAAATCAAGTGTTTAGTTTTTAAATCAGAAAACCATGTGCCATGCATTGATTCCCAGATCATGTTATCGGTTTCCAGATATGGCACCTTACCAGATCTGGTAATTTGCCCGGCCGGACTGTCTGTTTCCCCCCATTGGATGAAATATGTAGTAGTTATTCGTGTGTTTTGATATAGTATCAAAGTTAATAATAAAACAATCAAAATCAAATAAGTTGTGTTGATGTCATTGAATTTGCCACCAATTCATTTATTTTTATACTTGTACTTAACATGAACAATACGGAGATAATTTTCCAGAGTAGATTTAATGGACATGTGACTATAGGAGGCCGTCATTGCGAGTGCAGCGGAGAAATATCCCCGGATGTGGAAGCTTCACGGTACAACAGTATAGGGATACTATTTACTAACTTTAGTGAAACTGTTTACAAACTTTTTTAAAGATACTTCTTGTATACGACAAGCTTTGAATACATTTTCTTGACCATTCATATGTAATAGTAGTTCTCATCATCGGATTTGCATTTTTGCTGTGGGATCGAAGATTTAGAGACGATTTAAAACACGATTTAAGACCCATTACGGTGATTTTGTGTGCAAATCATGGCGATTGTGACAGCATGGATTACGTAGCGCGTGGTCTGTGGTATTGAAATGTGTCTCCTGGGCGGAAAATAATAGCCGTAATGGGTGCATTCCTTGTTGATTTTCGTAAGTGTCATTAGTAAGGTAAAGCTTATCATAAACGATACTTAGAAAAAAATTCCCTTGAAAAGAAAGCCACTAGCCATGCATTATAAGCGACATCATCATGGCGGCCCCCTTTCAGTCACATGTCCATTAAATTTACTCCGGGCAATTTTATCCGTATTGTTGACTGGTAAACATTAAACCAAATCCTAAGTACCAGGGTTATGACTGCAGCGCTTGAATGTTACATTTGGGACAATGTTAACCTAACACTATGTTGGAGATAAAGTCTCTTATTGTTCATTGTTTTGTTATTGATATATATATCATAAAGCCGTTGATCATGTTGATGTTAAATCACAAAGTCAACAATAGATTACTTTATTTATAAATAAATCATGTTTTTGTATTCCGCATGATAAGTCTCATAAGGATGTAAGCTCACATAAGGATCTGTTAACCTTGTGACACTGTTGAAATGATTTTTCAGAAGTACTGTAATTTAGGTGATATACTGTGCATACAAGGGACATGTTAAGTAATTACACATCATTATTAAATGGAGACAAGGGTCATTCTCTGTTTATTTCTATGCATGTTTTTATCAATCATTATACTCATCGGTAATGTACACGTAGTATCCTCTGATTAAGTGAGGAGGAAATATTTGTATGAATACTTACTAGAGTAGTTAATCGGACTACTTATCTGCACGAACATCATGTGATCGATATTTATTAATCAATCAATAAGCTTATTATAAATGGCTAGCATCGTAATGTGTCCTTCTTATTAATCAGAAGTAAAACTAAGATTATCATGCGTACATATCTCATATTCTCAATATCATGAGATGACGCTATTAACTTTGAATTTACAAGCAAATGAAAAGAGTGCTTCGTATCGAATATCTATGGTATGGTAATCAGGGTGATTTTATGCATTTAATTTATGGCCATCAATATGATTTGAGTGCATTTGGCATATGGCCCTTTAAGTGATTTGAGTGAACGTAACATACGGCCATCGATACCAGTGCACGGTGTGATTTGAGTAACTTCTACATGCCAGTATCGATTGATTTGAATATATTGCAAATGCACGGGTGTGATTTCAGTGAATGTATTGGTGTGATTTGAGCACATGTTCAAATGTTCGCTATGATTTGAGTGTAACTACCATTACCTGTATCGGTGTGCTCTGAGCGCATATACTGATAAAGTTGACAAACGTGGAGAAACACATCGTCGCTTCGTCGTAATATTCGGCGTGCATTGACCCTTCCGACATCAACTCTTTGGATACCGTTGAAGGCAGCATTTGACTCAACAAATTATCAGCACGAACTCCAGCTTCCACAAGTTCTCTGGTCTTCGTTTGCAAGTTGTCTCCGATCTGTTGAATCTTCTTGGTCTGGTAAAATATGGCCTGAATAATGATGGGAGAGATTACTAAAACTGCAACGAAACCCAATACAGAGAAGATTACCTCGGTCTGTCGATATTCTATGGCGGTATCCAAGGCTATCATGATATCATCGGCAACCTTTGTTTTAACGACATCGAGTATGTCTATGTAACTACTCATCTGATTGAACCAAAGATCACCTTTCTCTAACGATGGCTGAAGGTGTTCTATGTCATTAAGTATGATTTCATTTTCCATGGCCACAATGCTCGAAAGTAAACCACTTTGAGAATCCAAAAGTTCTATGTAGTGAGCTTTCACTGTCCCCGAATAAAATACACTTCTGTCAAGAAAGGCATATCCGTAGATATTCTCCTGCATGAACCAGAGATACATTGAATGATTGTTATATCCACCCAGTGCGTAGAAACTGCTACCAAGAGCTCTTTTGATGTCAGACTGTTCTATAGTCATCACAAGTAATTCATACGCAACAAGCTTGTTCAAAATAGTACTGCTTGTGTCCACTCGGAGATCCGTGAAAAAGTAAATGATTACATCTATGACTGCGGAGTAGGACTCCATCACTGAATACAGAGTAGATGATTCCTCGGCAACTTCATCTCGATACTTCTGGAGGTGTTGTTGAAATGTGTGCTTCGTGTGAAAATAAGATGGCGTCGTCTCCTGGGAGGATGTCTGCGTCACACCAAGTTTCCATGTCGTCACTTGGAATATTGCTGCGTCTGTACTTGCATACTGTTCCCGTAGTCTGTCATAAACACTGGCATCTTTCCAAGAAGATATGTACAGTGCGGTGGTATCGCGTTCGATTTGCAGTTGACTGAGCAGGCCTCCGAATTCGTGCAGACTGGATTGTATGGTGTGTTTCACGCCTTCCATCGACTGCTTAGCAGAAATCGCATCACGTACAAACACGGTGTTGACGGCAATTAGGACAACGATAGGAATGAACGCGATCCCTATCATGCGAATAACCTGGCCTCTCCCTGTGCTGCAATTGCCGCAGCTATTATACCACCGTTTGGTACCATCCTTATCCGGAACAGAGTCATGTTCATTGTTCGAATCCTTTCTCCTTGACAATTTAAAAGTAGAATCCGACACTGATTGAATTCTCTGATTTCGATAACAAGGCAGCAGCGACATGTTGAAACTCTTTCAATTAAAGGCTAAGGCGGTATGTCCGTAGAGGATGCCAGTTTCTGAACATGTAACACTTTCAAGAGCTGTTTGTACTTGTACACTGCTTCAAAGTATCGCTGATTCGACTAACCATGCTGACTAAGATGTACATTCGTGTGAATTAACTTCATCAACACGTATGTACATACGTCATACATGTAAACGGGCAATCGTCGCAATTCTAGATGTACGTACAAGATGAGGAGGATTTTGTTCAGTGTGATTTGTTCATTGTCGTGAATGAATATTGTACGATTGATTTGATTTGGATTGATTCCCAAGCCGTTAAAATGATTTAATTATGAAACTTTAAGTAGCGTGCGCAAAATTAAGGATGGAGAAAAAGACTCGTACTATAGTACAATGTTGTTGTACTGCCATAGACAAATCTCTGAATACCAGCTATAATAGCACCCATGTGTGTCATCTGCGACTTGCTGTCGCGACTATATACAATGTTAAAACATATTTTTCGAACACTTTGTAGGTGTAATGTAAAGTGTTCCTCTTTCCCCCTGATCAATGTTGAATCCCACAATATGCACACCATCAGCAATGATCAGCACAGAGCCTCGCAACATTGATCGGTGGGGAAGGGGTGAGATATGAGGAAGGGGATACTTCAGGCTACCAGAACTAGTTTCGATTTTCACGTGACTCAAATAGCGTGCTTGTTATGGTCCAATAAGCATGGCAATTAGGGTCAGTGTTCGAACACATTTTTGCTATGATTGTAGGCAAGTCAGATGTTGAGTAATTTCACAGAACTGTTTCTGATTTTTCCACAAAAAAAACAAATTCCACTTCATTTATAGTTTGTCTTACAATATAAGTTCACCCGAAACCATTTAATGGAATTGGATGTAAAATATGTAAATTTGTTATGATTAAACTGCCGATTTGTGCGACTTCTATGCTCTTTTTTTGCTCGGAGTGTTGTATTGTAAAATTCAAATGTTTAGGTTTATTTGATAACATCTACCATAAGTGTTAAACATCATAATTGTAGTGTTTCTCAAGTCTGCGTTGCGTCAAAACAAATATGGCCCGCGAACCGTCTCGGTAGGGAGAATAATCACAATTAAGGCCCTACACAAAATATTAATCGGGTATCATCGTTGTAGCCCCCTGAGTAAATGTCAGTTTTACCCTGGACACAGCGTCCTAGCCTCGCGGTGCCGCCTTAACCCTCTGGGCACTGCCTGCCTATCTAACAGTGTTTATGATTGGATAATTACAAGACACATGCATTGTAATAACCAATTAAATAAAGCTTCTAAAATATTTCACTCCACTCTTTATCAGGGATACAATTATTCTAACAATGTATTTGATTGGTACAATAAATGATATATCCATCTTTCTGACCAATCGGCAGGTAGTTCTCAGCTATCAGGGGTAAAACAATCAGTTCCAGCGTAAATTGGTAGGAAAAAAATAAAAACGGATGTTCCTTGCCCTTCTCATGAATTAGACCATACAGCATTACAGCATAGTCACGCATAGACGGTACCGTCCATGGCGTACGTGAGCTTCCAAATGATTCTCTAGAGTCCTAATGGGTATTGATCTACACGTACAACTACAATTGACAGGTTACTATTGATCAACTAATGTTCTGTCTCTCTTAATCATGTTAATCGCAAAGTTTGAGTTGTCAAGGCAGATTTTAATATAGCGATAAAATCCGGTTAAGTTCCGTATAGAAATCATCCATGTCCGAAACAGCATATGTGCTGTAACCATGGTAACATGTATTTATATGGTGTTGTCAAAATGGATAAATATTTACTGAAGTTTTCCGATGTTCTGGGTTTTGTTCATGATATAAACTTTATTTCTGTGTTTAGTATCGTCAGTTGTTGCTGGTTCTACGCTGATTTGTTGCCCCTGCAATTATAAACTTACAAGTAAAAAAAATATATATTCATATGATGAATTTGCGTTTCAAAAACATGTCTACTATAACATGTAAAGTGCTCAACAAAAGAAAGTCATACACTTTGTTTAGGTCCTTTAGCGTAACTTCCGATTATTTTTGACCAAACAGACTAGATAGACATTTGGATGAATCTTTCCGGCACAATTTGATACCAAAGTTGTCACCTAACAACAAAGATAAACCATGATTAGCACCATTTGAAGAAAATTAGTCACTTTTCAATTTGGCTCGCAGGCAGGACCCAACGCAGTTGCACTGTGTGATCAATATCCATTTCATTACCGGCCATTCAAGTGCCACGCGCAGCATTTTCTCGCGGCTTGCGTGCGTTGAAAATGTGACTTTTGAAAAGTGACTAATTTTCTTTCTTGCCGGAAAGTGTATGACTTTCTTTTGTTGAGCACTTTATAAGGCGTGCCAAAAGCATGAAAAGGATGTCTATTATAACATGTATAAGGCTCTCAGATAAGCTATCAATCGCAGGTAATAAGCTTATTATCAAACCAGTGTCCTATGGGGAACAAAATTAATTAAAAATACATCCCATGTTTGTTTGTTTTCACCGCCTAATTGCAGAGATATGATACATTCAGTAACAGGGGTGCGAATCCCATTTTGGCCACTTTTGGGTGTATCCTTGGTGTAATTCATTCATGAGTTAGACTGGTGTTAAGCCTCTATTACTGAATAAAGCTGTCTAATCCTTTAACCCTTTAAAACAGTTTAACACAGATTTTGTGCTAGGCTAATTCCGTGCAGAATTACATAAACCCACTTTGGAACCCAAATTGGACTTTCAACCGAAAAAAAACTGCATTGTGATTTTAATGATGATTACGGGATATTTCAATGTATTGTTGACAATTCAAATATTCTGTGATTTGTCATGGATAATATGGATGAAAATATGCTTTTCCGCTTGAATTCAACTAACAATTATCATTTAGTACGTATAGATTAGTATTGATTTTATTGATTATGTTTAATTACATACGAAATGAGGATTCTAATGAAAGAGTTATCTGCACGTGAAAAGTGACATGCCTGGGGATATTTGCTATAATTTGATAATGAAAGCTCCAAAACAGATAGAAAAAATTCTTCTGACGCATTTTAAGATTGTTGAACATGACTATTAATAATTCACGTCCAATTTTTATAATTCTCATGGCTAGAAAGATCATGTTTCATATGGGACGCTTTTTTGATGCCCTGTATTTGTACTGTATCTGTAATCATGGCAATCAATTCTCCTTAAAAAGAGTTTAAAATAGAAGAATTTGTATCCAATTATATTAAAATATTCGCTAATGAATTGGGTTATATACTCTGTACCAACTTATTTTTCGGTTTTTGTGGAAAATTAAAACAAAACAGGCCCAAGGAATGTCCCTAGGTGCTTCGTTTCTCGGAAATAATCCTTAAAAAGTTTGGACAAACTCCAGGAAAGGGAAATAGTTTATACAATGGTCAACGGTCAAAAACAATATGATTCAGTTGAAAAGTACCTACACTTGTTCGTTTGACTGCAAGGAACAAAAATGTCAATCATATCAAATTTGTCCTAGATTATGTTTAACAAGATATAACACAAAAGCCCTACGTAATCATGAAAATGCCTTAATGCGCTTACGGGTACGGTTTAAAACAAATCCTTTATTCTATAGATATTTTGTATACGGCTCAATGCACTCTTTTGGTAAACAAGTCTTCATTCTTACGTACATTGCATAATTGCCTTAGCAACGAGTCCGTCAGGGAAGTAATGGAACGCGTGATAAGTTGACAGTGAATGCAAATGAATATCATTATAGAATCTGCTCTTATAGAATCTAGTCTGGTCTGTGTAATATTGTACATACATGGTCGTTAAGGGCGAGGACAAGGGCGAGGGACAAGGGCGATAACATTTTCAAAATAACAACTATTATTCTTCCTAGTACATATCATGGTAAAAATGTCTGAATTCTCCAATTAGGCGACGAAAAAACCACCCTGTTTTACGGGCGGACGGTCAAGTAGAGTCGGTCGGTCTTTTTTTTCTTTTTCTTTTTTAAATTACCTAAAATGTCACCAAAATCTGCAAAAATCGGTAATTTTTTGTAAACATTTGTGAACATATTTTTCGACATATTTGCGGCCAAAAAACGGCTGATTTTACATGATTTGAGAAAAGAATTCTAAAAATGTGGCAAAACGCAAAAAGTGGGTCGGTCGGGTCCGTAAAACAGGGGGGGGGGGGGGTTCCTCGTCTTAAGTGTCAAATATATTTCCCCTATCTTACAGCGTATAATGCGATTACAATGAAGGTTGAGCAAGGATTTCTACTTTACGTTTTGACGTACAATACCAACAACTTTAGATTAACACGGGAGCTGCAATGGTTCAGGTTCAATGAAATGATAATGTTTTAACATTACATTTGATATTTTTGAATTATCTAATCCAATAGAAAATGTAGATTTGGAGATCGTACGTGGGGAACACTAAACAATAACACTGTAAGCAGGCGTTACCAAAAAAATGCGTAATAAGTGGTGGTTTTTAAAACCGGGCGCTTTACTTACGCAAGCGCGCAAATACGCGAGCTCGCAAGTTCGCGAGCACGAGAGTACGCAATCACGCGAGTAAGCAAGCACGCTAGTACTCGAGCAACGCGTTAACATGCTTAAAGGGGTACGCAGACAAAGTTAGGTTGGCAAAGATGTCCACATACGTTTGGTATAAACGTATATAACTCCTAGCTGTGTCAGCCAGACCGGGACCGGAAACCCCTAAAATGGACCCATGCTCCCCAACTATTAGTGCGAAATTATTGTCTTAGCCCTATCCTAGAACAACATATTTGAATCGACGTCTTGTTGTACAAAGAGGTCCGATTATTCTGAATCCTTACAAGTGTAAGGTCATACATGTAAGACAATTGTAAAAATGTAAAAATCCCAGTTTGTATCAAAATCGAGGGCGCAGCCTCCAAGACAGGTTTTTCATCAAAACCTTGTCGTTATCTACGCGTTGAGAACGACAATGATCTCCCCCATTTAACACCTTTCTTAAAAGGTGTCAAATGGGGAGATGAACTCACAGATTGGTCATTTTATTGCAAATTTTGACTTCATAGGCAATACGAGATTAGGGGTCTTTTGGAAAATCGTTGGTCAGTCATGATTACAGCATGATGTTTGACTGGCCCCCACAGTAGCGTATCTCCCAGGGGGGCAGAGTGCCCCCCCCCCCCACCCCCCCCCCCCCCCCACCCCAGACGGCTCTGACCGGGAAGGCCAGCTCAAACTACCGGGCTAAAAAAAATCGAAGAGAAGGGAAAAAGAGAGGGAAGAGAGGAAGAGAAAAGGGGAAAGGAAAGGAAAATGGGGAAGGAAAGGGAAAGAAAGGAAAGAGAGGGGGAGAAAGAGAGAAGGAAAAGGGAAAGGAAAAGAAAGGAAAGGGAAAAGAGGAAGATCAAAGGGCAAAGGAGAGAGAACATCTAAGGGCTTTTACTTAATTCCCATCTAAATGACAACTTTGCCCCTTGCCCGGTTTGATGATGGGCAATTTAGTATAAAATGGCAATTTTCTCGCGCTACGCGCGCATTTGTGAAAAATGTACCTTAATAATGGCCATATTCGTGTATAGGTTTGAAAATTTTCGCGCGCTGCGCGCGCAATCTTTTTACTTAATAGGGTCGAACTGAAGTTCACCGGGAAGAAATACCCTTTGCCCCCCCCCTGAAAACTACCCCAAATACGCCACTGGGGCCCCCACCGAGGGATCGTGTCGCGCCCATCGTCGTCTGGACCGAATCAAGTGGATACACCACGTGGGGACGTGTACGGCTGTGGTGCCGGGTTCGTCTGACCTCTTGTTAACAGATAATTTCAAAACAATGTGGCTGAATGCATTCGATCAGTGCAAATTGGATCGAGGAAACACTTTTTGATTTGGGCTTCCTCCATCACACCATGAGATGTCTCTTTCATTTCCACTTTTCCAATAGAATTCCTTATTTCATATTCCGCCAAAGAGGATAATTTCATAAAGATTCTGGTGCATAAGTAGCCTCAACAAAGATTCCACCCATTTAAGATGAGTTTTTAACCTTTTCATGGATCCTATGCCGTTTCTGTCACTGGGACCACCAAGTCTTCCTATATGGAAAGCAACGAGTCGTCGCGTTTCCAAGCTGTCTTATCAGAAAGAATTATTTTTGCATTGATTTTGTGAATCCAAATATTACTTATCGATTTTGAGTTTGCTTTCGCGCCATATTCGTGTTTGTTTACCGTAGGCATCTTGGTTGGAATTCGTCATCGGAATACAAAGGCGTGTACCCAAAATACTTCTTAGCCTCATCTGCGCGGACGATCGGTAGTCGTCACATAGAACTAATCGCCATCTTGCTTATCGGCAGTCTCAATATGTAAATCGGTCGCAATAGATAGCACAGTCATTCACACACTGACGCTGGAGTGAGAAAGCAAAAGGACACATGGTACTTTGACTTTCTTGCAGAGCCACATTTCTGAACAAAGGGTTCAATTAAGCGGCTGTAGGATTGCAGTGGAGTTGCGTCTCCGACACCGACAGCGTGGTCGGCGGGATCTGTTAGGTATTTTGATGCCTTCCCGACAGTTGCCTTTCCGGTTTCGCGTAGACATTTGATTGCCATCTCAAATGCCCACACAACGATACCGGCATACACGGTTTGGAATCGTGGTGAATCGTCCCTTATGCGTGTGAAAGTAGACCCTATAATGTTTCTAAGACCACTCAGAACCAGTCCCCACGACTTTTTATAAGCGCACCTACAACAACAGAGGGCAGCAGATATTAATGTAAAAAACTAATCGATATATCGTCAAAACCACCGGTGTCGCCGTTTTATCCAAGGATTCTAGATAATGCGGACGTGCACCTGGTGGATCATAAAATTGTATAACTGATAGATCCCATTTTCTATTGTGCTCTGTTGAAGGAGCGTGAACATTACAAGCACAGATACAGATACAGATACAGATACAGATACAAAATATAGTGTTTACTTTGAAATTGCAAGGAAAAAGCTGTTTTCCCTGCCGGACTAGTCCAAATAGCATAATATGTGCCCAGATTTACTCTTTTGAATAAGCTATCACATTTTTAGCTACGTATAAGATCAACGTCATTAACCGGTCAAACCGCAATCAATTTAAGGCCACAATTGTCGTTCGCATTTAATTCGCAAGAAAATACGCTGTTTTCCCTGCCGGACTAGGCCTCTAGGCTAATAGCATAACATGCGCCCAGATTTGCTTTTTTGGATAAGATAGCACATTTTGAGCTACGTATAAGATCAACGTCATTAACCGGTCAAACCGCAATCAATTTTAACGCCACAAATGTCGTTCGCATTTAATTCACAAGTAAATACGCTGTTTTCCCTGCCGCACTAGGCCTAACTAGGCTAAATAGCCTAACATGTGCCCAGATTTGCTTTTTTGGATAAGATATCACATTTTGAGCTCCATATAAGATCAACGTTATTAACCGGTCAAACCGCAATCAATTTAACGCCATCAATGTTGTTCACGTTGAAATCTAAAGGGAATTTATTTTTGACTAGGACCAATGCCTGACTGTCTGTTATACTGGCGACCATGATGTGAACGACATGTGGAGTACGATGTGAAATTAGCAACCAAGTGTTTGATGCCACACTATGAAAATAAAAGTATATTATGCACAAGAACCTTTTATATCTATTTTTTAATAATAAAAACTTCCTTGTGCATATCGTTCAATGAGATAGAAGCGAAAATGGGGTTGTTCAGTGATACCCATTACAAATTACACGCTGTTGTAATGGCGGCCGAGCTGTAACAAGGATAGTTCGTTGGAAAATTTGAAAACGATGACATAATATAATGTTAACATACAAACCAAATGTTGGATGCCGCATTATGAAAATGCTAGTAAATTATGCACAAGAATTGCTTATATTTAATGTTTGAATAATGAGAACTTCCTTGTGCATATCGTTCAATGAGAGAGAAGCGAAAATGGGGTTGTTCAGGGATACCCGATGAAAAAACACGCTGTCATAATGGCAGCCGAGCTGTGACAATGATAGTTCGTTGGCAAACTTTTGTGGGGCAAACGACAAGTAGGGAAGACACCTGTTGTTGCACAGTCAACGCACTTCGATCACTTTTCCTATGTGACTGCCAATTGAGTGCGGCATTTATTTTTACAAGTTTGTTAATCAATAGTTCATATTTACGTCTGCCTACGTGTGTGATGGTGGTATCGAAATAGTCCGAATAGGAAAGCTCACTTTAGACCGCTTTCTTCTAATACCAGCGTATGTAGGAAGACTGTTTCATTCACAGGTGTTTGATCTAGAATTTTCTGCAACCCTCATATCAAATATTGTTAATCTGTAAATGGTATAATTCTTGATTTAAAAATCGTTGTGAAATGTCCATAATTGTGTGACATGCGACTTAAAACCCTGGACGTGAACGTTTACAACATTTTGATAACTTTTCCAACATAGACTTCAATATAAAGCATTAATCGTTCATGTAGTAAAAAAAATAGAAGTGTTAAGCATGATTATCTGCTTCAAATAATTATCCACATAAATTATACAGTAAGTTTTTGAATATTTATGTAGTTCCACATGCTCTGTGTCTATCAGCACATGTTAAGGTTTAGTCACACAGAAGACAGCTCCCGGCCCAACCTCTTCCCAACTACACAAGACCACCATTATTTTCAAAATCGGCTGAAATCTTGTTCAAACTTGCACAATTTACATTTTGGATCCCGACCAGGGTGAGCAGGGATGATTAGTATGCGACATTCCCCGCATTCAACAAGACAAGAGATGCTGAATCGCCTACCATCAGCATCATGAAATCAACAAGATCGAGCATGTTTAATCGGTGACGCCACTTGTTCAGTCCCCGATCAATCGCCGAGCTTGACACGACGACATGTTGCTGTCAAGACTGCTCGCCGATTTGTACATGAGCAGTTGACTACAAGTCGGCGACTACTCTTCTGTAGTCGCCGATTTAACATGTCAAGTTGGCTTGCATCTTCTCTCCCGCTTGGAGCAGACTCGATTGCCGACCACTTTCCAACTACACACAACCACTCATGATGCGCGCCAACTCATCGGCTACCGCTTCCAAACCGCTCATGTGTCCATGCCGACCTTCCCGATTAAATAAACCCGCCACGATTTTGTTAGGCTGCGAGAAAAAATCGTGGAGAGTTTGTCAAATTTACCACGTGCTCCCGACCACACAAGACTGCAGAAGACTGCATAGGACAGTCCCAGACCTTGCCGAAACTACACATGTAAAAAAGAAAACTGCTCACGATATTCGAATAATGGCCAATCGTGACCAGACTTGAGCAGTCTGGAAGTGGTTTTCTAGCAAATAATCGGCTGTGTGACTGAACCTTAGGGATATCCATTTGAAACTACTTTCCAACTACACAACCACTCATGATGCGCGCCATGTATACCAATCAGTCTCATCATGTATAGATGGGGTGACATGTGACGTCACGTCGGGCATTTGGTCGGCAGTTGCCATTGTTCTTTGCTTGGCGGTGTGCACGCGCATCCTGTTTTGTTTAAAACCCGTGCTTTTAAAACTCGCGCCAAAGCATTATAAAGGGCAATAAGGCACAGTGGACAGTTATGTGGTCATATTGTTCCCTCTAGCATGTATCGACAGTCCAGTCCCTTCGAACGTTGCTGTTGTTGATAAACATTGCTGTCACACCATCTATATACTACGCTTTATTCCGTCAAGGCATTCATTTACCTAAAGTATCACAAAAAAACTAACCTCTGCCAGATCGGTCTGCATAGCTCGGTGGATTAGAAACTCGCTTGTGGTGCAGAAGGTTACAGGTTCGAATCAATCCTCTGTGTTGTGATTAAATAACTCAAGGAAGTTATTGACTTGAATTTTTTTGAATTTTGTGAGTGCTGTAATTATTGAACTAATAATCAAATGCATATAAAAGTATACCTCTTTGGAATGGAAATGGAACAGAGAATCCAAATTATGCGTCAATTTTGACCAAAACGGTTTATTTTTTGAGAAAATCACAAAAATCTCTTTTTTGACCCAAAAAAGTTCAACAAAGCTAACAAAAATGATTTTGAGTAAAAAATTCCCAAATTTCTAGATTATGATGTAAAGACACTAACTTAGGGACCATTTTTTTTAAAACCTAATCTATTTTTTGTTGTTGAAATTCTGACCAAAAAGCTCCCCAAAAAAAAAAATCCACTTTTTTTCCACTTTTTTGTCAATAATTATTTCAAAAAATATTAAATTAGGTGGGGTTTTTTTAAATTGTCCCTTAGTTAGTGTCTTTACATTGTAATCTAGCAATTTGGGAACTTTTTACTCACAATTATTTTTGTTAGCTTTGTTGAACTTTTTTGAGTCAAAAAAGTGATTTTCTCAAAAAATCAGCATTTTTGGTCAAAATTGACGCAAAATTTCCCTCTGACCTATTTCCTTTCCAAAAATGTATACTTGCATATACATTTGAGTCATAGTTCAATAATTACAGCACTCACAAAATTCGAAAAGTGACTTCCCCTTAAGTGGAGATTAAGTGGAGATTGGTGAAATAAATAAAAGTTTTAAACTGACGTTAGAGAAATATTACAAACACTATAATTATATATAAGTTTCTCCCTATATTCAAATGTTGTTTACGGTAAATAATATCGCGTTCGGCATCATCTGGTTCTTTACAGAAGAACTGACTTACGCGTGTTCACTTTATCACAGACACAGCAGAGTTTTTATAACATGTAAACATTGACACCATGGGGAATTCCCTAAAGGTCCGGCTATCTAGACAGTATCCTCAACCTTTCCAATAGGATGTGTCCAAAAGGTGTCCCATGTGAAACATGATTTCTTTTGGCAATGAAAATGATAACAATTGGATCTGAAACTGTAATAATCATGTTCAGCCATTTTTAATTTGTCATGAGAAAAATAATTAATCAATTTTGGAGGTTTCATTATAAAATTATGGTAAATTTACTCAGACATGTCAAATTCAACTTTGACCAAGTTGTTTGTGCAGAGACAGCGAACTCTTTAATTGGAATCGTCATTTAGTGTGTCAACATAATCAAAAATAATCTACCTATTAGACATAAACGTTGATAGTTATTTCAAGTTGAGCAGAAAAACATCATCCATATTAATATAATGACAAACCACAGAATATTTTATTATTAGATGCATTTTTAAACAAATACATTGATGTACCCCATACATCATCATTGGAATCTGAAAGCATATTTATAAATTGAAAATCCCAATTTCTGCTCTCGTTGTTAATGAATTGATTATATAGAGTTAATGGGTGTCCTCATGTACACTTTTGACAAAGTTTATCGCTAACCAGAGCGATTTTGCACTAAACAAAATCTGTGTCTGTGAGGGCGGTTTAACGCTTATTCTCCAGTGTGCGACGTTCAGTTTTTGTTACGGAGAAATATAGGTCTATGTATGATGACATTTAGCACGATGACATTTTTCATTGGCTGTTTCCCCATGTTGTCCGTGGACTTTTGGGCGGTTTCCGTCAAATGATATATGTTTCAAAGGGGGGTTCGCACGTTGTATCGGAGAAAAATCCGACGGGAATTACAGTGTCTGGGCCTGACTTTATTTGTCAGCTTTTTTGGGAGACCAGGTTGTTTGACACGTCCTGTAGGTGTTCATCTAAGTACACACGTGCCTATTTTATGTGTGAAAACCAATTGTAACGTTGACAATAATTCTAATAACTTTAGTTATAATAATACAACATTTATCATGTTTATAACGCGCAATATGCATTAACGATGCCTCGTTGTACTGTATATGACAGTAAACATGGTAAATATAAAAATATGCAGAAAACAACACTAACACCAAAGCATTTAAAACCATCTAAAGATTAAAATCACCGATGCCATATTGCGTTTTACATCATTGTAAACATTGGAAATATGTAGATAAAAGCTGAGACTAGTTTACCAAAAAAACATGAAATCCAAAGCATTCGAATTTACTAAAATATTAAAATTACTTAAACTCTATAAACTGTTTTTAAGATAAAGCAATTTAAACAAATTAAATTAAATTAATGGCTATTTCGGAACTCTTACATTTCTGAAAATTAAGGTCGGTATTTACAAAACAAGTTAGACCGGGTTTAACTTTAGAGCAGGTCTAAATGGAAGTTGTTTCGTGTTTACGGACCTTTGTTTTTAAAATTCGACAACTAATGTGGCTAACCAAACAATATTGTCTGGAAACATGTTTTGTCACCAGGTTAGTAGTTAGTTATCCATAAAGTAAGGATTTTATGTGAATGACTAATAATTATTATATTTATTCATCTATCTATCTATATTTATTTACTCAATGTACTATACAACATACGTATCTTTCATGTCATATATGTTTACTTTGATTTAGGAATGAGACAACAAAATACATTTTGTCGTCTGCAATGAATCAAAACTCCCTAAAATCATTTGGTCGAGATGAATCTCTTGCATTATCCACGCATGCGTTGTTTCATTTATCTAGTATATGTCGAAGTACACCGATGCCTACACGTTGAAATGCTTTATTTTCGTCTGCACACCAACATTATTCCAACGGGCTTAAACTATCCAGCCAAAACGTCTTCATTTTACCACGCCCCTGGAATATTTAGAAAACACAAAAAACGAATATTGTATAAAGATAACTCTCAATAATTATAGAAATATTTCTTAAAGTGTGTGTTATAATGTGTTAGTTTCGTTGTTGTTATTTCTATCAAGCATACCTTAACAGTTATAGAACCTCGTGCCAACGCACAAAATCTCGCCTCGAAATCTTTACGACGTTTCATCACAACGTACGACGCTTCACTGATGTGGATCTTGTTTGCTATATTGACAGAAGAAAAAAGAAAATAATAGGAAATCGGTTGCTAAATTTGTGGTCGGGAAAGTTGACGTTGGTGGCGCTGGTCGAGTGGTAAAATGATGCCATCGTCTTTGTTCCGGTACCATCATTTAGTTTAATCCAATTAAACTAAAATGTATTCAGATATATATTTAACATTTATTACGAACCAACTTTTAACACTTTCCACGCGGCTATTAAACAAAAGGGTTACTGACCCAATTACTAGGCATTGTACTTATTTCAATGTATTTCTCATGGTGATTCTAACTATTGTAATAAAATTCAATAATTTTGACATTTTTGAAACATTTTGTGACATTTTGGAATGTCGTCTGTAGACGCCTGCCGCATGGAAAACGTTAACTACGTCTTTCCATTTGGCGTCTTATGTGTATGGATGACCACCAGGTGAAAACAACAAATAATACGTCTATGGTAACACGTAATACGTGTAAGGTCACACATACTATGTACGTGTACGGTTAGATGTCTAATATGCATCTTAGACGTCCTAGATAACATATTACACGTCTAGAGTTAAGCGGGCCGTTTGATTTGACGAATCACAAAGTACGTAAATATACCTCCATATCCAATCAGGTACAAGTAACATTACACGTACTACCTGTTACCTTAGACGTAGTGTCTTATACGTTGCTCCTAATAATGGCCACTTTTATTATGTGCATCCGGTAAAAGATATATTCTCCAATACGTAATCAACAAAAAAATGACGCAGCTCATAATTATTTCTTCCCCTAATGTAAGGATAAACCGGGTTCTCAAAGCAAGTTTGCATATGCCGGTACGTTGCTGAGCGTGAAAATGAACTTCTTTAGCAGGGTTTGTAAATTAATGGAAATATTACGTGATTTGTCAGTTCCTGTTTGAAAGACACGTGTCGTAGCCCTCTGTGTTTGAATAACAGACATGGTACGTGATACTCTGTTTAAAAAACACAGCACAATTCTTTTAGAGCAGAATGGCGCCCCCTAGAGTTGTTTATATATACGTATAAGTCAAATACAACTTTTTCTTCAAAAGTACAATGTCGCCCTCTAGAGTTTGATAACAAAAATGGTATGTTCTTTAGAATGTTTTTTGAAAATAGAAATTGAAATGTGTGAAAAAGCACCCTAACCATTGGTGTTTCCGGGCCTTTAATCGTGCCGTATAATATATATAATGAAATTTTAACTGCATCGACAGTTTCTACGGGTAGTCTAAATGGTTAAAGCTAACATTTTCTTTTTTGATACTACTTCAAAATCAAAAGTATCAGGACATCTTGCATGCTACAAATAGAGAGAAAACAAGGACAGAATTAACTATAATTATTCACGAGTTATTTCCAATACAAAATTTGTATTGGGATTTGAAGAAGGTACATATTTTCTTCAATTTCATGAAAGGATTTAGCACCACATTTCTTCTGATAGTGAATACAGTCCAAATTTAATATCTGGGATGATTTTGACATCACAAACAGTTAGTGTCTCTATACATACTCTTGGTTGATAGTGTAGATGCAACTGGAACTCTAATTATGATCAAAATAGACGACTGTTGGGGGCACTATTTTAATCATTGCTGCCCAATGAATACAACTAAAATAAATTGTCTGCTATGTTAAACAAAATGAGAGGTCCGTATTTCACACAATCTATAACAAACTAGAGCGGTTCTCGGGCTTCGCGGTTCGCGGGTTTTGCGGTTATCGGGTTGCATGGTTTTTGGTTGAGCGGTTTCGGTAGACATGTTTAATGTGGTTGGTACTTTAGGATCCCAGCGGAACCAGATTCGATGACTGTCACACTCACATTGTTAGCGATGTGTTGTTATAATGGATAGTTTGATTCTCGAAATGTCTCTAAACATTTGATTTGAAAATTATCCATCATTTCATTCATCAAAATAATAAACAAAAATAATAAAAATAAGCTTACTTAAAAACACCTTTTCGGCTAAATCACGATTATTTAATGTAAACTTATATTGGAGATAAAATTTGAAATGCGAACATCATTTGATACGTCAAATGTGTTGCGGTTTGATCAGTTCATTATACACATACTTTACACGTAGCTCAAAAAGTGAAATCATATCAAAAAAATCAAATCGGGACACATTTTATGGTGTCCGTCATTTTTTAGGCTAAATTGCCGGAATTTTTTTCTCCATCAAATTTGTTGCGGTTTGACCAGTTAGCTACACAGACTTTATACGTAGCTCATAAAGTGAAATCATATCTAAAAAATCAAATCGGGAGACATTTTATGGTGTCACTCATTTTTTAGGCTAAATTGCCGGATTTGTTTTCTCCGTCAAATATGTTGCGGTTTGACCGGTTAGCTACACAGACTTTATACGTAGCTCAAAATGTGAAATCATGTCCAAAAAGTCAAATCAGGACACATTTTATGGTGTCTGTCATTTTTTAGGCTAAATTGTCGGATTTGTTTTCTCCGTCAAATGTGTTGCAGTATGACCGGCTAGCTACACAGACTTTATATGTAGCTCAAAATGTGAAATCATATCCAAAATATGAAATCGGGACACATTTCATGGTGTCCACCATTTTTTAGGCTAAATTGCCGGAATGTTTTTTCTCCGTCAAATGTGTTGCGGTTTGACCCGTTAGCTACATACGCAGCTCAAAAAATGAAATCATATCCAAACAATCAAATCGGGACACATTTTATGGGGTCTGTCATTTTTTAGGCTAAATTGCCGGAATTATTTTTTCTCCGTCAAATGTGTTGCAGTTTGACCCGTTAGCTACACAGACTTTATACGTAACTCAAAATGTGAAATCAAATCCAAAAAATCAAATCGGGACACATTATTATGGTGTCCGTCATTTTTTAGGCTAAATTGCCAGATTTCTTTTTCTCCCAGTCAAATGTGTTGCGGTTTGACCCGTTAGCTACACAGACTTTATATGTAGCTCAAAAAGTGAAATCATATCCAAAATATCAAATCGGGACACTTTTTATGGTGTCCGTCATTTTTTAGGCTAAATTGCCAGATTTTTTTTTCTCCGTCAAATGTGTTGCAGTATGACCGGCTAGCTACACAGACTTTATACGTAGCTCAAAATGTGAAATCATATCCAAAAAATCAAATCGGGACACATTTCATGGTGTCCGCCATTTTTTAGGCTAAATTGCCGGAATGTTTTTTTCTCCGTCAAATGTGTTGCGGTTTGACCCGTTAGCTACACAGACTTGATACGCAGCTCAAAATGTGAAATCATGTCCAAAAAATCAAATCAGGACACATTTTATGGTGTTTGTCATTTTTTAGACTAAACTGTCGGATTTTTTTTCTCTCCGTCAAATGTGTTGCAGTATGACCGGCTAGCTACACAGACTTCATACGTAGCTCAAAATGTGAAATCATATCCAAAAAATCAAATTGGGACACATTTCAAGGTGTCCGCCATTTTTTAGGCTAAATTGCCGGAATGTTTTTTTCTCCGTCAAATGTGTTGCGGTTTGACCCGTTAGCTACACAGACTTTATACGCAGCTCAAAATGTGAAATCATGTCCAAAAAATCAAATCAGGACACATTTTATGGTGTCTGTCATTTTTTAGGCTAAATTGTCTGATTTTTTTTCCTCCGTCAAATGTGTTGCAGTATGACCGGCTAGCTACACAGACTTTATATGTAACTCAAAATGTGAAATCATATCCAAAAAATCAAATCGGGACACATTTCATGGTGTCCGCCATTTTTTAGGCTAAATTGCCGGAATGTTTTTTTCTCCGTCAAATGTTGCGGTTTGACCCGTTAGCTACACAGACTTGATACGCAGCTCAAAATGTGAAATCATGTCCAAAAAATCAAATCAGGATACATTTTATGATGTCTGTCATTTTTTAGGCTAAATTGTCAGATTCTTTTCTTCTCCGTCAAATATGTTGCGGTTTGACCGGTTAGCTACACAGACTTCATACGTAGCTCAAAATGTGAAAAAAATCCCAAAAATTCAAATCGGTACACATTTTATGGTGTCCATTCATTTCTTTAGACTAAATTGCTGGACATTTTTTTTCTGCGTCAAATGTGTTGCAGTTTGACCCGTCCCTTATGAAAATCGCAATCAATTCTGCAACCTTGCGCAAGGTTAAATTTGGAAAAATACAACCTTGCGCAACCAGTTTGGTTGTTCTGAGAAGGTTGCGCAACCTTGAAGCAATCATCCACAACCTTTGTGCAACCTTGCGACAAACTTGTGCAACCTTACGCAACCGTGCGACAACCTGTGACAAACTTGTGCAACCTTACGCAACCGTGCGACAACCTTGTGCAACCTGGTACCACCTTGCTGCAATCACATTTTGGTGATTGCATTTTCGTAAAGGGAATACAGTACACAGACTTTATAAGTAGCTCAAAATGTGAAATCATCCAAAAAATCACATCGGGACACATTTTATCATGGTATCCATCATTTTTTAGACTAAGTCGATATCCCGGGGCCCATTTTGGGACCAGAGATTCCCAAAATGTCTCTAAACATTTGATTCTGGAATTATCCATCATTTCATTCATCAAAATAAAAATAATAAAAAATAATAATAAGCTTATTTTAAAAAAAATTGTCGGCTAAATCACGATTATTTAATGCACATTTAATGTGGAGATTCATTTGAAATTGATTTATTTTGTATTTAATCTGTGCATTATTTTTACTCTTTCGCTAAAATGTGATTCTTCGCCGGGTATTTTCATTTTCGTAACTGATGTAAGCTCTAGTTTCGATAGATTGGTACCAAATCTATAATTTGGGTATCGGGTAAAATACAATGTTGGAAGGGAATCATTTTTATGGCCCACTTGGTCCCACCGTCCATGGACTCACTCACATTTTTGGAGACTCAAACTTGTCCTTTTATGTTCTCTTTGGAATTCATGACATTGCTATGAAACTAAGAGCTAGCAAAAGTGGTTCAGAAAAGTCGCATTGGATCTTTTTATTTATGACTAGCAAGTAAACAACTGTGGTATTAATACAAAATCCTGAGAGTGGTATATACGTACTAAGTCTCAGACAAAATCTTCGTCGGCCATCTTAAAAAAAAATAATCACATTGGTAATTTTGTTTTTCTGTGTAAGCATATGTAAAGCTACCGGATTGAATTTCATCCGAATAATAGATGCATATGGGTCAAGAAACAGGTGAGCACTCATTTTTTAAGTTAAACCTGTCCGATATGTCCGTGAAAAACCGAATTTAGACATTAATTATTATGTTAAAATTAGTCACATGATAGCCTTGTCTTTTTGGTATGGTTCCCCCTTATTTATTTGCCTGAAGAAGTACTGAAAAGGACTACGTGAGCTCATGGTATCAATGAACTCACGCCAGCCGATTTGCTTGAATTATAATTGACTATAACTATCCGCATTCATTAACGTAGGCAAATAACCTTATAAATAGCGTATAAATGACAACAAACACCAACATATTATGCCAGTGAGAAGAATGAGAGGAAAATGATTGATGAAATACAATAAATACAAACACAAACCACATTTTAATTCCATGTAATTCGGGGTCTACTTCTTTATGCGTAGAAACTATCGTAGGGGCGCATCACTGTACATCCTAACACATATACCTAAATGTGAAACAGAGAACGTGCCTTGGTTACGGCCCAAAAACATCTTAGTAACGCCTAATTCTGGACCTCAAAAATATGCTCATGCAGTAGGTATCAATATAATACACAACTTATCAAAATTTCCTTCAACCAACGTCCTTACTTTTCAAGATTCTTGTGCCACAAAAAATACGATAAAAAGCCACGATAAAAGGCAGTAACTGGTCCGTGATAACACAACACATACGGACAAAACCCCCTAAAAAATGGCTACAAATGGAGATGATCAGAATCATGCTACCAAACACAGTATTCGAGACTTGTAGTCATCTCATAATTAGAAAAAGCCGGTTACGACCTGAATTTTTACTGTTTGAAAGTATATTTTAATTTCTTTAATTCACATTTGCGAATTGCAGTGTAAAAATAAATGAATTCTTAGTTGCCATTTTGATAATGGGGATGACAATTAGTGTTCAACGCTCGTCTGGGGATTTCAATTAGCCTCTGGTTCGCGGAAATAATCACGAATCGCTCAAATAATTTGTTCGCGCCAAATTTAAGTGGAGCTTCCATCTATTGAAGTCTTAGCAGGGCTCTCTTGGCAATTCTCTTGCATCGTATTGTTCATAAGGCCTGACATTTGTAGGCGAATGTAAACACTTATTTTATTAGAAGCATTTACTTTCACCTCAATGTGTCATATGTACAAGAAAATCGTATACATTTGCTATTAAATTGAGTTTTCAAAGTCTATCTCAAGAATTACTGAACCAATGGTAGGCAACACACACAACCCCCCCCCCCCCTCCCGACCCTCCCCCCCCCCCCCCACACCCCCAACCCCACCCCCAACACCCCAAAACAGAGACAGCAAAAAAAAACCAGACAGACAGAGATTAAAACTGATTTTAATCAAAATTGACGACTGTTGGTGGCACTATTTTAACTATTGCTGTCCAATAAATACAACTAAAATGAATCGTCTGCTATGTTGAACAAAATGAGAGGTCACTATTTCACACAATCTCCAACAAATTACAAAAAGCAATTTACGACCTGAATGTTTACTGCTCGGAAGATTATTTTAATTTCCTTAATTCACATTTGGGAAGTGCAGTGTGAAAATTAATGAATTATTAGTTGCCTTTTTGATAAAGGTGATGACAATTAGTGTTAAACGCGCGTCTGGGGATTTCGATTAGTTCTTGGTTCGCGAAAATAATCATGAACCGCTCAACTAATTTGTTCGCGTCAAAATTAAGTGGAGCATCATCCATTGAAGTCTAAGCAGGGTTCTCTTGGCAATTCGCTAGCATCGTATTGTTCATAAGGCCTGACATTTGCACAAATTAAGGGGAAGGTAAATAGGGCTACTTCTATTTTATTAGAAGTATTTACCTTCACCTTAAAGGCGTCATATTTGCAAGAAAATCGCATACATTGAGATAACGTCTCCTCTATTCAGTAGAACCGTTAAGGGTATACATTAAAGCCTTTGTACGAGTTTCATTCCTTTTAATGTTATTCAATTATGCACAATTGTATCAAACACTTTCCACTAGTTATAGCATATACAAAACAGATTTCCCGATTTTCAAAGTCTATCTCAAGAATTACTGAACCAAAACTAGGCTAATACTAGGCATGATGTACTAATTTTAATGCATTTGTCAGGGTGATTCCAAATATGGTAATGAAATTCAATAATTTTGACAGTTTTGAAACACTTTGTGAAATCCTGGAACTGTCTTCTGCACCAGACTGTCGCGTGGAGAAAGTGTTAGTACATTAGGGTCATTTTATACCAATTCCTCTTAACTTTTCTGCCACTTTTAATTAAGAAAACAACCGTAAAGGGCATGCATTAAAGCCTTTGTTCCGGGTTGAATGCCTTATTATTGTTATTCAATTACACACCAATGGATTAGACTGGATAATTCTTTACCGATTCAAAATAATTCTTTCTCATTCTAAGCCTTGGTTAATTGGCATATCAAAAGCCGTTTGTTCGTTTCGTTCATTCAGTGATTTCAAAACAAGATAATTTTAAATGTCCTTAAAAACCATAGAATACAGTAAAAAAACAATACTGATCTGTCGTTTTTGTTCCAAAAAGTCAGCCGTTATTTGAGACACCATATAAATTGTACGACAATTATTGGGTCGTATACCATCTGGCGTACCAGCAGAAAAAAAATGGTCTTGAACATGTTGAAGCATATTGGAAGTATGTGGGTATATTTTGCAATAATAAAAGTCAGGCTAAATTTGAAAAATAGAACTCGATTTGTATTTATTTTTTAAAGGTTTTGGGAAATTTTGAAAATTTCCCAACAATTCCTAAAATGTATGTAAAAAACACCGACCCTATCTGAGAGGTCCGTTTTATATTCAAAGTCCCAACAGTAAACACATCGAGACTTCTTCAAACTACATACTTTTGCTGATACAGGCACGATGTATAGGTAAAACTGTAACTAGTTCGCACTTTGCGCGTATTTTAAACACAGCATATCTGTTGTCAGTATATTGCCAATGTCCCACCTTCTTCCCACACGTCACCCTCCCACCCCACCCACCCCACCCCGGCACACCCCACCCCAACCACACCCACACACCCCACCCCCACCTCCAACACAGAGACAACATAAAACCTAGACAGACAGAGATTAAAACTGATGTGACTAGAGTAATATTGATTCACCTTGTCCCATAGACTCCATTGTTTTGGCCGTGTTAACAGTTTCTCCGAACAAACAGTAACGTGGCATTGTTTTGCCTACCACTCCCGCGGCACAGGGACCTGAACAAATGAAAGGCAATCAATTAAGTAAGTTTTAATATTTGTATAAGGATGTGGAACCCCACTCGGAGAGATCGAGTGAGATGTAAACTCGATGATAAAGATAATTGATGAGCTACAGTGCATCCGTCATTGCGTCGCATGAGTGCACTAGCCCTCGAGCGCCGAAGGTGTAAGAGGATAGTGCACACATGCAAGGACGAGCACGAAATCAAGCAAGAATGCACTTCTACCGAATCGATTATCTATCATACACTTCGAGAAGTGTATAACTACATTTTCTAAGATACTTA
Organism: Ophiura sarsii; assembly: GCA_035610835.1. NCBI lineage: Eukaryota > Metazoa > Echinodermata > Ophiuroidea > Amphilepidida > Ophiuridae > Ophiura > Ophiura sarsii. The sequence goes on along the minus strand of CM069453.1, from coordinate 37,054,329 downwards.
AAGGGGCATAGATAGATTTCTCAAAAAAAAAGAAATACAACATTTTTAGCTTGTTTAGATAAATGATTTCCATAGAAACTCTCTCATGTAAGATTTCTTCAAATGAAATCAGTAAAATTGAAAAATAAAGACATTTTCTCAGCATTCGAAGGTGTTATTAGTGCTTTTCCCTTTTTTTTGTATTTTGATTTAAAAGCACCACCAATAGAATCAGGGAGGTCATGACTATGCATCACGCAACAAGCCATGGTTATTTTGAATTAACATGATACAAATAAGTAAGAAGCCATCTGTGGCCTTTGGCTAATTTCGATGTCATCTACATCGAAATTAAAAACGCTATAAAATCCATGAATTTCACATGAAATACTGCAAATTAAGCTCTATGATTTTAGGTGGTAGTTAGTAAATAAGCATTACGTGTGAAACCCCCAACTTCTGAAAAAATGAGGGCTCCCTCCATGAAGTATCTCTTAGTGCCCTTTTAATTGACTCGCGATATATATATTTTACAAACACTACCTATGTGTGTAATATTAGGGGTTAGGCATGATATGTAAAACATTTTATTTGTATGCATACATGGCCAATAGTCCCACTGTGTCAAACTTGATTAATGAGGGCTCACCGAGTTGTTATGATTTTAATACCAACAGACAAAAACAGGCTGGTATTAACTTACAAACTATAATAAACACACTTAACTGGAAAAGTGTCATATTTAACCCTTTTTTCAGTTGGTGCATAGTTGAACCCTGACAAGGAGTCATTTTTAACTACCTATTTTTAGTGTGTAGCTGTCATAATTTAAACACTAGCTGTCTCTGTATGGCCAGATATATCTGTCATCAGCTCCTGCCCCTTGTCTGGTGGTTATCTGGCTAAGATTAGAATTACCCTACCATTGAATTCACCTGGTATAAATTGTATGTGGATTGTTTGTTTTTTGGGTAGGGTATTCCATGTAGTGTCTGTTTGACAACAACACTGGTACATGGATCGTGTACAAGTGAACATGGACAATATTTCCACTGTAAACAAAGTGTCTCTAGAGCTGAAATTATAACCTTGAGCGTACAAGTGTTAATATCAAATTCCTCCTTGAGACTTCATAATGTGATATTTCAGGTTAAAGTTATAGTTTTAGATTTATGAAACTATTTATTAACCTTATTTGTACTTTTTGAGTTCTTCATGTAAATGACTGTCCCTTTTTATGACTTACCAGGTCACCAAACAATGAATCACCCAAATGAGGTTTTTTTTTCTTCCTATAGGATCCACACTACTAAATAAATAATGGAACAGTCCACGAAAGGCCTGTTGAATTGGTTGGGATGACACTCCTCTAAGTGAAATATATAAAAATGCTTCAAAAGTAGTGTTGTTGGCCAAACTTTTGATCGGATGATTATTAAATGAAGATTATCAAACAATATCAGTGCAAATTTTCTTCTTTGACCAATTTTTTATGATTTTATAGTCATTTTAGATACTTCAAATAATTGATTAGAATTGCTTAGACCTAGGCTTGGCCTGGGCAATCTACAAACATGCGTATCTTCGACGGGCATATCTCGAAAATGTTGCCTTGACCATATTTTTTTTAACAGGAAAGCCAAGACCATGATCTTCACACAGAATGCAAAGTGTATAAGCGAAAAAATAGCGTATAATTATGGTCCATTTTACACAGTAAGCATAGGGTATTTTATTAGTGGTGTGGACCCTTAAAGTTTATTTTCATTCATTATTTATATCACACTTTAATTGCGTTTTAGCAATATTATTAATTTCACGATGTTTCTTAAATTTAATTCTTAATGCAGTAATGCTATCTAGTTTGGATAACTACCATATTTGAATTTACTGACACATAATGTTCCTATAATTATAAGCTTAGCGATTATTGTTTTTGATTGCCCTCATAATATCTAAATAGACAGTGTATGACTGACACAATAATTTGTTTATCTGTTTTAACACAAATGGTTCAATTTACCTCGTTATATAATGGTCTAATAAAGGGGTAACAAAAAGTAAGCCCCCCCCCCCCCCCCCCACCCCCTAAAATTAGATTACTTTTATTTACATAATTTCACACACATTTAAACGTTTTGAAAAATTGAAACGATTATGAAAAGAAAAAACGCTTGGCTACCAACAGAAAGTTTTACATTTTCGATATCAAGTTTACTTTTCCCAATACAGTCACATTTCCTCAAAATGATGTTTTTAGAAAAAGTGGCACTTACTTGTATTGGATTTGGGCAAATTTCACGTTAACGGAAACATCAATTTGGGGATATTTGACTTTTTTGGGAAAAGTAAACATGATATTGAAAATGGAAAACTTTGTACGGATAGCTAAGCGTTTTTCCTTTTTAGAAAAGTTTAAAAAAATTGTGTGGGGTGTTACGCAAAAAAATTTGAATAGGATTTTGAAAATTGCCCCTGTTTCTGAGAACATCATTTTGTGAAAATGGGACAATTTGGGGGGAAATAAACATGATATTGAACAGGAGAAACTTGCTGTGGAAGCCCAAGCACTTTTCTTTTCACAAGTTTTTAAATTTCTCAAAACTATTAATTTACTGGTATGGACCAAGTGCCACTTTTTCTGAAAACATCATTTTAGGAAAATGTGACTGTTTTGGGAAAAGTAAACATGATATCGAAAAGGTAAAACCTTTTTTTGGTAGCCAAGCGTTTTTTACTTTCATAATCGATTCAACATTTCGAAACGTCTTATTGTGTGTGAAGTTATGAAAACAAAAGTAATCTAATTTTAGGGGGGTACTTACCTTTTTTTTTACCCCTTTATGTCAAGGTTATTGAAGCATTGGTTCAGTTATCATTGAGACAGACCTTAAAATTTGGGAAAGGTTTCTGAAAAATCTGTTTTGTATTTGGTAAAACCAATAGCCTCGTGTTAATTACAAGCTTCCAATTCAAAGCTATGAGCCTCGCTACATTTGTTGAATATATTCTTGGAAATCTTGTTCCATTTGAACGAGTGACTATTAATATTATATTTTGTTTTTCAAAACATTTCACAAATTGGGTTTTTACTGATAATTTTGGGACAAGAATATTTCTGATTGATATTGTTTTGCGGTGTTCATATTCACAAGTCAGTCAATTCCCAGTTACATTATTGTTTTTTTCTCCCCACTGTTTTGGAATAGATGAATGTAAAGCAAAATACTCTAACATTATACCACCTGGTTTTCTAATTAAAGTTTGCAATCACTAAATTCTTTGCGTCAGAGTTTGATATTCATTTCGATTGAAGCAGTTTATAGACTCACCTGTATGTATACCTATCCGTAGATCATACGGCTTGTCCAGCATATGTGGTATTTTCAACCTGTGCAGGGAATACTGAATAACGAGTGCCAAGGACGCTATCTCTGTAGCATGCTGATCTCCATTTCTCTCCGGGATACCTGAAGAAAAGAGAATCACATTTTGAACGAGCATGACCTTTTACCCTGCTTTCGCTTTAACTTCTAGATGTCGGTAAATATACAGTTTGCCTTTTGAAATTACCTAATAAATGTCACTTGAAAAGATCAATTGGAAATATTTTATGTTTTTATATTAACAGAGAAAGTATACAGTCAGTAATTCGGAGAAGAAATGGCTGATTCATGATTTTATACACTTTCCCGGGATTTTTCCACGCAGCTGGCGGCTGCAGACGACATTCCAAATGTCACAAAATGTTTCAAAAATGTCAACAATGTTTAATTTCATCACCATAATTGGAATCACCTTGAGAAATGCATTAAAATAAGTACAAACATTCCTAGTATTGGTTCAGTAACCCTCCCGATAGACTTTGAAAGTTGGGAAAGGTTTCTTAAAATCTGTTTTGTGTATGGTAAAAATAATAGCCGCGTGGAAAGTGTTAAGACCTATTCACGGTGGTGTAAAATGTCGGAGGTTTTCGGGCACCTTGTGCTAAATTCCCAAAATTATAGATTGTTAACTATAACTCGTTTTTATTAAAAAAATTCACAAAATATATTTACCTGATGCGACAAAGTATGCGTCTCCTGTAGTCTCTACTTTATATGCATCGAATTTCTTGATCAATTCGTCCAGAGACTGATATAAGGTATTCAACATTTCCACAACCTAAATAAGGGGTAATGTTATAAGCAAATATGGATTCATTAAATGCTCTTTAATCCCAAGGAGAGGTGGTGAAGTTTGATTTTGGTTGGGACATTTTGCTGGAAAAATCAAAAGTAAACCCATTGATATATCATCTGGCCTATTGGTATACCCAAGCACCAAATGTACGGCCGTTTTTATGTGCCATGCATTGATTTTCAGATCAGGTTATCGGTTTCCAGATATGACACATTACCAGATCTGGACCCTATTGCATAACCGTTGGGATTCAGTGTTGTAGTCGAGTCCTCATCATCCGAGTCCGAGTCCAAGTCCGAGTCCGAGTCCGAGTCCGAGTCCGAGTCCGAGTCCGAGTCCGAGTCCGAGTCCGAGTCCGAGTCCTTGAGAAAAGGACTCGAGTCCGAGTCCGAGTCAATTGCTGATGTCCGAGTCCGAGTCCTCAGTATCCGACTCCGAGTCCTTATGTATCAAACTCAAGCCGCAGCTCTCCAATACTATATCAACGTTTTCTTAATCAGACTTTCAGTTATTAATACTGTTTACTTGTAATTAAAGTATAATCAGAGTCAGTTCAGTAACTTATTAACTTATTAGGCTTGTGTTGGCTATGTGGTTGTTCTTTTATTTACAAACTGCCTATCTGCAATTATTTGCATGCAAAATTACGTAAATTAATTAGCGGCGGACTGCGAAGTTCGGTCCCACAACAAAACAAAATTCAGGTAAATGAATGAAAATAAAACACCTGAATAAACCCAATTTGGCCGGACTCGATGAGGATTCGAAGCCGAGTCCTCGAGTCCTTGTGTCCGAGTCCGATGTTTCTCTAAGAGGGAATTGTATGAGGAATATAATAAAACTAGTATGACAAAATTTGACAAAGTATATTTTGAGTTATCTTTTCCAAACCTAAAATGGTCAAAAAACTTGTTTTTTTTATAATTTTCTCCAAAATGGTCAATTTCCTGATCATAGTTGGATTCATTGAACCCTTTCCTGCAAAAAAATGTATACTTTTATCTAGATTAAATGAATAATGAAGAAGTTACGGCAGTTTTAGGAGGCTATACGAAGGTGCACAGCCCCCTTAAAATGCACTACTGAATACTAGCTTAAAGGTGAGCTACTGGAAGGCTGCATATCCGAGTTGCAAAACTGATAAGCGCGTTATAAACTCTAGTATGATATGTATGTATGTATTCTGGTGGTTGAGAAACAGCGCTTATGCTACTAATGTAGTCTCAAATTTCGACACCGCTCTGCTTCGCAATGTGAGGCATGTAGTCATCAAGCACAATCTTTACATAATTATGTTCTGTTAATGGCCATGGCTAAATGAGCCGAAAGCTTTACACTGCTAAATCAACAAATATTCCATTTAGGCATTTATTTTATAGTTTAATTTAACTATCACAGGGTACCGTCTTGAAGTTATTGTTCATTTCCCTATGCACAACACACAGCGAGCCGCCTTTTAGGGCTATGTCTTCTTCAGACCGCTATATGAAAGGTATAGCTCCCACAAAATTGTCACGAAACTGATCACTTCCGGTCAGTGTCCCAGCTTTGAGAAAGCTGGTCGTTGACCAGAGAAAATGACAGCACAGAAAAGCGTT